>CM076650.1:26468538-26769143 GCA_038496675.1 Rachycentron canadum
ATATTATATTATATTATATTATATTATATTATATTATATTATGTATTTTGGGTTTCATATGTATTTATATTAATATAAAATATTGTCATTTATGTTTCTGTTGGGTTTTTTTGTTTGTTTGTTTTTAAAATAATTTCATCTTTCTTCTTTAATCTCTCTGTCTGTTTCTTTTCTGAGGAGTTTGTTTAGTTGGTTAAGGAGGCCACCAACATTCAAACCAGAACCAGGCTCAGTCAAGAACAAAATAGGTTCACATGGGAATCAGTACATAATACAAGAAAGACTCAAAGACCCTAACCCTCAAAGTCAGTGGGTCCAGTACTCAAGGTCAGCACATCATCACTAATCCAACAAGGCCCAGTGTGGGGTCAGAGGAACCAGAACACTACAATTAACATAAAAATGAATATCAAATTCAGTCTATTCGTGTTTATAGTATATTTTATTGTGCTGTTGTTCCGTCTGATGATGGAGAAAGTAATGTAGAAAAGGGAGAACTGCTTGCTTTTCAGTGTAACCACATATGGAGCAAAATATCCCATAACATCTGAGCTAAAGAAGCCGTACCATGGTTGCAGAGCTGGGGCTGAGCTAAAGGCTAGGAGATGGAGATATAAGCCATATCTACCATCAACTCTCATGGGAAATGTCAACTGGGTAACAGGTTCGAAGAACTGGAAGCACTTATGAAGAACCAGCAAGCATATCGTGTTTTACAGAGATCTGTCAGGGTATTGAACAGTTGGCAGTGGGTCTTGGACCCTACCAGCAGCAGAGCAGAGCCTGGAGTTGGGTGTTATGTAATTCACAAGAGTGTTGAGAGAGTACGGACCCAGCACCCTGATGCATTCATTGTATTGACCATGTCACCCTCTGACTCCTCCAAAGTATGTTAACTGCCCCACGAGGGACAGAAAGACACTTGATCAAGGAGGCTTATAGTGCTTCAGTTCTACAAACCCTGGGTACTGAGGCAGGCTGCAACCCCCCACTTATTCAGGAGCTGGAGCTGCAGGCCAGTGATTCTCTAACGGACTGTTTCAAGTGCACAGATTGGAAGGTACAGTTGGCGTCACGGGAAAATGATAACAGCAAGGACACTAACCTTGACAGAATGATTGAATGCACTATGGACTCCAACTTCTGTATGAACACTGTAATACCAAACAGCGAACCCTTGATGGACGCTACTGTAAACTGACTCATGTCGGGTTGGACCCTCAGTCCAGTCACTCTCACAGTTACAGCACATTATTCTCATTTTTTCAAATTTCTTCACCATATTGTTATAGTTTTTATCAAAATATCAAACCATGTGATGTGTCAGTCTAAAATTGCTGCTCAGAGGGTTTTATTCATTGGTGACAGAAATGAAGTGATTCACTGACTTTGCTGACTTTGCTTTACGTGTGAACGTGTTTTGATTGTTTAGTGGTTTTTGCACTGATGATTTATAGTTGTGAGAACTGCAATGGGAGAAAAACTTCATTTTTACAGCCAACTTTAAGCTGCTGGTTAAATATCATTAAACAGATTCTTTACAGACTCATAGGGTCCTCAAGTAACTGCAGAGTGTCAGTTGTGAGCTGATAATTGTATAATATCAGTATTAATAGAAGAATTGCAATATAAAGATTTAAAAATATATATATATGAAAGTGCACATCTAAATAAAGCTTCTTTCTGTGGTGCTTTAAGTAACTTCATAAACCATAGGAGGAAACATGGAAGTGACACACCAACAACAGGGGGAAAAATCCAGGAATTCAAGGAATTCCCTGACAGATGGACGTGTCACTGTGGAAATGCAGTAAATTTATTCTGTTTGTGTAAGTAGGAGTGTGTTTGTACACGTATGGAATGCTGTTTACAGTGTTTTGTCATGTGTGACACAATGAGTGACATTGGGACCATTAAAAAGAATACTGTGTGTGTGTGTGTGTGTGTGTGTGTGTGTGTGTGTGTGTGTGTGTGTGTGTGTGTGTGTGTGTGTGTGTGTGTGTGTGTGTGTGTGTGTGTGTGTGTGTGTGTGTGTGTGTGTGNGTGTGTGTGTGTGTGTGTGTGTGTGTGTGTGTGTGTGTGTGTGTGTGTGTGTGTGTGAGACAGAGAGAGAGAGAGAGAAATAGAGAGACAATGCCAGAAAAACACCTGCTGCCTTTATGACCAGCAAACACATCCTGTTACCCATCAGAGATGCAAGTTCAATTCGCCGTGTCCTGTCAACACACAAATAGACTCAGGCTGAAAGCACAGCAACACAAAAGAAAAGATGTTAATCCTGCAGAGGGTTTCTGTCCTCCACTGTGTCATATGACCATTGGGAGCACAGGTGTCTATCCACTAAAAAGAGTGTTAAAAGTGAATCAACGTCTTCTTGAGCTGTGGTGAATAACAAAGGGATGTAGGGACAAGAAAAAAAGCAGATACACTGCTGTTTGTGTGTGAGTGTCCAGGACGTCCTGTTGTATATAGGTTTAATAACCACACCTGGCTCCCATTTAGGTGAAGAAGCTATCGTTTCCAGTGCTGACTTGAACATTTCATACTGCCAAGCTGCCCATTGTTCGTGAAACATATATCAATGGGTAAACTCAGCTCCTTCATCACCAGATCAACATAAGACCCTCACTTGCGACAGCATCTCACTCCCAACCCAACGAGAGCGATCAGCTGTTTTTCAGTAGCTTTACTGTGGCCTCAGATCTTGAGGTGCTGAAACCTGCTTTTCTCCTTCCAATCTGTCAGGCTTTGGAAGTTTATAGATTTCCAGTCTTAGTGTCATTTTTCAACAATATGATTACATGGTAACACTTTAATTGCATGAATAAAGCAATAAGCAATAAAATAGTTACTGGTTATTACTGTAGTGTCCTAATGTAGCTGTGGTAGAAGAAAACAAGACAATGGAGAACAATGAGGTAACAGTAGACATTTTAGAGATACTCTACATAACTGGGAAACCTCTTAAGAATCATTTTCTTGCTGTCTAGTTTAGATTTAGAGGTGTACCTTCTGCAGACAAGCTACAGCCACACTTCATGGATTTATTCTACGTCACTGTATGATTTAATGGACCAGTGAGAGTGAAAAACAAAAGCATCTTTGTCAAGAGCAAAGCTATTGAAGACATCTGATGTAACCCAGTGATGACAAAACACAATAAATTAATCTAAAAAAAAATAACATCAAGATGTACAGTAGGTGGATGAAACATAGCTCGCACAATGCCAGTGCGTGTGCCAACCCAGGTGTCATTTTCACGCTGCACATGAGCAGATCTGATGAGTTCTGTCTTTCTACCTGATAAATCCACTGTAATATTAGCAAACCAGTAATGTATAGACACCTGGCTTTTACAGGGAAAAGGAGCTGATACTCAAATTCTCAAAATTCCATTGCTTGCTACGCCCCAAACACAGTGATGATTAGATCCTGATGCTGCGACCGTATTTAAACTGGAAACAATAGATGTGGACATGTGCTAAATGCACCAGCTCTATGTGTTTGCATGGTAGCTAGTTATTTAGTGTAATTACACAGTAAGAAGCAGGCATATAAGCTTTAATATCACGTTAACTGTTCTCCCGTTTACTCTTGCTAACACCATTTTTCCCAAACTTCAGCTTTGTTTCCCAGTGTAGTTTTTGTTCTAGAATCTAGCTTCTTCCTCCTCTGTGATCTGAATTAATTTTTCCCTAAAGTTTTTTTGTTTTCTCCTGCACCTACAGTTAAGCCCCTGTATGGAACAGCAGGTTCTCTGTAAATTACAAAGTGTTCCTAATCACCTATTCAGGACAGCTGAACTGCAGTGACCGGGGAGAATCCATTGGTCAATCTAACAATACACTGTGACCTTGGTGAGCTGCATTCATCTGTTTTTTTGGTATTTTTTCTGCTTTGTTTTCCAGTATGGACAGCTGGCAAATTGTGGGCAAAACAGCTCGGATGAAGCGTGCAGCTGTTGATACCTGTGTTGGAAACATGAGTTAATACATGAAACATGTTCCTCAGCCTCCAGTCACCAAGATAATTGCAGCTGAATTGTTTTATACAGGAAAACAAAGATTTTCAAGGTTTTCTTTGAGTGAGCACATTAGGAATTTCTCTGCTCTCTATTTTGTTCTGTGACACAATGGGAATCAGTGTTAGAGGCCTTGTTCAGACAATGTTATCATAGGAAATACAGGACATGGATCTGAGTGAGACGTATTGGTGTTCCACTTCCCATCCATTTTGATTCAGATGCCAGTCTGTTTCTAGAATTCTGGTAAGGTGAATCACCCACATTGACAACAATGGGATGATCCTTTGGGGGATGCAAATGTGAATACCATAGCAGACAGCAAAATAAAACTTCTGGCGCAACATATGTTTTGGGCCTCAGCCTGAAACTGGCCCATATACTTCTACATATGGGCAGAGTCTTGACTGACAACAGTAAGATTTTCTGTGTGTGCCAGAATTGGCCCAGATGCGGAAGAAGAATCTTACAATCATGCTGCATATGGGCCAGATTTGGGTCGTTGAATCAGGCACATAGTGGCCTGGGAGAAACCAAGTGAGCTGGATTTATTTTTCTTTCTGGGATTGTTGTAGAAATAGTCTCTGTGCTGATGGAGAACTGGAACATTTATGTCATTTCCTCTTCAAAAGCATCACTGACCGAGGCAAAGCAGTCCTGCACTGAGGAGCTTGAGGGCTGAGTGTGAGTTGGCTTTGAGTGTGAAACAGTGGGACTGAGCCTGTGCCTGTCGATTAGCTCAATAACAATACGGCCATTCAGGGGCCAGCATCAGCTGATTTTATGTTGTTTTTATTTAACCCTGCAGCCAGGTGAAAAACTGGAAAACCTGTGTTTCAAAAGACTGGACAGGAAACGTTTTTTGGATTTTTGACAATCGACAGGAGAATGGATGTAGGGGTTCTGACAGAAAAAAATACATTATCATTAATAAGAAATGTAATTTCCTCCCAGGATTTTCAACATGTTACACCAGCGGGGTCATAGTGACGTTCAGCCAAGGAAAGGTCATGAAAGGACATTTTGTAAACTGAGACGTTTTAAGAGGAGCTGACTGCAGCTTTGCTGTTCTAAAGCAGACACCATACAAAAACAAAAGGTTTTAACACATTTCTTGGATTGTGATGTTTGCTCAACCACGCAGAAGTACACATGCACACATCCCAAAATCCATCATTGTTCAGTGTTGACTTTCCCTCCGCTCCACTGCTGCCTTCAGCTCTGAGCCATTCACAATGATTTATGATTTGAAAGGTTCCAACTCCTGGTAACCCACGTTCAAGGAGAATCTCTGATCTTTATTAAATGATTAAAATTGAATCAAGTTGGTCATGTTAACACAGGATTATATAGAAGACTGATATTGAGCTTTTCATGTTTTGTGGTTTCTCAGCCAAAGCAGCTATAAACTACTTCAAAATAAGACATGATGGTCAATGATCCAGATCATGTAGCTGGATTTTTCACTCAGCATTGACATCATACCCTGGATTTACCACAGTGTTGTGCTGCCACCTACTGGTCATACTTGATAAAGAGAAATTATTTCTGTATCCTGGAGTCCATGTAAAGTATAAAGTAACATTTTTAAAAATAAAACAGAGATTTTTAACATTTTAAACAGTTTGCTGATTTGGTAATAACAATAGCTAACCCTGCTTCACAAAACAAAACAACACACTGACAACAATAAGAAATGGAAAAGAGACATTCTCCTCAAATCTTGGTTTGGGCTCTCTCCAGCTCCAGCTGGCGCACGTACAACACAACACACACAATCCTTGTGTTAAACCGATCTAAGATGAGCCCTTGACTCCTTGAGAAGAAACTCCCCGCATGGCTAACATCATACACAGACACGGACATTTGTTGTTGTTGTTGTTGATCTATTCATGAAGTAACTCGTTTAGACTAGTATGAGAAACGTTGACATGTTTCTCCACCGGTTGATTTCTACTGCGCGTCAATCTTGCGCACACCCGGAAAAATACATCCCCACGTGTTGAGGACATTCTTGTGACACACGTGGTTGTATGACCATGGAGGGTTGCGTACGACTCATTTTTCCCTACCCCAGGTGAGCGCACGCAGCCCCTTCCCTGCCTCTGATTGGCTGGTACCCGTTGCCCTCGTTGGTTGCTTTGATTGATTTAAGCAAGAAAAGCGATGATAGGTTATTGTGGTTAAAAAAAAAAAAAAAAAAAAGTCAGCCAATCAGAGGCGCGGTGGGTGGGGGGGGGGATCCCCTCACCTCCGGTGGGACAAAGTTATGCTTTGAGAAGCTGAGGATGGCGGTATCGAGGCTTAGCTGCGTAAAGTTCATGATTACCACCGGAATCAAACTATTTTGCCTTCAAAATAAAATAAAAAACTACTCTACTGCGAAGATATGGTCTTCAATGGTTTCAACAGACTAATTTTGTGTTCTAACTTTTGGAATTTTGGAATTTTTTATGTGTAATATATTGCCATTTATAACGTGATTTTCTTTTAGATTCAAATAAAATAAAACACATTTTATATTGTTTTGGGAAATGACCTACTCTACCTACCGAATGTGTTGCTGCTGCTGTGAAAATAGCTAAATAAAATCAAGTTCATTTTTACACAATTTTCCAACAGTCCAATAGTATGTTTTGACTGTAGTTTACACTGTCGTGTCGGTGTTTCTCGTATGGGACGAGCTATTCGGCGAGGCTTGTATTTTGAAGGTTTGTAACGGAAATAGTCTGAGTCATTCTGGTGAACGGACTCGGGTCTGGACTTCCATGCGGCTCTTCGCAGGCCGAATTTGGCAGCTTCACTAACACACAGGTATCATTTTAACGCACACAGACACACACACTGTCATTGCGTTTATAAATTATTAATGTAAGTTGTTGGGAAAAGCCTCTCGCCTCACACAGGCTCGCGGCTGCTGACGACGTGTCGTAAATGAAGTTGGACACAGTTAGCCTCGGTTAGCTCTGTAGCTAATTAGCCGTCTGAAGCTAGCGTTCATGTAAATAACCCAATATCTACTGCTCGTGCTCTCCCAGTTTGCTGTACGTTTCTCCGACTTGTCTGTTGATTAAACTGGTGTTTTCAGTAGAACCATAATCTGTCAGCGGAGATGACGACAGTGGCACATTGTTTCAATGTTTTTATTTACGTATTTACTTTATTTATTTCAAACTAATTTATTCTTGTTTTTGATACAGTGTTAATTGTGATATCTCGTCGTTCCAGGATATTGACTTTAATGGAAAGTCAGCATCGGTGGTATTTTGTATAACCAGACTGTGAATCTTATTGGATTCTAGATCAGAGATAATTGATTCTGACAATCACGTGTTCAGTTAATGGATTCGTTCAATTCATTTAAATTTTCCAGAATTAATCTTTGTTTGTTTTGTTTTTTTTTCCTATCAAATCAGAACAGATTTATTGTTTCAGCCCTACTCTAGATACTCAAGTTATTATTCGGGCTCAATTATGCATCATTTTAATTTATTCACATAAAATGTTCACGTTTAAGCAAAATGTTCTAGTCAATTTAGTTGTTTAGAGGTTTTAAATGTGTCTAATATTTCAGATGGATGAAAAAGTGGAAAATGAACAGACGCAGCAGCAGCAGGAGGAGGAGATGGAGGTTACTGAGACGACAAAACCTGACAGTCTCACTGTGGCCTCTGACAGTAGAGACCTGTTGTCAAATACACAAACACAGTCAGAAGGAAAAGGAGCCGTACGTACAGACTCTACAGCAGCAATGCTTCCTCTGACCAGTGTGTGTAAGACTGAGGACAGTGATGACGATGACTCCGAGGACTCAGACAGGTACCCACGTACACAACAGTCGACTTTGTGTTTGATGCCAGAAAAGCAACTCTGATGCATTTCTTCTCCTTTCCTCAGTGATAGCTCTTCCTCTTCCTCCTCATCGTCCTCTTCTTCTTCGTCTTCCTCTTCTCCCTCTGCCCCAGTATTCGAAGATGACGAAGATGAGGGCTTCAGCCAACTGGCTCCCATCAAAACCAGAGATGAAGTCCTACTCGAGGTTTGTCTGTGTGTGTTTTATGTCAGCCAAGGATTTCACTGTGTAAAGGATGTTAACATTGGTCTTATCAGTGGCTCAAATATAAGGCTTGCAGTGTAGACATGTCTGGGTATTATGACCACAAGCTGCGATTTTGGTTCAAGTCACCTGCGAATTTAATCAGGGTTTCCCAAAGGCCTTGTGAGTTATGAGAAGACATATGATAGACCAGGCCCACTTACACTAATAATGTGTCACATAGGGTTTGGTTAGTACTTGCCCCACAGCATGCTTGCCTAAACTGATGAAAGACTATCCACTGTGGTTATAGGTACATGTTTTTGGTATTTCTGGTGCCCCCTAAGGGTGAGGCTCAAAATGCCTTAGTTGACCTACACTCAAACATGCACCCAGATTTATGATAATTGGTCAAATTATTAAGTTTTGGCAATTTTTCCTGCTAAGCCATGCCCCTTAGGATGTCTTGATGATTTTTATCAAAAAGCTTCCCTGGGTGGTAAAAATGATTATTATGAAGCTGTGACTTGTCAGTGGAAATGGACAAAATCACAAATTATTAGCTGATGTCAGACAGTTTTCACTGAGTTGTAGCTCTGAATTACTGACACTGAAAAACACCAGTTTTCAGTTTTATTTTAGAATATTTTTTTGTCTTATGACGAAAACACTGACTGTGTTAAAAAATATATATATTTAGATTTTTAACATGTGTTACATTCAGATTCAGCCCAGACCAAGAGATAGTGGAAGGTGTCTTTATGTAGCACTGTTGGTATAATGTCAATATGACATCGACAGGTAAAGATCTTTCCTGGTTTTTGTGAAAATGTACTTCTAATTATAAATAAATTATATATCTGTCTTTCTAATTTAGAATTTCATAGTTGTAAATAAAATCTAATTTGTTTTGTTGTACTGCTACTCTGTTTTCTTCCTGGTTATGTATCCTGTCTCTGTGTGAAAAAAGTTCCAATGGTGACAATTGACTCCACCTCAGTGTCATGGTTTTTGCACAATAAGGGCAAACCTGCATGTCAGAAATAGGCGAGATGCTAAATCTCTAGATCATGCAACACAGTTACAAAATGAAACGCACGGGCAGTGTGTTCATTTTAACCCATCAACAATGGGCCCTAAAATTGATATGTCCTAATGGTTATTACATCAGTGTGTAAAAAAGACATATTGACATATTGGCTCCTACAGAAAACATGCCACATTACTGTGGTGGTTATTTTACTTTTTCACACAAAACAAGGTTCAGGTCTCATTTCTAAGGTATGAGCAATCAACCCAAGTGGCAGGATGCAAAGTTGTGGTACATGTTTTCTGGCCCAGTTGTCTTGTTTGTTTCCTCTGAACCCAAACACATCTATGAACACCAACACACCACAGACTAAAAAAATCACACTGTTTGTGTGTAGGAGCTGCCGGCGGTAGAGGAAGTATGTGTTTCATTACCGGAGGATGCAGAGCTGCAGCCTGTAGGAACAGTCTCCAGCATCATACAGCAGCTCGGTAAATATACACTTGCACGCACATCAGGTAACATCATAACTTTTAATGTCTGATTTTTTTGTTTGTCAGCTTTAAGTGCTCTCTCTGTCTCTCTAGTCATCATCCAGTCTCTCAAAGACACGCCCCCCCTGACTGATGACAGCATCATCTTTACATCTAATAGGCAGTCTGTAGGCAAGGTGGGTGGTCCAGCAGAAACCTGACTTCCTCTACTTCAGTCCTTTACCTGTGTTATACGTTTGTTGGCGTCTTGTGGGTTTCCACATGTTAATGACGTTCTGTTGTGTGCGTGTCTCAGGTGTTCGAGGTGTTCGGGCCAGTCACCAGCCCGTTGTATATTTTACGTTTGAGCTCGGTGGAGCAGATAAGTAGCAAAGGGCTGACCGAGGGACTGACTGTTTATTACGCACCAGCCATCAAGGAGTACACAGGATACATTCTCACACAACAGCTTAGACTGTAAGTAAACTCAGATGCACACAGATATAGACAGGTGGCAAATTAAAGGAGAAACCAGCATAAAGAGTTTTAGTTAGTTGTTTCTCCAGTGGCGCCAGAAGAGATATGATTCGTCCTCATCAAACCATCAGTGACACTTCCTGCCCTGTGTGTGAAGGCACCTCCACTCAGTTATTAAGGTTTCTCTTTGAATTTGTCACCCATCTATTAAAGAGCATATTGAAGTAAGACCAACATAATGATTAGTTATATTGTTTGTTTGGTGATCAGTTGCCACCTCCTTCATGGATAGTTTATTTCTGACCAAATGTGGCCACCATGTTGTCGTGAACATTCCTCTCCTTCAGTTCAAAGGGATCTGATGCATCCTGGAAGAATGATCAGGAACCACCAGAAGAGGTAAGCACTGAGAGACAAATGTGAACCCGACCACTCAAGCATGTCAAGACGCCGCTGTGCAAACCAACAGAGTCAACAGCTGTTAGAGACAAATGGTGGAAGCATGCAGCAACACTTGTCACTGTTATTGTATGTGTTATTGTATTGTATGTCCAGAGGGTCGAACACAGATGTACAAGTCTTTTTCTTTTTTCATTGAGGCTTTCATTGTCTCTGGCACAGTTTGCATTAATGTGAATGAACTGGGTACATCACTGCTGATGTTGTGATGGTCCATCCTACATTTACAAACAAAACAAGCGAAAAACTGACCATTGTGTGTGGAGCGTTGTTTATGACAGATGTCAGCTGTCACAGTAACTTGTTAATGTAATGTTAGCATGAAGTGAACAACTGAGACTCTCAGTCTGGACTCTGTTCAGACCTGATGTCAGACTGAGTTGTTTCCTCCTGTGGCTCTGTTTACACACTGACCTCTGCTCTGAGGTATGTGTAATGGAGACTCATGGTGTGCCCCCATTCCTTCATTGTCTTACAACACCCTTACCTTCCTGCCGCTTGGAAAATTGACCCTAGGTTAGGGACCCTGTTAGGTCTCAGAATTCAAGTATCTTTTGAGCTATCGTAATCATGTCTGATCACACAATGCCTGTAACCTACAGTTCATCACCTCCTCTTGCTCAGCTGTATAACTGTCCCCTGCCCTTCACTCTGGGTCAGTCTCAGCCTCAGACCCACTCACCAGTATATTCAAACCACTACAGCAAACTTGAATCAGAATCAAACTTGATTTTATTCCATAGCTCCTCCATAACTCGTCCCTTGATCCATATGAGGTGCTAAATATCTCCATACATTAGTCATAGCTTGCTGCACCTGCACTTGGTGCTGTCATTTGCTGCTTGGTGCTGTTTACTGTGTCTGCTGCCTTCTTCTGACAGACACAAAGAGAAGAAGCCTTTCCTGCCTCAGACTGAAGGATTATTATTCTGTCCTGTCATTGCAGCAGGACTGCCTTTCAGAGCAGTTAGACAAGGTTGTTCCCTCTTTGCTGTGTGTTCTGTCGGAAATTCTCTCCATTGATTGAGCAGTAAATTAACCTCTAAACAGCAGACCATGCAAACTGAACCACATCCCAGAGTCACTACATGAGACACCCATGGTTGAAGGGGGCACAGGGCTGCATTTGTGCAGGAAGTAACTCAGAAATTAGTCAAGTTATGGAGTAGAACGTGTTTAAACTCAGTGACCCCCTATACCTGATCACCAGCAGCCTGCCCAAGCCTGGGGGTTGGGGTCCAAACCTCTGAACCATTGGCAGGGACTTTATCTGCACTGTTTTTATTGAGGATTCTTTACAGTGTTAAATACTGTCTAATACATCTGAAAATGTACACATGTTCTATAACAAAGTCTTTTCTCTCTGTAGGCTTTAGATTATAGTGATGATGAGAAGGAGCAGGAGGCAAAGAGAAAAGTGAAAAACTCCAAGAAGAGGCGGGACAATAACAATACAGGTATACACGTATATACTGTATGCAAACGCACACACTTTGTTGAGATCATCCCTGAAAATGACCTTAATCTAGGACGAGTCTCAGTCCCTCCAGGAATCATGTTTGTAAAACCCTTTTTTCTTACAATCTGTCGTTTGTCTCCTTCCAGATAACCCTGCCCAGATTACCCAGAACACTTTGCAGCAGCAGCAGCAGCGTGACGTCAGGAGTTTCCCACCAAGACATGCAGGGCCTTCATTCAGGAGGCAAAACCCAAGGAACAAACACCCACCACCCAGACACACACACCCACCACCCAGACACATTGACATGCCTCCCATGACCCTCCCACCCGTCTGCCCATACCCTCCTCCACCTCCTCACCATTTCCCCCCGCCAAACTTCCCTCTCTACCCTCCTCCTCCATCTTTCTTCAATCCATCTTTCTCCTCCCCTCTCTGGCCTCCAAACTCCTTCCCCTTCTCTGACCTGCCCCCTCCCCCTCCTCCACCTCCTCCCCCTCCTCCACCTCAGTGATGCTCAATGCACACTCTGTACATGTACACACACTTCCTGTTGGTGAGTCTATGTTTTGTTTTCTTCTCGTTAGGAGACTGCAGTCTGTCAGACAGACCAATCAGCCACACGTATCAAGTCATATTTATCAGGCTGTGTCATTACTGATTATAATAAAAAAAGAAAGCATCATGTAACTGATGGAGCCACGTTCTGTGAACAGCCACACACTGTTCTTTTTGCACATAATAAATATTACTGTAAATTTAATTTGATTTAACTCAACCTCCTGTGGGACCTAGGAAAGTTGTCCCTGATCAAAACAACTTTTTTTTTGTTTTTTTTTTTAAACTACATGCTACCTAATATTACTTGACATGTAGTCCTGCAGGGATGAAGTGTAGTTTAGCATCACACTGGTTCCCTTCACACAGCCAACAGGATTCCTCTGTCAAAGATCACTGAACTTCACAAAGATCTGAGCTCTACGACAGAAGCCTTTCCTCTGACAGAGTATTAACACAACCAGGCTGTGAAGGTGGACCCGACAACCGCTGGTCTCATTTAGACATTTTTATGTTGAATCAGGACTGGTGTATTTCCTTAGGGGTTTTATGTCAGAGTAAAAAATGAAAATATTCTGAGCTGGTGTTAACACAGGCCTTATTTCAGTCATCTAACCAGAAAAACAAACTTCAGGACCAGGGAACCAGAAACTAACTCACTCATTTTCTGCAGGGCTCTTTTTACTCCTTGTTCACACATTTACTGAAACGCAGGCTTTGTGGCCAGTGGACCACCCACTGCTCCTCGAAACTCAAAGCAGAGACACGTTCAACCATAAGCAAATATCTTTGGGACAATCAACTCTTGTTCTGATTCCTTTGTGAAACGTCAGTTTTTTTTCTTCAAACTCACTTTCTGATGTAACTTTATTGCATTAGTGCAACTTCTGTAAGAACCTAGCATGTAAACATGTTGATCAGGAAGTGAACTAGTTCCTTGTGCACCAGTGTAATGAAAACTAACTGCACAATAGCAGTTAGTAAATCACATGCTCATGGTGTAAGTCTGCCACTCACAGCATGTGTGTGAAAGGGGCATGAATGAGGCAATGCTTTCAGATGTTTCCCCTGACCTCACTGTTGATGCCCAGTGTTTATCAGTATGAAGCATCTGAGCCACAACAGGTCTTCAATGGTAAAGTTTGGTGAATAAACTCTTGTGTCTGTGATTAAATGTCACTTGAAGCAGAATTATGTTCATTGCTTCATTGAACCACATGATTGTGTGGAAGTGCTGATATCAGTGTGCATCATAGTCTACGTCACACTTATGGCCAAGTACACATGCCTTTATATACACAATGAACACACTGACTTAGTGCCATGATCATTTGACAAACAACATGAATTCATAATGGCAGATTTTTTAAAACATTTTATTTTATATTTTTTTGCAAAATTGCAGATTTAGACAAACTGTCTGAAATATCACAGCTACACAAACAAAACTTTCCAATAACAATAACAACACAAACACGTTCATCCTTTAAATCTGATGTCTCATCTGTAAGTTTCTGATCCGGACTTGCTCAGATCCTCTCTAGACCTGCTTAACCCATGATGCCATCAGATGTTCTTCAGTAGTGAATGAGATGTTTCAGATATGACCTGAGTGTTGAGATGTGAAAATGTTGCTGTCACTCATGTGATTGTATATATTTCTATTTTTTTGTACCAGAATCCTTTGTAAATGTCAATGTTTGCACCATTGCAGGAGCTGCATCAGAGAGAAATAAATGTGTCAGATGTGTGAGATGTGCGTCAGTGCTTTTGTGCAACATTTGTGTTGTGTAAAATGTTTGTGTCACACTGTTGTGTAAAACTGATGCTGCATTTTGTGGACAGGACATTTCTACAATGAGAAGTGATTTGATTCCCTACATATTTTAGCTGATTGGTTGAAACATATGTTAACCTAACCCTCCTGAGATGAAGTGGTGAGAGTCAGGAAGCTTCCAATGACATCATGACTTGATTTGATTGTCATTATGAGCAAATTGGTCAAAGTTGACTGGTTGATTTTGTGTGGAAATGGTGTCATTTGAGTGTAACGCTTAAAGTTAGCTAAAATTGGAATTTAGATAATCGTACTTTAGTAAATACTCCAGTTTCTATTGATGTGGAACAACTAACTAAAACTAATACAGCCTGATCCAACTGTCCTGCAGTGAATCTCAACTTCATGAAGGTTATTGTGTTATTACAATAGCTTTATTTATACAGCTCCTTTAAGAACAAAGTGTACAAGGTCAAACAAAAAACAAAATCGACAACAGGCAAGAGACTCGGAGCAAAGTAACAGTGTAACAGGAGGTTGGACAGAAATTAGATAATGTTGAAGAGAAGGCAAACAGTGGGTTTCAATTAGAAACAGTTAAAAAGCAACACAATATAAGACGTGATTTAAGATAATGATTATAGATTATGTCTTATCTAAAGCCTTCGGTCTCCAGACTGGCGATCCTAGTCTCTGTGGGGCTAGTCAGGGGGTTTTGGGCAGCAGCAATGTCTTTATGGGAGATTTAAGGGGGTTTATAGTTGTCAGTGCAAAGTGTGCCAGCAAATGGGGCCACCAGGAGCCCCTTTGCCATTGTGGGACCTAAACATTTACCTGCCTCTAAAAATGACTGTAGACTAAAATTGCTGTAGGGAGGCAATGAGTCAGCTGTGTCTGGAGGATTCAGTTTGTGCCACCCCTGATGAGCTGTATTTCATGACACAGAATTGAATCTCTCATTTAAACTACTAAACACTACTACAACTAAGAGTGAAACGCTACAGTTCAGCTGCATCCTAGATTAGGCCAAGTGCAGTCAGCCCTGCGCAGAAACTTTGATAAAATTTGAAAAGGGGATATAAATCCACCCAAACAAACGTGGTCTGAAATAATGAACAATAATAAATATTCTCACTGATTCTCTTCTCCAAATATATTCACCATTAAAATCCCACATATCAAGTTCAGAATAAAATAACATTGTTGATGAAGATCTTTGCAAGAGAAAAAGAAAAAAGAAGAATCAGGTCCAAATTGTCTGAAGCCTTTATTGTTATAACACTTCCCCTTACACAAGACAGGAGGGCAGGGCCAGGACAAGGTGGACTGAAAGTGGTGCAGACCATTAGACAGTGAGATCACACCTCTGCGTCAACATGGACGTCTTTCATCTGAGTGAGTCTGAAGCCACCTATGAAGTGGGTGAATATCAGCAGTTCACCAAACCTGAGTCTGAGGCTGCGGCGGCAGAGACAACTAAGAGACCCAGTGAGTGATGAAGTGCATCAAACTAGACGGTCAACATCTGGATCACAGTCGCAGATGTGTTGTGATATTCATTAACAATTGAGCTACAACCACTCAGGTGTGTGTTTGTGTGTGTGTGTGTGTCTGTGTGTGTGGTGCAGAGTTGCGATATCCCAGGGTGGTTCTGCTGAGCTTCGGGCTGCTGTGTGTTCTTCAAGCAAGCCTTAACATCTTTCTGAGACTTGCTCTGAGTGGACCAGCTGACGCAGGTAGACAGACCAGGCTGCTCTGTAGCATCTTTTAGCATCTTTGACCTCTTTGTTTTGGTTTTTACAGCCTCTTAAATTCCTGTTGAGGCTCAGTCTCACCTGGAAAACAGGCTCTGATGAAGCCACTGCAGTGGCTAAATGCTCCATCTGTGACCAGCGGATGGAGCATTTAGCAGCTGAAATGATTTTTATTTTCCTTCAGAGATTGATTGAGATGAAACCAGACATAAAGGAGAATTAATACTGGACTGAAATCAATCTGAATGACCTAATGCAGCACTCCGTCTGTTGGATTTCGAAAAAATATCGACAAAAACAAAATGTGGCAAATGTTTTCCTCATCTCAGTGTGCTCTTTTCATCTGAAGGAGTTCACTGACTTGATGAACCAGCTCTTACATTCTAAATTAAATGAAATTAATTAAATTCTAAATGTAGATATTAAAGGTCCATACAGTCTAAATGTAGATGTTAAAGGTCCATACAGTCTAAATGTAGATGTTAAAGGGCCATACAGTCTAAATGTAGATGTTAAAGGTCCATACAGTCTAAAGGTAGATGTTAAAGGTCCATACGGTCTAAAGGTAGACCTCCATGTGGTCTTTGATTATAAATCAGGTCTAGGTTCTATCTTGATACGGTAAAAGTATCAAAGGTCTTAGTCCACAGAGAAATGCTCACAGCCTGTATTCAGAAACTGAGCCTTCAAACCAGCCATCAGGACTTCTGGAACTTTGTGATGTCACAACAAAGCAGTCACTGCCCTTAACCAATTAGATCCTCTCTTCTGATTGGCTGACTGACCTGTTGTTATGAGAGCTCCAGAGAAAACCCTGGGAGACAGGAGAAGTTGAAAATCGGACCTTTAAAATAAAATATGGACCTTCAAAGGACTGAAAGCAACAATAAGTCAGTTTGTAAGACTATAGTTTTCCCTGTGTTCATATACTGCACACACTCCTAAACCAAATTCTTTCGATAGCTTTGTGCCGTAAGTTAAATTGCAGCATCCTGCCCTCTGTTGCATCATTGTTCTACTCTGTCCTGTTTGTTGTGTATTGTGACATGATGCTGGTGTGTGGAGGTGAGACACAGGAACACAGCTGCCCAGAGAGTTGGCTGATGTTCGGCTCCAGCTGTTACTACATCTCCTCACAGAGGAGGAGCTGGGACGACAGCCGACAGGACTGCCTGCAGAGAGGCGCTGACCTGGTCATCATCAACAACAGACAGGAACAGGTACACATACACACACCACTGAATGATATGTTCTTTTTGAACTTGAGAAGCCATCTTGAGTGTGTCTGGAAAGAGAAATAGCAAATGGATGATGTAAGTGGGATAGTGTGTGATGACTTTGGGTTATAACAGAACTTCCTGACTGGATTCTCCATGGTGGCGTGGGTCGGTATGACTGACAGGGAGGTGGAGGGCACCTGGATCTGGGTGGATGGAACACCAGTGGACAAAGACAGGTGCGGCAGCTCATCCTGTACTCAACTCTCTCTCTCTCTCTCTCTCTCTCTCTCTCTCTCTCTCTCTCTCTCTGCAGTCTGCTGTGGGCTCGTGGACAGCCTCTCACTCTCTCTCTCTCTCTCTCTTTCTCTCTCTCTCTCTCCAGTCTGCTGTGGGCTCATGGACAGCCTGACAGAGCGTTTGGAGGAGAAGACTGTGGTGACCTTCGTACAATGACTAATTTTATTGGCCTGAACGACTATGACTGCGGCGTCAGAACCCAGTGGATCTGCGAGAAGACGGTCCTGCAGGTGAAAGGCTCTGTAAACCACCATCAGCGCCACTAGAGGTAGCACTAGACCACCAGCACCTCAAACCAGAACAAACACTTTGCTGGCCACATCTCCGATGTCTGTCCCTGGTCCACCAGCTGACAGCGTTGGATTTATCTATGGTTGGACAAATCTCCTCCGGCCAACCAGGAGCCATCTGTGCTCTGGTCTCTTCTCTGTCCAAACTTTTTCAGATGAAATGGTGGAGCCTGTGTATTTAAACATGAGGAAGACTTTAACAGGTTGGACTCAAACTAACGAGCATCCCACTCTCTCATTCCACTGGTTATTAAAACTGAATAATAGTAAACTGCTGTGTTACTGTTTAAAATTTCATTTAAGAAACATTTAACATTTAATATTAACCTTTAACAACTCTTTTCCAGCCCTGTTTGTAGTTGATGTAAAAATAAAATGTCAGAACCACTGATGTTGATGTGATGATTCAGTGATAAAAAAAAAACCATGATCAGACTCTGCCTCACAAAACCACAGGATCAAACAACCCTGAAGACTGTGGGGTTTCCTGTGTCATTTGTCATCTGACTACAGATGACAAATGACAAATAATGATAAATAATTTTCTTAGAAACTTTAACAATTTAAAAATCAATTGAATCAATTGACGTAGTTCAGAAAGACACACAGCTGTGTATATGAGGCCCCACAGTTCACACTGCAGGTCAGGACAGAAACCAGACCATGAGCTCTAAGGAGTTCTCTATAGACCTCCACAATAAAGCTCTGGTGAGACATATGGAGCCATTTGTAAAGCTCTGAGTGTTTCCCAGGACAGTGACACCAGGATTCTTCCAGGAGAACCTGCTGGAAGGACGACCATCTCAGCAGCTCTGCATCCATCAGGTCTTAATGACAGAGACACCAGACAGAGACTCTGTGAGGAGAAGACACATGAGTCTGACTGACTGGTCTAAAGACTCTGAGAGCAGGAGGATCAGGAATCAGTGAAGCATGGGAGCAGCATTGACACTTGAGTCTCTGTCCTTAAATTAAAGGTATAACACAGTGAGTGAAAGGGTCTGAATACTTTCTAAAGCCTCTATATGTTAAATAATCACAAACTGAATTCATAATTTTCGATATTCAACTTTTTTATATTTAATTACTACAAATATATCTAAAAATAACTGTATTTTTATTAACTGTAACTTAAAACAACCATGGGATCCTCAGCCCTGTTATTTATTGCCTCTCATTCCAGGCTGTTGTCCACAGCTTCACCTTAAACCCAAATGAAACCATAGAATTAAAGGTGACAGCTGCTGGATCCATTGGGCTGAAGGGACTACGTTTAAACCTGAACTGAAGCTTAAACTGCAGACGCAGTAATAGCAGAGATGTATTATTTTTCCCTCAAATCCATTCTGACATTCATTTTGTCTGAGAGTTTAGGATGAGTGTAACATTCGCATTTTAGAGCTGCACTGAGTGATATCGCACATATGACTCCAGCTCCATTATTTCAATAAGTCTAATATTTGATCAAATGGTAGCAATCTCACCTGCCACAAGGTGGAACTGTAGTTACACATTACAACTAATTCTACAAACATGGCTGCAAAATAACAGCTTTTACTGACTGGCGACATTGACCATTGGAGCAGCATTCTGGGAGATTTCTTAATCTGCTTTGATCTCATTTATAGATGGAGAATTGCTGATGCCAAATTAATGAATATCAATTTACACAACAATGGTTTTAAATCTGAATTTACACACACATATTTCATAGATAGATAGATAGATAGATAGATAGATAGATAGATAGATAGATAGATAGATAGATAGATAGATAGATAGATAGATAGATAGATAGATTCACCCCACACACACATGCACACACTGAACTACACACATTGACACAGATGGAATTTCATGCTGCTCAGGGTTTTGCATTTTTTGCCAGAGCAGAAATGGAAGCATCATCACTCACATCAATCAACACTTGTCACTCTGTGGTTTGCTTAGGACACACACACACACACACTCACACACAGAGCCAGCAGCTCACAGCTGAATATTATTTATATTCTCTATTAAAGCATTTCTAATAAAAAAGTTAAACTTCGTATGAATGTGTCCATTTGTGTCTGTATCACTAGATTCTCATCACTGACAACAACTTTGTATTGATTTGCAGTAGCTCTGTTATTGCTCTGTTATTGTGGAGAGGGGGAGGAATAACAGAGCCACCGGATCCCTTTGCTGTCGGGGTCAGGCATTCAGGCCTGTACCGTCCTCTTGGCTCTCAGGGCAGCCACACACACACTCACCCACTTGTGAAGAACATGGTGAATGACTGATCAGGGCAAGCCACAGTTTTCTCAGATGTGGATGAGGGTTTACCACTGCAGCTGTGGTATAATGTCCCTCTCTATGTGATGGTACATGGGCTGTTAATGCCTATCATTCACATTTTCAGTCGCCTGGGGAAGAGCTGCTCCTCTGTCTTTCCTCACATCACACTGACGCACGAGCATCATGGTCGTGTTGTTACATAATTTGTGTTTGGATTTTTGAAATTTGTTTGGTTGATTCCCTGTTTTACTTTGTAGTAGGAATCCTTGTGTTTTTACCTTATGTCTTTGTCTTCTGTTTCCCTCCTTGTTGATTGCCTGCCCCCAATTCCTTTACCCTTTGTGTATTTAAGCATCTGTGTTTGTCAGTGTTCCCTTGTTATCAACGTTTGTTTCTGTTTGATTTCTTGAAGGTTCCCATTCATTTTGCTCCTGTTTATTTTCTTTCTTGAGTTGTTGATCTTTGTTAGTGATGGTGATGTGAAGCTTTCAACACAGTTGTATCAAAAATGGTTAATTACAATCACAGATCAATGGGAACATCAGCAGGTCAATGGAGCCAATCACAGTTGACATTGGGTGAAGGCAGAGTACACCCTGGACACGCAGGTCTATCACTGGGCCGACATACAGAGACAAACTTCCATTTACGTTCACACTCACCCCTACACCGATTTACCCTTTTAGAGCCACATTAAGGCTTAACACAGAAAGTTACACACGTGTTTGTGTTGTTCTAGAGCTGATTTGAAGTTTCTCTCTTTATCTGATCTGAGTTCTGCTCATTCTTTGGAGCAGTAATGATGAAAAATCAGCTCCAAAGCCTCTAATGCTCTAAATATCTTATTGTCCATGTCTCTCTGTCTTTATTCTGTCACTACAATAAACTCAGAGCAACTTCTCCTCACTCTGAGATCAGAAAAATACAGGATTGATCCCATTGACTTTGGCTACAAGCAGCTGACAGCTAGGCCTCTGAAGGAGACACTCTGATTGGCTGTGACATCACCCACTGGAGCCAATAGGAGTGTTCCATGTAGAGACATGACTCTAGACGTTACTATCAAAGATGGAGGATGAGAATGGATGGATAAACACACAGAAGTAAAGCAGCAATGCTCCAGTCAAAGGCTCAGACTGATCCAGATCTGAACTAACTTCCTTCAGGAGTTTATCACTGAAGTCAGTGTCACACAGGACAAATCAGGGCTTGTTAGAAAGAGCTGATTCTCTAGTTGAAGGAGAAACAAACACCGTCATCATGGATAGGCCCATAACACCTGCAGAGGGCTCAACGTTGACGTCTGGTATCCCAGCTGGAATTCACCTCACTCATCATTACAAAAACTGTACATTTTGTCTAATAAAATCTGCTGCTTTGATTTTGATTCATTTCAATGGTAGATCTACCAATTGCAAAAAGAAAGCTGTTCACATTAGTATATTATTCTTATTATCCCTCACTCTCTTCATATCTGGGTATTCCCAGCTTCACCCCTCAGTCTTCTTACATCATTTCAACCTGTCTTCCCTCTCACTGTCCCCCTACACTTCACCATCTGAATCAGCAGTCTGGTGTAACTGGAGACCCTGAAGCCGTGACTTGTGACCAACTAATTCCTACCGTCATGTAAAAAAGGGCTATCCCTGGATGTTGCTTCAACTCACTCACTGAAATGAAATATTGCAAATGGCTAAATATAGTTTAAACTATATAGGAATTCAAATGGAGTGTACCCAAATATTTATGTGGACTAAACAGCGTCCACATGACGCAGCCTCAGCCTGTTTGTTCTATATACTGCAACAGGACATACTAGATCTGAACTGCTGTTAATGTTGATGCTGTTCATTTGGGGTGAACTATTTCTTTAGGCATGCATTTCTGACAGTTAAGGGGGGGGGTAATAAAAATTCCTTACACTGGTTCAGTGTGTCTGTGTGATACAAGGAGAAGGGGTACTGCTGTATGTGTGTGTGTATGTGAAATGTCAGAGAGGGAGGTGGGAGAAAGAGAGGAGGCAAGGTCAGAGCACTCCAAACTGTGTCGGCAGCACATGGGGCAGTCTTCAGTGCAAAAAATTCATAGTTCAGTTCCCTTGTTTTCGACTTTGTAGATGGTGGAGGCTGTGTCACATTTTGGACTACCCACCTTTGCTCCTTTGTCTTTTCACTCCTTGTTTTATCCTCCATTTCAAACCACAATCTCTGGATCTTCAAGGGGTGGTGATCCAGGTACCAAGACTGGTCTGGAGATGCTGAAGACAAATAAGAAGAAGCGAGCTCGGAGGACCAACACTAACCTCACAAAAGCAGCTCTGCAGTGAGTAAGAGGGTCAAATAGAAGGGTGAAGTCAGGGACAGAGGGTTCAGCTCACTAAAGCAAAATATAGTCACTAGAACAGTTTGAGAAGAAGTATTCTTCCTTTCATCCTCACATTTCTGTTCAATAATAGTAAGAATACTATTATGTCTTGAAGTATGTTGAAGAGTGAATCCGTTACTACTTTAACTCCGCATTTGGCAAAATCATTTATGCCTCTGTGACTTTTAGGACATTAACAAAATGCTAAAAGTGAAGGTGATGGTTTTACCAATACCTTATCCACCACTTTTGCATGCAGTTCTTTATGCATGCTGCTAATCCTATCCCTGAATGATGGGTGATGTTTGGAATTCAAAATTAAAAAAACGTAAATTGGATTGAAGAACGTCACACAAAATTCAGACTCTAAATTGTTTACGCTGATTTGACAGGTAAAAATCTTTACTGGAACCAGAAGAAAAACACATGCATTTTACATTATAACTTTGTGAAATTAAAAAACTAGGAGTATTGAGCGGTTGACTGATGATCCTGGTATAAGCAGGATTGTGAACTCTGGGACATGGCAATGGTCTTGGGAATTGAAATGCCTCTCCACTTTGCATATGCTGTTCTCCATTACTGCGTGCATACGCATAAAAGCAAACTTCAACAAACAAGGTCTGTAACTTTGTCATGAGCAATAGTGGTGACTGAGGTCTAGTGTGATGACATTAAATATTAATTTCAGCAAGAGTCCTTAATGTATTGTATTGTTTCACAGCCCCCAACTTTGACTACAATGGCTAAAATTCCATTTACACTCAATAATGAACTATAAAATTCAATAATAAAAAAAAAAAGGGTGACTGACTGACAACAACCGGTTAAACTGCCAAATCCAGATGTGCAAAGAATGATTACCCAAGAGGGCTGTAACTGCTGCCAAAGGGGCATCTACCAAGAACTGAATTAAGGCTCATAAGACTTTAGTGGGAAGTGGTTTCAGTTTGAGCCATTATGGAGTATTGAGTGTAAATTGAAGGGCACTATTTTCCATTATATGACATGATCAAATCAAATCAAAGTAGCTCAGCTATTGGCCAACAGAGCAAACACAGATTTCAAGGTTTACTGGTCCACTCAGACAAACTACTACATAGAAAATTGAACTACTTCAGATGTAGTTCAATCTAAATGCAGAACAGAATCACAGGGTCAAAGGTTTTTTGATTTCACCAATAAAAACACAAAAACCTAATTTTATTGTGTGTAAATCAGAACATATGTGGATAAAAGCTTTGTCGTGCCAGCAGATTATTTTTCAATTGCTATGACTCACAATTTTGTTGTTACACTTGTTAATGATTTATATTCATTTAAGTCTTCATGGATGCACATAGTATCAAACAAAAACATGACATGTTTGACACAATTACTGTAATATTACAGCAAATTTTGCTTTCCACCAGATCATTTGCATGTTTTTTCAGAGGGGAATCATTCTTTATTTGCTGTAGACAGCTGTGATCTTAAAGGCTTATCCCATGAGCTTCTGCTTGTCAGCATGCTTTAACCTTCTGTCTCCACCACATACACAAACACATACAAACACAAGCACACAGTTGTGTCTTCGTGACTTCTAAGGGCATAACATTAACATTAACATTAACATTAACATTAACATTAACATTAACCTTAATCATAGCTACTACCCTAGCCATAAGATTTACATTATAGGGACTTGTTTGTTCCTTTAAGGAAGGTGAGTTCCCATAATGTGACTGTTTGTCTAGTTACATTGTTCACGAGATAAGGTCTGTCTGTTCATAAGGTGAGTTAGTGCAAGCATTTACAGTGAGCTCTTGTTGTTGGTCAGTTATAATTACTATAACTACTGTGGGCGACACATGTTCCTGAGCAGGATATATTCACCTGTTAGTTCACAGTTATATTGTCGTTGATTTCAACATTTAACTTGTGCTCCATTCTTAGTTTTATTGTTTCCAAAGTAAAATCCTCTACACATTACACTAACACTATGGAATTACCTTTACACCCTGGATTGATATTTAGAATATTACAGCTGTTTATGGCTCAGTTTATTTTTACAAAGGCACATTTGTCTGTGTTAACCACACAGAGGCTAAGCTTTGTAACAACCCCTCCACCCTGACCAAACATATTAAGTACTGCCAAATATATTGACAACATGATCATCTAATGAATAAAAGATAAAAATGTATTCTTCTGTCACCCAACTCCAACCCCACCCCACCATGTCCCACTCAAGTATATATCAGACATGTGGGAAGCACTCTAACACCCCCGTCTCTGGCTCCTCGTGATGGCACTGTCTAGTCTTTCATACTTCCTGCTTCACCACTGCCATCATTTCTATTCTCGGATGTGGTATATGTGTTTGTGTGTGTCATCTTTTCTCTGTTTCTGCTAGGATGCCGGAGGGGGAATGACATATTGGTTATGGTCAATACGCACTTTTCTGAAACCACTCTGCCTTACATATATGCCATGCACAGTAAAAGACACAGCCAGAAATGAACCATCTCAAATCATTAGTACAATTATGGTACGAATTTTCTTCTGATTGGTTATGGAAAAGGCTTAAACTACCTCTCTGCAACTCTCTGTTACAGAGAGGTCCTCTCTGTTTCTGTTCTGTTTGAGCTTTTAAAGCAATTATGATCAAAAATTTAGGCTCCGTGTAAACAAACATGAGCCAATCAACTGGCATGTGTATGTGAGTCACATACAAGCAGTAACCCCACAAGGCTGAGGCCAACAGGGAAGTGCCAGAAACTGCAGTTCCTCTGATGTCCACTTGTGTCTGCTCCAGCAGTGAGTTAGTTCGGAGACTCCAATGTTAAAATGTTCAACTACAGCAGAAGTCAACATGTTTGGTCTCTGGAGCTAATTTCCTTCATCATGATGACTGGATGGAGGAGAACCTTTTATAACTCATTAGTTTACATTTTATCAAGGATTAAAGTTCTGTGCTTGTTATCACCTTAGCTGATACCAAGCTGTTTTTTAGCTCTTTAGCTGTTTTTGTTTTGTTTAGTTTTGTTTTTTGTTTGTTTGTTTGTTTGAGGCAATTAAATTTGAGTAATATTTTATTTAAAAGGTAGCACTAATTAGCAGGTACCTGTCTCTGTGCTCACCATACCTGGCTTGTTAGCTTAACTTGCTAATTAGCCAGCAAATGAATTAGCCTTAGGATACCCAGCTGTGCTGCAGTTATTAAACTGGCATGCACCAAAGTCACTGCCAAGATGGCGATAGCGGAGCAGCTCCCTCTGATCTTCAAAACAGTTCTTCAGAAATGTGTTCATGACATCACAGAGGCACCTGTCAATATCAGCAGCAAAATGAAAAATCAAGACACACACAACCCAGGTAGCGTGTTTTACTTCCTGCCACCAGCCAACAGATCACTACCACTACCACTTGGTCGACTTTAAGAGATCTGCCCTAGAAATATTCATAGTTTGCAGACTGTAATAAATATTTCTAGTCCATGAGAAAGCAGAGAGAGGTCCTCATGATCCTTCAGCTATAAATCATCGACAGATTTACGATGAGCAGCCACTCAGGCTCCACAGACGTTTTGAGACAGAGAATATAGCATGCGTACCATGTGACACTCAGGCAGGGAGGGGTTAGACAGAGATTACTTGAATGTGTCGAGCACATTACTGTAGTAATAATATTTCTAAATGTGCAATGCACTGCATAATATCTCACTCAATGCTGTTGAGGAGACACTCAATCAGATTTCATTAAAAGATAAGTTTTAGTCACTTCCTGTTTTGATACTTCCCACCAATGTCCAACTTGATGACCCACCAGAACACACACAATGTAACTGCTACAGCTACCCTTTACTTAAGCCATAGAAAAAATGCTATATGCTAAAAAAAACAGCACTCATGTGCCTCATTTTAAGCACATGCGCATCTGCTTTGTGCAGAAATTACACAAACTATTAAATGGAGGAAGGTTCAGGGTGTGCCAGTTTTGAGTTAGTGTGTATTGCAAGGCTGGGACATTGCCTGTAAACAAAGAGAATAGAAACATAACATTTCTGCTGTTAATTCCGTGCTGTGTTGCATTATCTGAATAAATTTAAATAGAAACTAATTAGTTTGCTCATTTCAAATATTTTGTATATAATTTGTAAAAAACTTGCCTCACTGATTCTGAATTAAGATTTGTGGGTGGCAGTCCACCACACAACAACATTTTGTTGTTAAGAATGTTTACTTCAAACATACAGCTAAAATCTATCTAAAACACCCAGTTACATAACCAGTCCAGTCTAGGCTGAATTTCCTATGATTCCTTTTGATGTGATGAGCCTCTTCAGACAAACACAAAAAAATATGATTACATCCTGATTCCCCTATTTTTTCCTAAATCAGAGCCTTCCTGTCCTCCGTCATGAAACAAACACACACTTCCTGACCCCTCCTCTCTAAAGTAGCTGTTTAGACGGCTCCTCAGAGAAGTGCCAGCAGTAAAATGGTCTATAAATCTTGTAGCTACAAATATACAACTTGTGCAGGGTGTTTCACACAGTTTGACCTTCAGTAGTGAAAGTATTTTGATGGTCATCCGTTTTTTGAATCTGGTGCTCACATGTTTCATAAATTTGTTTTGTGACAGACTCTTGAAATAATTTTGACTGACATAGCACACCACCTGACCCTATAACATCAAACCAATGTAGCTGAAACAAGAAATAAGAAATATTTATGAGACACAGCAAGTTAGCAGGAGGGTCAATTCATTTATTTTATTAGTGCTGGACAAAGAGAAGAGGAGGACAACAAATTACATGCTCATTAGGGACTTGACAGATGTGTTCAGATTTAGGTGAGTGAGTTGGTAACAGTGAAAAAGAAAAAAATAGATGAAAATTAAGGAGAAGAAGTCAACAAATAGATCTTAAATAAAGGGATAAAGAAACAAACTAAATGAAAAACAATTATCTAAATGTATAGTTGCTAGTTTATTATGTGTTTATACAGTAAAGTAAGTTTGGATATGTCAGTGCTATTTCTAGGTAGTATATGATAGAGAGAAGAAAAAATTAATTATAAGAGAGTTATAATAATAATAATAATAATAATAATAATAATAACAATAATGCACAGCATATAATAATGTACTATGCACATACCACAAATATCTAAACTAATACAATGCAAATACTGGTAACAATGACAATACAAAAAGTAAAGTAGAAGTGAGTGTTCATCAGTACATAAACATATACAGGTTATATATCTTATCAGACACTGGATGTGGAGAAAGGTTCCTAAGGTTGAAGCATTTAAGGAAGCTAAACGTATTTTTTTATGCTGTTATCTGGATGATCTCAAGAGTTAATTTCACTCACTGACGCATCACACCCTGTCTATGGTGAATATGACTTGTTACCATCATGACAGAGGTAAAAGGAACGGCCATTACAGACTTCCTGGAGTCAGAGATCCTTCCAGTATAGTTCTGTTAAACTAATACTTTAATGTGTGTGTGTGTGTGTGTGTGTGTGTGTGTGTGTGTGTGTGTGTGTGTGTGTGTGTGTGTGTGTGTGTGTGTTTGTGTGTGTGTGTGAAGGTGTAACTTGGATTTGTTGCCATAGACACAAGAACAACTTCCAAAAGAAGAATAACCAAACTTACTGACTATTGCTGATTGTAAAGTTCAGTCTGTCACCTTTTTTTCCTTACCTGGGAAGCAAGACCAGCCAGGTTGTGAGAGGCAGCATTTGTCACATCATTACCACCACAGCAGATCTATGTGTGGTAGGATAGACAGCTGGGCCACTTACCAAACTGAGGTTGTACCACAGCCTGGTTCTGTCTGTGCTCTAAGCCAAGACTTGTCCTTGGACATGAGAAGGTCTGTAGATGCCCTCAGTTCCAGCAGTCTGTGCAGGATAAAAGGCCTGGGTTGGTGCCATGTATGGTGCAACTTATAGTTCCAAAATTGTATCAAGGAATCTCAGAAGTAAATTCATGGTCATATAATTATTGGGCTCCTACTCCCACCTGAGTTCAGAAAATACATACAGTACATAAACTAGAACTAGCAAAGCACATACCCTCAAAACCAAACATTTCGTCACCAGATCCAGATAATAATAATAGTAATGGATCTGCCCCAAGTTCTACAAACTCACACATCAATACCACAAATAATCCTGATTATTTTCTTACATCAAGAGCCACACATTGTTTCTTCTTAATAGGATTTTTAAAAATGACTGCAATGATAAGTAAAGTGATAAAATCAACATCCAAGCAAACAGAAATGGGGGAAGCATAACCCTATTTCTGAAGATTAGAAATTATCAGAAGAATTCTAGATCCAGCTAATCTCATTAAATTTTTCCTGTTTCCCCCCCCTTTGCCTTCAGGGAGATACCTGACTGTTATAATAATAAGTCTTTCCTGGCTGTATGTTGAAGCCAACACTTGATCTAGATGATCTAATTAAGTTCTTCATGTGACTCAACACAGGAATGTTGTCTGAGTGTTGAAGCAAGTATCAAGTTGAGTGGGAACATGAGGGCTAATCCACAGCATGTGGTCCACCCTGAACATGGCTCGACACAGTATGGCGATGTGGTTTAAGTCTGGTGCCTCAGGGTCACTCCTGGGAGTGACACAGTCACCAAAAAATACCAAATATCATGAAATAAACCAAAAATACAAAAGGTTGAGAAGCTCTAGACACCCATTAAAATGATACAATTTAGTGGTGATATATTTCCTTATATCTCAGAACAACATTCTGTCCCATAAAGAATCTGATGCCTATTCATTCTTTCATTGTGCAATTTACTGCCCTCTTGTGCAGGGTGCTATCTCTGAAGGCTAGCTGCCTGCCATTGCATTGATCATTTTTGTTGGTGTGAGCATATCCCATTGACAAAGGCTGGAGCAGGGAGGGGAGCAGCAGTTTTTTGGATGTTTGTGCGTTGAGGATATGTCAGCAATGACGAGGAGTTGGGGTTCACTGTGGAGTGTTGTCACCTGAGTGTGTCATTGTCAATTAATGCGGCAGTTAAGCAGTTAAGGTAGCACAAAGTCATGAGACAGGACAGGTGCTGAAATGAGACTACTGTCAGGAAAAGCTATATTTTTCTCCTCTGTGTAGTAAACAACTAAATTGTACATTTAAATGGTGGTTTGTGTCATATGGTGGTTGGCCTTAACTATAATCCTAACTATAACCACCTTTTGCTAAACATTAACCTTATCTGAACCTTTAACAACTTAATGCTTCCACAATGTGACTGTGTCAACGGAGTTATCAACCAAATCATTATTTAAATGGACTCAACAAATCCCACAATGAGCAGTACTTGGTGACAGTGGCAGGAAAAATGTCCTTCATGAGTCAGAAACCTGGAGCAGAACCAGGCTCAGGGTGACGGGTTGGGTTGAGAGACAGAGAGGGAGACAGAGAGACAGGGAGAGAAAATTATGTCCCCACAACATAAGTAATACAATACAACACATACACACACACACACACACACACACACACACACAGTGCAGTGGCTCCTTGCTAGTAAAGTTTAACCTCTGACATTCAGGTTAAGAGGGGCCAGCAGTCAGCCGTCTCATTGCAGAAACAGATGACCACATTACAGCCACTTGATCACATTCTGTTCTGTTCCTCCTCCTCTTTCTTTCTTTCTTATATAACATGAAATGATTTTTTTTTTTGTTTCTTCCTGTTAAAAGATGAAGCAATGCATACATACAGTTAGCTTGATCGAAGTGATCATGAAATGATACATGTGTATAATGTAATTTATTGTTTAAAGTCAAACTGACAGTATCAGGTCCTGCCCATTCCTCAACATTCCAGAAAGTTTGATACTGGAGGGAAAACAAAAATGAATGAATGAACCACCTGCTGGGTCAAAATAACCCAACCAGGTGTTCAGCTGCAAAGAAGCCTTTACCACACTTTGACCCAACGTGAATAACCCAACAGTGTGTTTACACAAACAACCAAGCACTTTTCACTGTATTATGTTTTCAGAGTTGGAATGACATGACCATGCCCCAATTACAGAATTACAGAATACAACATGGTGTGAGAAAGTAATAACACATTTGATCAATGGCTGGTTAATGGCTGGAACTGTTAAACTAACTCTCTCACTTGTTATAGAGAAGACTACAGCCCAAGGGGGAAAGAAGCACTACAATTCCCCAGCAAGACATACTGCCACTAACAACAGACCAGCACTGAGCAGACTTACCACCATCAACAGCTAGATTCCTTGCACTACTCAAAACTGAATACAACTAGAAAGGTTTCATCAAGGTAGCTGCACATGTCCATTGAGGGAAGCCAGGTTTATATACTCAGTTACTGCATGGATGATGAGGTGAAAGATGTCCTGAGAGGACTGACTCTTATAGAAGTACTGGTATTGGTACTGAGACTTGTCAAGGACCCATTTGAGACTGAGACTGGTCAAGGGCCCATTTGACAACTCCAGGGGACTCTATGTGTTCCCATCCTTTTGCTTCAAAAATGAGAGGTATCTCTGCACCAGTGTTACCCTATGGCCCTAACAGGGACATAAACGTGGTAGACACTTCATCCTATGGAGAAGTTCTGTTACAAAAATGCAAGCATTGCCAGCAATGATGCACTGGGCATTTACCTCCCAGGATTCAACACTTCAGAATGAGGTACACAATTTCTGAATTTCTCACGTAGATTTGTTTTACAAATGTGGATTTACATTTACTCTCGGTTCCTGCTCTTTGCTGTGTCCATGTATCCATTTGTACGCCTCTTCTGGCCCTAGTATAAATTGACACAAAAACACATCTGCACCCCTCCACCTCATTTTGTCGCCTTGTTTTCTCTTCAGTCTCAATGCCATTTAATCAGTCTCCACTTGCTAGATTATCATAGTAATGACAGGCTGCTAGCGTCCACACAGGCTATGTGTGTGCGTGCGTGTGTGCGTCTGTGCGTGCGTGTACAGACGAAAGAAAAATGGGACATGCCTCTTACTGCTGATATACAGTCCTGTGTAATAACCCCTGGGATTTGCTTTCAGCAGCTAATGTCTTCATTGGTCTATATAAGGAGGGTTTAAAATGCTGCTGTCCTCAAGCAAGTGCTTGGCAGCATTCACATGGGACTTTTGGCATCTGTCACATTCAGGGAGTGTGCTGTGGAAATACCTCTTGGTAGTGCTGCTGTTAATATTTCTTATATAAATATTTGACACCAGTCAGTGTTGATTTTAGTTATCCTACAACTTATTAACCTGTTAACTTGTGTAGCATATAAACAACAGTAGAAATACTGTTGTGTATATGCTACACAAGTTAACAAGTTCTGTTCTTCATGTTAGAACAGCCAAGTGACAAATAAGTATGAAACCTCCAATTCTACCAGTTTTCTGTAGATTCAGTTAGTTGTATGATTGTGAATACATTAAAATGCCAGAATTTCTAGACCAGCCTTTAGTATTTATAGTATTTCAGCAATAACTTTTTTTGCCAAAAAAAAGTTGTATGTGTCTTATATTTAATTAAAGGAAACATCTTCATGTCAAGTATTAATAAGTAATTAATGCCATCTGAATAGGCATGATCATACAACAACTGGCCTAAATAACTGAATCACAAGATTGAAACCTGGTGGACTTGTCATGATGGTGATCAATGCAATGGCAACAACCTTGCAGCTGCAGATGATTTATTAAAGTACATGCATTAGTGTTGTCACACACTCTCTCTCTCTTGTCCTGTATTTTCTCTCTGTCCATTCTCCATTCCAGTCACTCAGCAAGTTTATCCCAGGTCACTCTACCAGAGTGACAAATACCCCCCCTCCACCTTGGCTCAACAAATAACCCTCATAATAACCTACATTCTGGGAGGGGGTGGGGGTATTGGTGTGGTTGTTAAGAAGAGCAGATGGAGTTCAATTTGTGGTTGACAAATGTGTCTCTCACCTCCTCCATCACAAGAGCTGAAAGAGGAGACGGATACTGTAGGCAATAGACTACTTTAACAGATGTGTGTGTGTGTGTGTGTGTGTGTGTGTGTGTGTGTGTGTGTGTGTGTGTGTGTGTGTGTGTGTGTGTGTGTGTGTGTGTGCACGCACAGTGGTGCTAAATCAGTACTGCCTCCATTATATACTGAGCTTTAGTGTCCCATGATAGTTTTAATTCTGTGTAGACAATGTTAACATCTTCCTATTATGGACCAAAAGCAAAAATTCTACCCACCTCACAGGTGGGTGCCACTCTGTATGAGACTGTGTACCATTCACTGTTAAAAAAAAAAAAAAAACACTCAAAAACAAGACACAATCTGAGGCTAAAAGGACAAATATAAATTTATTCACTGGAAGAATTTTGAGATAATTTTGTTAAATAAATGCGTTAGATTTGTGAAGACGATCGTTTTATTCTGAAAAACTCGCGGCAGGAAGTGTATCTTGTCCCTGATGGCGGACCGCGGGCTTATCTCGAGACTATTGACAACAAGCTGAGAAGGAGTTAAGGAAACATCAAAGATCCACTTGGACTCACTGTGAAAGGTATTTATTGAGTGTGGTGAACTCGGAAATAGTACGAGTGTCCAGTAATGTAACGGAACTGCTGATATCCTCCTTTCTTGGTTGAAAGCTAATCAGCTAATGCCAGCTAACACCCAAAATGGCTGGTATGTGTAGGTCTACGTAGGGTGGTCCTGTGTTTCCCGGTTTCCATCATGGTTTGTCCGAACAAATACAACATTTATCATTGTGCGGTTTTTGCGCATGCGGTTTGCGGTGTTGCAGCTGAGATTTGGCCCGGTTCGGAAGCACCGGGATCTCAGCTGTGCGGGCCCGTTGAGCCGTGTCGGGGCTCATGCAGCCATTGACACATGAGGTTACTCTGTGGAGGTGTATCGGCGTATTAGTGAAGTGGTGCCATGAATACGTCTAAACTATAGGACAGGGAGGAGGACTGGAGAGTGCAACAGGACATGGTTTCCCTCGGGTGAAACGTCCAAACCGTGGCTTATTGTTGTTGTTCTGTGTGAAGCGGTGCTGGGAGCGTCTCCGTTTCTGGATTTTAATGCTACGCATTTATGTACGTTCCCTTCGCCCACTGATATGTTGACCGTTGTATGAACCAGAACGTAATGCAAAAATGAGTCACTCCTTCGTATGCGTACGGTGGCTCCTCAAGGACAAATCAAAGCAGAAACATTGTAGAAAACGCGCTCCAAATCCAGATATTACGAATAACAATTAGGAAAACACGCGAAGAAAGAGCGGCTGTACTGGACAGAGCAGGCTGAGTGTTTGGTCACCCCCCCACCACCACCACTTCCTCTTGAGCGCCATCAGAGTGCATGGGAAGCAGCTGTGATCTGCCATCTTCAGGTCTCTCTAAAGCTGTTCTTTGGGGTTTCGATCTGGGCTGTGGCTGGACTACACAAGGACAGTCAGAGGTTTGTCCTGACACTACTTCACTGGCTTGTATATGGCACTTCATGTTATACTAGTATACCAAGTATATCCGCACCTTACTGGTAAAATCTACTATGCCGTATATAGCACAGATACTTTAAGAATAACAGGATTTTAAAATTTTCTGAGATTTAAAAAAGAGCCATATTTCCCGAGTCATGTCAATGCTCAGCAGTGGGCAACGTGTGTATGTCACCCTCTTGCACTCCCTGCACCAAGTTTCCAGACATTTAGTTTGATGTAAATGTCCAAAGCACACCTACATGTTTGGAAAAAGAGAGACATTTGTGAATAATAACAAATAAAAAATCTGACCAGTCTCCCAGGCCCATCCCCACTGCATGATGCTGCCACCATCATGTGTCAGTGTAGGGATGGTGTCAGCCTGTGTTAGTTCACTAGACATAGTACTTGGGTTCAGTTTTTGTCTCGTCAGACCAGAGAATCTTTTTCCTTATTTCTACTGTAAAGGTCTGACAGAGTTGTTGAGATGGTCGCCCCATTTCTGCAGAGGACTTCTGTGGTTTGGTTAGAGTGAGGGTTCCAGGTAACCTCCATGCCCAAAGCCCTTCTGAAGGAAGACCCCAAACTGGTTCCAAACTTCTTCCATGTCACAATTATTGAAGTAGCTTTAGAAACGCTTTAGAAATCCCTGCCTTGATCTAGGCCTCACCAGACTTTTGTTGTTTTTGCTTTCTCTCTTGTATATATTTCCAGCATTTCTGGATTTGGACCGTGTTTCTCTTAATGCTTGTGCTTTCATGCAATGCCCCAAATCTACCTGTCTGCTTATATAGATCATTAATACACAGATCTGTCTGTTGTTGCAGATGGACTGTGTAGTTGCATTTATTCAGTAATTTAAAAAGCACAGTGAGAAGTCAGCACTAATATAACATGTCAGTTGTTTCTTTTTCTTCTCTGTGTTGTGTTTATGTGGGACATTTTCCCAGACAGGTAGTCTACATTAGTAACATTTATGTGAAGTTGGTTAAAAGGTTCATAAACTGCTGTGACTCTTTGTCAGACATTCTGATGTACCAGACATACAGTGGGATCCAATTACAATGGATATTCTAGCATCATGGTATGAACTTCAAGACTTTTACTTATTTGTATTGGAAATATGTCAACTTGCATGTTATATTTCTCCATGAAACTGCTTATCAACAACACCATCTCTCTGTCTTTCTGGATGTAGTTTTGCAAAGCATGCAAGCTCCTCTTTTCCTAACAATATTTGGCCAAAGGTTGCTCTGCTTTGTGTTCAAACACTGGAGAACTACACCAAATTGATTGTTCACATTAGCTCATGTTTTAGTCTACTAATGAAATGCTGCCCACATTTATAAAGGCATTTTATGTATGACATAGAACAAGATGGCAAGGTGCAATATTCCATCACTGTGTGACACAAGTAAGACTATTTCAAAAATAAAATGATTTCAAAGGTAGTTTGGTATATCTTATTAAAGAAAAAACAGACCTAATAATGTACAAGAGGATATCACAAATAAGCCTAATGTTGAGATGGCATAGATCCTTGTTTGATGACGAACACAAATGCATCCAGTGGAAGCCTGTCTCCAGTAGACTTGTTTTTTTCTGCTGGTCTTCAGACAGACCTATATGTTGTTCAAGATGTTTAGTAATGTCCACCATCATTTGCGTGTTACCAGCTTTATGCAATGAAAAGTACACAATAATTCACTATTTGTGTGTTTATTTTGAATCTGTCCCAGGGCGTGTTTGTGTTTATAATTTGTAGACACGCAGTGACCTGATATTACCTGTAGTGAGAAACTGCACTATGTGCTGATAGAACATTTTGGCAAAGAGGCTTGTGTTGTGTCCACTGTGTTGTATTGTTGAACATACATTGCAAGATACCAAATGTTTCTTTGGACAAATAACTACATTATTTCTTTTTTTATTATGCCCCAAGTTTTAGTCTTCTCTAGTTTCCCCGCAGGTTACATATGTATTTCCCGTTGGTAGTGTTTCCAGTGCAGTGTGAATTAGACCCTGTGGCGATAGCTGACAGGGTTGTGATCACCCAGTGAACCTATTCCTGACACATGCACACAGCACGCTCTGCACACCCTGAATGACAGGCACACAGAGAGGGCTGGGAAGGAGTCAGACAGTGAGATAAAAAAAAAAAAGATGGATATTTTCACAGTCCACTAGTAAATATAACACCATGAGTATGTTTGGCTTTGTGCAGTTCAGTTTGTTGGGTCCATATGGTCCACACGGCCACAACTACAAGGGTACCAACAACACATGCATCCTCCAGACAGAGTGTAATTGAGGTTTATCACAATGTGTTTGAGACATAGTTAAAAAAAAAAAAAAAAAACAGAAAATGAAAGTGTTACTACTGCCACAAATGAATGTATGGGAATCACTGGTTTTGGCTTTTCATTGATTCAGTGTTGTTGCATAATGTTGCTTTACTTTCCCATCCTGAAAGTAAAGCATGGTGGCCACACTTGACCACAGGAAATAGATGTCAAAGTTGACCACATCTCTTTGTGCTTTGACACATTTTTAAGGGAAGACAACCACAAGCAGGAGGAATGAACCAACATATTAAAAAAGACTATGGGGAAAACAACTTCACCTGAAAGCTAATTTGAAATGAAACATTAAAGCTTGTTCATCTGTAATAGTATATTTCTGTTTTCCACCTCACAGCCTCGCTGTGCACACAGACAGTAATTCGCACCTTCCTCCTTTCCGTCGTTTGGAGCCCAGTGCAACATTCTCCATTTCCAACAGTGCCAGAGGGACCCATTTCATATTTGGACCTGTAGCTGGTGCTGCTGCAGTGACAGCTCTCCATTTGGCTCAGATTGAGACTCATGCCAAGATTGCACTCCAGCAGCTTGCCTCTCTTGCAACCATAACTGTTGGCAACCAATATCACAACAACAGCAGCTTTGCCGCAGTGTTACCGCCTCACCTTGCCCTCCTGAGTCTTCTCAATAGACAAGAGGTGTCAACTGTTGGGATTAACTTGAACACGAACCGCAAGACCTACAGAACCACACGACTGTGTCATCCTCCTGCCATGTACCACCACCACCACTCCCAACAACAGGGGCCACAGCCCTTCTCAAATGGGCCCAGGCCTCATCATCAGCCACATCCAAATCAACATCAGAATCGCACACCTGATATGCTGTCGCAGGTGATGGGTTTCCAATTTCCTCGACCCACCCAACTCCCTGATGAGCTAGAGTCTGCCCTGGCTATCAGGGGTGTCAGAGACATGGATCACCGTCTTATTGACCACATGAACCCACCGAACCAACACCAGAACCAAGCCTCAGGTTCTAGTATCAATCAGCATGGAACCTATGGCTCTAACCCAATAACACTTACCTCTGATAGTCAGCCAGGCCATCAACAAGGAATAGACTGGTCAAGCTACCAACCTCCAACTAAACTGTTTGCCAGTCCTCCAACTAGCACAAGCCACCAGTCACAAAGACACCAGGGGCCTCAACAACAGCCTGAGAGCAGCCACACAGGACCGAGCATCCCAAGCTGGACTGCCCCTGTAAGTGACTCACCATCGCCTCAAATCCGGCACCCCCATGGTGGTGGAAGTGGTGGTGCGGATGGTCAGAGTTTGTACACACCAGAGAGTGCAGGAAGCATCTTGGCCAGTTTTGGACTTTCAAATGAGGACTTAGAAGTCCTGAGTCACTACCCTGATGATCAGCTAACCCCAGATACTTTACCATTCATACTGCGTGACATCCAGATCAACAAGTCAGGCAATCAGAAAACTGTGGCTTCTGCTTCCTCAAACTCGTTCTCACGAAGCATCCATGATATGCCACTGCCACCTTCCCGCTCTTCACCACTGGCACGTTCTCGCTCTCCAGAAGTGCCGAGCCTTCTTACTGTTACACAGACAGCAGGTAAAGTCATTGACTATGGCCATGCCAGTCGGGCAAAGGACGAGGACAGTACCAGAGAAACTTTCAAAAGAGAGCCGCTCTCCAATGAAAGGACAGTCAAAATGTACCCGTCGTCATCATCATCATCCTCCTCTGCATCAAAAATGGAAAAAGCTGAAAGGCGGCAGGTTCATTTGGAACATACTGAACCAAGCAAGCATGGGGACTGCGACTATCGCAGAACAAGTAGCGACCATCACAAGAGCAGTCGGTCACCTGGGAGAGAATTACCACCATCATCCAAATCTCGTAATCTAGATCGAGACTACAGGCACGAGGGACCCAAACCAAGGCCCTCGTCTGAAACCAGAAGTGATGATTCCTCAAGGCGGTCTGTCTCCTCTTCATCTGGTTCAAAAACACACAGGAGCAGCAAGAAGTTACCTACCCCTACCCCTACCATGATAAGTGATTTCTCAGCTGTGTCTCCAAAGGTGTATCCCCATACCTGCTCCCTGTGTCACACACAGTGTGATCAGGAAAAGGTGAGTGTCAACATGCCCTCTTACCCCAATGTCCACCAGTGTCCTGAGAAAAATACCTTCACATGTTGAGATTTAGTCTGTAATTTCTTCACCAGGAAGTTGTCTGGATGAGTGATTCTGATGTCATTTAATTTCTTTTTTTACATGGTTTATAATACCCATTGAAATACATCAGTACAGTGGCTCTATGTGATCTAATGGCAGGTCTATGAAAGTTCAGCCACCCCTGGTCAAATTACATACTTTGTTGATTCTTGAAGTGAGCAGTGACCCTGCAGCAGTCAGACAGTAAAAATGAGCCTTTCTTCAAATTTTATTGTACTGTTACTTTTTATTTTATGAACTCAAAAACATAAAAACATGTTGCATGTGTGGAATGTGAAAAAGTATTTCCAACCCAATGTGTGTCAAATGGCAAAGGGTGGAGGGGTTTACCAAGTACAGAGTATGGTTTTACACGTGCCACAGTTACTTATGAGTAAAACGTAACAGTACATTAACATTTGAAGAAAGGCTGTACAAAGAAGAAAAATGTCCTTAGTCTCATGTGGTCATTAAATGAAATGGATGCTTTCTTCCAAACTGATATTCTGATATGTCATTTACGCCATCAAATTGGTAGAGATATGGTGTTTCGTTTGGCATTGGAGGTGTGAACCATAAAGACATGTAACATGATGTTTTATTTAAGGGTTGATGTCTACGAGATACAATAATAAATATGAAAAGACAATGAATTTATTAATAAACTGCTGACATAAAATGACCAGAGGGATTGTCAAATAGAAATATTTTATTAGTTCAGCGGTAATTACTTGAATAAACTCCTTTGTTCTCTGAGAAATGAATTAATTTGTTTTCTCAAATGCAGTTGGGATTGACTATAAATATAGTAGCTACATTTTGAAATGGTTTAACATCTGCAGTACAGATTCTCCAGCTCAAATATGTTTCCAATACAGGTCAAATTATTCAGAATTTTTTTGAGGTATTGTAGCACTTGCTTTTAAAAATACTCAAGTGTTCAAAAGTACTTTCTTTTTTTGTGTGTGTGGTTGTGTTGAACACATTTATAATGAAGGTAAATCTTTCTCTATTTCAAACATGGACTTCAGATCACGCCGTGGGCTCCGGTGACGATTCTTCTGCCTCATCTTTATCTAACGTAGCCGTCATTAGGACACTGCCAGGTTCAAACACAACATGACTGACAGTGTAGGAGTTGGCTGTGATTGATTTGACTGAGATAAACACAAGATATGCTATTATTACATTATTGAAAATAAACTAAAATTGACTAAAAGCTCAAAATAACAAGTAGTAAATGTCTAAAGTATATTTGTCTTTAAGTGTAATGAAGTAAAAGTCATTAATTAAAAAAAAAAAAAATTTAAGTGAAGTACAGATACTCAAAAAATATACTTAAGTAAATGTACTTTTTTCTTGTCATAATTATACATATTAGAAGTGAGTGTGACTGTCCTAATTTGTCAGGTATGCCAAGTCACCTATATTCAACAATTGGTTAATAATGTTTTGGTTCACAATATATTTCCTCATTTAAAGATTCATGTTTGTAAAGGTTTCCCCAAATTGACAAAAATGTCAAAAAACAGCATTGTAGCCAGATGAATAAATAGCTCCTTAAACTACAGGTCGATGTAGCAGAACATGAAGGAGTCTTTGTTAAAATGAAAGGTTTGGAGTTGTCCATCTCTAAACCTCTTGGTTTGTGTGAATTATCTTAGATTTGTTAAAGTTATGTCCCACAAGAATCATTTTCTTTTATTTTGAACTAAATAGTGACAGGAACTCAAACAGCACAGGCAAAAGATGGTTGATGATGCGTCCTCTCTAGGCCTAAAAGCCTACCTTTGTGGGTTAACTGACAAGACTAAAATTATTCTTTTATTTCTTTGTTTTCTAACAGTGATGTACAGAGTATTAATGGTAAAGCCTGAGACACTGAAGATAGCTGACAGTAGAATGCATACAGAGCAAGTCTACACAAATGATCTGATTTTCTACAACAAGCATAAATGTTGTCTTGTATTTCCACTGTTGTGACATAGTTTAAGTGTTAATATGGGATCAAAGAACCGAGTCTCCACTTTGTTTTAACACCATGTTAGAAAATGACAGCAGGGAACCAAGTTTTACTTGAGCTATTAATCAGCTGTAAATAAGTGAGTTAGCTTTTTCCTTTGATTTTGCTCATTTTTGCATCCATGCTGATTGTATTTAGCTTTGTTGAGCTCTGTTTCTGTCTGATTGACATCTTCTTCTCCCATGTGTTGTTTTTCCTCAGGACTGGGTTGACCACATTAACACCGTCAACCACACCGCTGCTTGTAGAGACCTGCGCAACAAGTAAGACATTTTCAATGTGCTGCTGAAACCTTGTATCTACAGACGTCACTTGTCATAGTTACTTAGATGAGTGTTCTGAATGAAGAGTCACAAGCAATTGAATAGTTTCAAAAAGCAGTTTTTGATAACAATGAAACAAATACTGAAACTGATTATAAAAAAAAAATATTATATACAGCATATGTAGAGGGTCTCTATGTATGCTGTACATCTCTACAATGGTGATTCAAATATACAAATCATGTGTCGGCTGTAGAATAATAATAAACTACTGCTTTGTGTTGATACACACAATTGTATCTTGTAAATCTTTCAGATGTTAGTATACAAGATGTAAGACGACTTACTAATGGATGTTTGTGTGTCTCTGAAGGTACCCACACTGGAAACCTCTACCAAGGTCAGCGTGACTCTTGTTCTTCTCCAATGATCTGTTTTTAGCTCACTCCTGTCAGTTGGTTGCTCCCAAACATTGCAAATAAGGCAAAAGAGAAAAGAAAAACACTGATCCATGTGAATGCAGACTTTCAAGCTGCCACTTGTTACAACAGTGAATGTTATCTTTTATCCAGTCGGAGTGGGCGATATGGCAGCCAGGCTCTGTGGGATCCCAAGGATCACTCTCCATCCCATCCCGTGTCTCGATCCCTGTCTGGTTCTCCCACCCCAGGTCCTCCTCACAGCAAGCACGGAGTGGACGCCCCTCCCCATAGGCCACACGGAAAACTTTACTCTCCTCACCGTCACCCTCGCTTCCCCCACTACACAGGTAGAGCACACGTTAGACAGTAGGTGCAGCATGTACTGATTATTTTAGTATGTCCTGAGCTGATTTGTGGTGGTCAAAAATGTATTATAGTGTTCAGTGCTGGTGTCTCTTAACCTTCTGACCAGTGAATAGTAGAACGGTTCATACTAAATCAGTATTTTATTTTTTTTTATGCTGGGGATGAGGAGAGTTTGTTCAGACATTGTCCAAATTTTCCTACCTCAGTGAACCTGTGTTGGCGCTTCTCTCCTCAGGTATACAGCAACACAAAAAATAGGATCATCTAGGTGTTTGTATCAGATGTTCACCAATACATGACTCAGATCAAGGAACATAGCTCTAGTCTAGTAAACCCAGTTCTAAACTCACTCATTCTTTGTTGCTATCTGAAGAACACGGCCATCGGTTGGAGCACCACCACACTGGCTCACGCAGTCCCTCTCACTCACATCGAATCTACGCCTCTAGAGAGCATCGGCCTGAGAGGAGGGACAGGGAACCTTCAGGTTAGTCAGTGTCTGTTTTTAGTTGTATCACAGCAGCGGAAAAAACTTGACTAGACTTAAAAACCTTTCTGGCCTCTTGTAACAACTTTTTTTGGTTTGTTTGTTTGTTTGTTTTTTCAAGAACTACCAAACAAATTGAGCATCTTTTTGTACAAACCTTAGCTACTTTCTGTAGAGGAGAGTCACCACTACTGACCGTCACAGCCTCACCTCTCTCCGTCTTACTCCTATTTTAAGAATAATAACAACTTTATTTGTTTTGTCCTGCAGACCTTTGGACCCAGTGTGGTATGCACCCTAGTCAGTGTGTATGTTAATGTCTACATGAATATCTTGGTTTTTGTAGAACCCCTTTTACACATGTAAACAACATGAATGGTTCACAGATCGCAGTCAGGGTCAGAAATGTAGGTTCATGTAGGAGCTTTTAATGATCAAACATTAGCTGGCTAATACCCCCTGATTCATATGTCCACAGGAGGTATCTCTCGAAGTGGTGTGAAGCGTCCACACAATGACACCAGCCGACATCCAACCTCCAAACATGGAATGTCACAGTCCAACGCCAAGACTGCCAAGACTGGAACAAAGACTGGCACTAAGATGCCTAAGACGGTAAGTGTCAAGGCCTCTGACCCAGTGGGAGTAAAGCATGTCACAGCTAATTAAGTCAAGTAGCACAAAGGGCTGATTGTCCAGATGTTTTTTGGGCTTGATAATTCACTTTTCCATTTTCAACATGTTTAAGAAAGTGATAGAACATGTTATGGAAGTAAAACAGTTAAAACTACCGAACAAAATGAACATTAAGGCCATACAAATTGTCTTTGATCAGCTTCATTAAAAGCAGCTCTTTTTAACTTTTGCCATTGCTTCGTATCATTTCATTTCCATAGGGTCTAAAGGGCTTTGATTATAAAGCAGGTCTAGGTTCTATATTAAGATGAGAAAGAGAAATGCCCACAGTCTATATTCGGAAACTGACCCTTAAAACCAGCCTTCAGGAACTCTGTGATTTGGTTTCTCTGAAATCTCTTGTTACTAGAGCTCCAGAGAGAAGCCTGAGAGAGGAGATGAAAAACTTAAAACTACAAATATATCTTCTTATGGATGTCAAAGACCGAAAAAGTATAAAATATGGGACCTCTAACAGCTGTTCAATTACAAGTCTAGAAGAGAATTTGCGAGTTCAACATCAAACTTTATTCCTCTGCTCGCCCACGGCTGTCTCCAATGGTGGAAAACAACACCAATGTTAGCTCTTGTGTCTATCACGTCCACTTCTACTGACCTTAACATGCTAACAAGCTAGCACTTATTGATAGCTATTCACTGTAGCCTCCGATCTCTATTATAACCTTGTGTTCCTGACAAGAAACCACATCCAGCAGCAGAGAAAACTCAGAAATAGCCCCTTTTAATAGTGGATTACACTCGAATCACTGATTCAGATTCATATCAATGTATTGTTGATGTGAACGTAATGAGCTCTCTCGTTAGAGTCATACTGTTGCCAAAATTGGCCGAATGTTTGAAATGAGTGCAGTAGATGACACTTTTTACAGATGCTCAAGACTGATTTCAGAATTCATTCAATTCTAGTGGGTTTGGAAGGTTGAGTGAGTGGTTGATTCCAATTTTGGTTTTATTCTGAAGTAGATGGTAACTAAATAATCCCAGCTGAGTACTTAACTAAAGGAGTAAGAACTGAGCTTGGACTGTTTTGTCTCTGGTTTTCTCAAACGAACCAAAAACCTTTGCTGTTGGGTTTTTAGTCTGCAAAGGCTCTGCCAGCCAAGAAGAAGAAGAAGATGGCTACTCCAGTGTCTCAGGACTCGTCTGTTGCAGATCGTCTTGTTTATCTGACAGGCATCCCAAATGACGCCTCTGAGCAGGAAGTTACCGACTTGGTCGGGTCCTTTGGAAAGATCAACAATGTGATCCTCATGCCATGCTCCGAGGAAGAGAGCAAGAAGGGTGAAGGACAAAAGGTGCTACACAAGTGTAACATTATCATTGCATTTGCATTTTTTTTTACTGACGTTTTTGTTAGAGAGCAGTTTCAACAGATGATAGTGGAAAAAAAATCAAAAGTCAATATGGATAAACCCTGCAGGCAGGTATGGGTTAGGGTTACACCCCACTCAACACCATACCCACAATGAACCCATAATTCATTAACTTCAAGATGGTGCTCTGATGTGATCTACCAACAGCACTAATAACACTAATGGCAAAAGTTTAGTCTCAATCTGTTTTGATAAAGTCCAGGTCAATCTTGTAATGTGAATATTACAGGTAAAAATATTCAGGCCAATTCGTCTTATTTCCCTTTTTGTTGTATTAAAATGTGTTGCTGAATTACATTTTCAGTGAGTGTGGCAAACAAGAAAGACAAATAATGAGACTGGCAGTTGATTGATTCATCTCTTACTCCAGACTCATAAGTAGGTGTGTGTAATGTGATCACAGCAGCTGTCATCATTTCTGTCTGCCCCACATCATCAACGTGTCACCCCCCTGCTGCAGGCGTCCATATGCATGGTAAAGGCAGAAGACGCCCAGGCACTGGCTAACTCCACAAGTCTGTCCATCAGAGATCAGCCAATCACTGCTTCAATAGCCAAGGTACCAGGTGGAAAACATGTGCATGTGGCCCTGACGATGTCTTTTGTTTAAAGAGGCTGTTGTTTGTTCAAAAACTCAAACTGTGTTAGAATATGTTTCAGTTCCTATGTATTTCCTTCTCTACTCTGTCAGTGAACATATTTTGTTTATTTTAGAAACCTGAAGAGGGACAGTCTTCTGATGCCAACAACAGGTTTGCCACCTCTGTTACACCCATATTCTTTACACTCACCATAACAATTCAAACCTGCAAATATTAATATTTCTGACCTCACAGCAAACCTGCTTCAGGAAAGGAAAAGATGGCTGCTGCAGAGGACTCAGGTAGGACAACAAAATACTGTTTCGGGTCTACAGTCAGCCAGCATTCATGTCAACATCTATAAATATTAAGAAAATGCTCAGTATATCAAATAATTCAATTAATATTACTATCCTACCTTGCTCCAGGAGGTGAGGCTGCCCAGAAGACATCTGATGAGGTAAATGATTCAGACATACACTTTGTAGCATACAGATTAAAAACACTGAAACAGGCAGGTGAGTGAGTTACTTACAGAGGACTTAGAGTCTGCAAAAGTCTGGGTATACAAGGTGGGAATGTATATTTGATGCTTTTAATTCTTTTCACTTTAAAAATCAATACACAATTTGGTTAGGGGTACCCACACTTTAGCATTCGCCTGTATCAGATTTGCAGTTCAGGTAAACATCTGTTAAACCACATTTAATCTCTTGTAATATAATATCAGTATTGTGGTATTTTCCTCACATCCCACAACAATGTATCCTACAGAAAGGCATGTTGCTGATCACAGGACTTCCTGAGAGTAGCTGGTCAGAGGGTGACATCATCAAGCTGATCCAGCCCTTTGGCACGCCTTCTGACATCGTCCTGGCAACACAAATCGGAAAGGTTGGTATAAACACAGTTTCATCAAGGCTTTTAGTGACTTGAAGAGAGAAGAAAGCGGTTCAAGTAATGCCCGTCGCTACACCTGTCTTTTGTACCTTAACCCGAACCTTAATCAGCCAGATGGTGGTGATGTAATAAAGGCCCAAAAACACATTTCTGGAAAGACCACAGCCCCCAGACCACAAGCAACAGCACATTGATTGGTGCTAGTGGGAGCGTGGCCTGTCATACATAACTGATAACTAAAGATGCCTTTGAGCAATGTTGAGACATCCAGTGAGTTTATTGAAATCCAAATGGCCAAATGAGTGCACAGGCTCTGTGATGAAGAAACAAGTGCGTGATTTGTCTCAATTAAACTAAGTGATTACTCACTCGTGGCTTTAATATTGGCTGAGTGAGCTGCTTCCTGTTGTGTGCAAAAAGGGTTCAACCTGGAATTAAAAAAAATGCCCTGATGGGTGAGCATTTCCAATGAAAGGATATATTTGTCAAGTTTGTTGATGTACCTACAACATAATGAAAACATCCTTTGTGTTTGTGTTAGGTGCTGGTGTCAGTGCCGGACATGGAGATTGCTGAAGAGATGGTGAAAGTTCACACCTTCATCCCTGCGAAGATAAACGACTCTGAGCTAAAGATAATTCAAGTCAAACAGCGTATTGGCCTCTGCACACCGGTAGAGCTCTCACCTTTAACACAAACCATTCACAGTACATTGATCATCTCCTCTCCTGGTGCTCTCTGATCTTCTGTATCAGTTATCTTAGTTTTGACAGGTCAACATAAAGTTTTCAGTCATGAAAAAACATTTCAGTCACTAGTTTATAGAGAATTATTTTGCACAAAACTGATGTTTGATACTGAAACTCTTTATACAGGTGGCTCTCTACAATCTACTGATGGGATCAGTGGACCCCTTAGTGAGTATTTCTACTGTTATACTTTCCTGGTCAAAGCCATAGGGGGATTGCTCCCCAAATAATGATACTACGTCTCGTTTTGGATTCTAGCGTCAATAGGTTCAATACCAGTTTCAGTTTTTCTCTTCTACGTCAGAGTCATTTCAGAGTTTAAGTGTCTTTGCCAACAAGGTTCTGTTACCATGAATATAAATAAGTGCACCTACTCTTTGCTTGTCTGCTGCTGTTGTCATGTAATGTCCATTAAAACACAAACCGACACACACTGAATCACACAGCACAATAGCATTCAGACACATCAGTTCAGACACAAAATCCCAGCTAGAACACATACCCTTTATGAATCCCAGGTAGAACACATACCCCCCCCCCCCCCACCACCAGCTTTCCTGTGTCCCGATTGCAATTGGAAAAACAGGCAGAAATACCTAAAAAGTAACTTAGATGGATATATAGATGGATACATAGATGATTGCAGGAGTATTGTCCTCAGAACAAAGCAACTTTCTGTTCTGCTTCAGTTTCTACATACAAGCTGCAGCTGGGAATCAAACCCAGGTCTCACAAGTCCAGCCCCACACAGTCCACATCCCCTGGCTAATATCATGATTGGATGTTCTTCAGGAGAGTCCGGTCCCAGTCAGCTGGAGCACCCTCTTGGTGATCAGTAATGTTCCCAACACACCGTCTGGCTCCTCCGAGGTACAGAAACTGGTGCGACGCTTTGGTACCGTCATCAAGACCCTCGTGCTCAACAACATGGTGAGGCTTGTGCAGCTGCTAACATGCTAATCTGTCCTATCCTGAGTCATCCTTGTCCTGAATGCCTGTGTCCCTCTTCATTGTCACGTGATGCTGACATGATGTTACGCCTCCTTCTCCTTAGGTCATCTGCGAGATGGCAACTGCAGCCATGGCCTTGTCTGTTTACAAACGCTTCCAGACGTTTCCGTGCATCATCCACAACAACCCTCTGTTCTTCTCCCGCAAACCTGACCCCAAGGCCAACACCCAGACTAAAGTCATCACTGCGTACCTTGATTCATCTGAGGTCTGTAACTTTAAGAAGCATTATCACTGGTCATTATCTAATACTGGGCTAACGTCCTGCAGTGGCAGCTCTGTGTTTGGGTTTGATGTGACACTGCTCAGTTCCTCCCTGTGTCTGGTTGTAGGATACACCTGCAAATGCCAAGAGCAGCCAAATACCAGCAGCTGCAGACGAAGGGGAGGCAGCACATAAAGAGAAGTCTGACCCTGATCTGGAGGGGATAGAAAACGCTGTTGGGACAGATGAGAAGATGGTTGGTGAAGACGAAGCTCTGGGAGAAAATGGGAGCAAAGATGAGATCAAAAAAGACGAGTTCACAGGAGCTGCAGCAGATGCCAAACCAGAGGCAGCATTGGATACAGATGTGAGGGAAACATCAGCTGCTCCAACTGTCATGGAGACAACAGAGAAGGTCACAGGCACTAATGCATCCAAAGCAGGGAATGACAAGACTCCAGCTGGTGAAGAGGTAAAGCAATCAAGTCTCGATGGCGAAGCAGCTTCCAGGGAGACACTCATGCCAGAGCTGCCAAAGGTAAGTTGCTAAAAATGTCAGTCTGCTGTTGGAGCCAGATTGTTCACCTGCATTTTGACATCTCTTTTTGATCCCTGTTTCACCAGGTTACTCAAGAAATGGTTAATGCCTTGCTTGAAGAGTGCCGGACACGAACTGCCAGCCATCCCAACAACAGCATCAACACAGCAACTTCTTCCTGTGGAGTAAAGGGGGAATCACAAACGGAGTCAGAGCCCAGTGAAAAGGCAGCGGAGGAGACTAAGGAGCTGACCAAAAGCCACACAGAAGAGATGAAGACGCAGGAGAGGGAGAGAAGAGAGAGGGAAGTGAGAAAGGAGAAGGAGGCCAGGGAGCGAGAGAGGAAGGAGAGGGAGAGGAGAGCCTGGGAGAAGGAGGAGAGGGCAAGGAGGGAGAAGGAGTGGGAAGAAAGGGCCAGGAGAGAGAGGGAGAAGAGGGAGGAGGAAAGAAGGGAGTGGGAGAGGAGGGAAAGAGAGAGGAGGGAGAGGAAGAGAGCATACGGGGAAGGTTTGACGGGATCAAGGTCATCCAGCAGGTCGGAGGGATACAAGCAGAGCTCCGGGAGGAGTGGGCAGAGTAACGGCAACAAAGTGGTGAGGAAGTGCTGTCGATCAGAGTGTGTAGGAACTTACATCTCTGCTCCTTGTTCTCATCCTCTAATCTGTTTGATGCAAACAGGTGGAGGAGGAGGAAGAGGAGGAGTTCCCATTCAACATGAGTGACTTTGTGACAGTAGATGAAGTAGGAGATGTCACTGACCTCCCTCACTCTCCTTTGCCTGTTGTTCCCATGGAAACCACAGAGGCAGGGGAGGATGCTCCCACATCTGCCCCACGTGACACTTCAGAGGTAAACTTTAACATGTTTGTTCGGGTGTCTGAGACTTGCGCTTCCACAGTGTAATGACATCACTTCTCTTGTTTTCTGCCTCCAGGACACACCGATGGAGGTTACCACAGCAACGGCAGATGCAGCGATGACCCCAGTGAAGTCTGAGGAAGTATCAGACTGTGAAGCTGTGAGTGCGCCAGCAGCTCAGTCTTCAGACAGTTTGCCGAACCTCGCTAACTCCCCTCCCACCCAAACACAGGAGCCAACAGGTCGACCAGAGGCAGAGACCGGTACAACCTCACACCCATCAACTCACAGAAATTGCTTTCTTTCATTTCAAGGTTAAAACTGTGTAATCATTATTTTTAGAAACCACACCAACATCTACTCAGGACTCCACCCCAGAGGTTGAACAACTTGCCCTGCCTGCCCCTGCAGCTGCAGACAGCCCATCTGAAGCTTCCCCAGCAGAGTCCTCATCGAACAGCCCAGCCACAGGGCAAGTAACTGCAGAGAGTGAGGAAGTTAAGACAGAGGACAGTGCTCTCAATCACAGCCAGGCCAGAGGCAGAACAGAGGAGCAGGAGAAGATGCAGGATCAAGAGGTCAAGGAGACGGGAGCCCCTGCTGCAGATACAGGTACAGTGTATTTCAGCTCCTTGGTGGTGACAGGATCACCTGCATCAGGGTCCAGGAGTTAGTTTAGGATATTTAGACATCTGTGTGAAATTAGCAGAATTAATTGTTGTGTTGTTGCAGTGTTGTTTTGCATCACTTCCTCCAGACTATATGTCCATGTCTCTCCCAGGAAAGCAAGAGAGTTTGTGTGAAGACCAGACAAACACCCAAGAGCAGAGTCCAAAGAAACTACAGAAAACAACTCCCACGAGCACAGACTACACCCTCCCTCCTTTTGACCCCAGCAACCCAGTTGGTATGACACTTATTCAGCATTGTGTATTTTTTTTTAATGTTTGTTTACAATGTCTGACTGCGTGATAGCAGGGAACAGCTGATTATATCTGTTCCATATCTATGACCTTGTTGGTGTGTCCTTTCAGGCATGGAGTTCTTGGTCCCAAAGACGGGTTTCTTCTGTAAGGTGTGTAATCGCTTCTTTAGTGGTGGCAAAGAGGCTGAGATCAACCACTGCAAAACGGTCAAACACTACGAGAACCTGCAGGTGGGCACACACTGACATTTGTGTACATGGAAAACACACTTACTCCATTTTGATACGCTGGTAATGAATCTTGTTGCAGTTTTCCTCTGAGTTGGATCACAGGGTTGTTCCATACTCACATTTGAAGTGTTGATATCCATAACAAGATATATTTGTGAAGAACCAAAAACCATCTCATTGTAGTTTTACGTCCTCTCTCAGGCTGAGCTCTGAGCTCTAGTAACAACAGGTCAGTCAGCCAATCAGAAGAGAGGATCGGATTTCTATGTGATCCAATAAAAATATAGCAGATTTCAGGTAAACATTCAATCCTGTAAGACTGGATGGTGGATCCAGGTGGGCGGGGCTTGGGGCATGGGCGTGGGTGGTGACTGCTTTGTTGTGACATCACAAAGTTCCAGAAGTCCTGACTGCTGCTTTGAAAGCTCAGTTTCTGAATACAGGCTGTGAGCATTTCTCTGTGGACCGAGACCTTTGATACTTTCACTGTATTATTATAGAACCTAGACCTGATTTATGAACAAAGACCACATGGAGGTCTACCTTTAGACCGTATGGACCTTTAACATCTACCTTTAGACTGTATGGACCTTTAACATCTACCTTTAGACCCGATGGACCTTTTATGGTTCATCACTGGAGATGGTAATGGGACTGACCTTTTTATTTTTTTTACAAAGACTCCCTCCCATCTCTCAGCTCGGCTTTCTTGGCCTGTTGAAAGCAGAGACAGAACACTTGTGTCATAACAGCCTACAAACCAAACATGATTGTTTGTTTGTTACAAGCTCCAACAAAAAATATTCATACTTTGATAATTAAAATTTCACAACTGAAATTGTGACTCATCAAAATTACAATATGTCAAAATAATCTTCAGTATGAGTTTTATTTATGAGTTTTCATTTCGAGTTCAACAAAACTGCACCACATTAATATCAAGGTTTAATCATTAACTTTATTGATTGAATGAACTGTCACTGATTCTTATCTATACTGTTTTTATCTAGTTATGTCAGCTCTGACACTTACTTTCATCATTACTTCTACCTTGTTTTAACTTATACAGACTTAGCTTTTCTTTCATGTTAGTTGTCTGCACCATTGAAAAGGGGTTTTCCTCAATGCGTCTTGATGTTTTAAATCAATCCATGTCTAGAGTAGCCCTCGTTCTTCTCGTTTTTTGACAGTTTGATGCTTTCTGTAGTTCAGGTGAGATGTCCACACATTCACAACAAGGCTACAACTCCAGTGTCCTTTTTCCGTCTCTTCTAGAAATACCTGCAGACCACGAAGGCGCCGAGTGAGACCATCAAACCCGACCCCAGCTGAATGGACACAAAACTCCTGCAATCATCTGTGTAGACTGAATTTTGTCATTCCCTTCCTTTTGTAATTTGTCTTTGTTTTTCACTGAAGGTCCAGGTTGTTGATGTAGATTAGTCTCATCTCCTGCCTCTCTCTCATATAATTAAGAGGAAGTGAGTGGAACTGTACAGTAGAGGATGGCAGCCTGTATGAACTGTGCTCAGTCAATAAAATGTCTGGACTAAATTATCTGTTATTAGTCATTTGTTCCTCTACAGTCTAATGTGGTTGATAATGTTTCTGTTTAAACAAGAGCAGGACGCTGCTCAGATGGACTTCAGGAGCTGGTCGATCTTGAGACCACAGACCAGAACAACCTAGACTCCAATGGTCTTGAGCACAGGGATGGTAGTTTCAATTTTATTTGTATAGAGCCAAATCATAAGAGACTGAATTTGCTGAACTTGAGTTCAGTAAATTAGCAGTGAGCTACTATGATGAATGGCACCAGGCTAACACCACAGCTACTCTGTATATGGTGAGTACTGATGGAGCTTTGACCTCCTTACTGAGCTAACATGAAAGTTCTGACCATCAGGAGCAGTTGGTGCGCAGGACACTTCAGAGTGATGAGCCAAGGGTCAGACTACCAACTCAATTTCTGGGTTCAGAGGCCAGCACAAGCTGGCAGCCTGTGCCCAGTGTCTTGGGTAGAGGTTAGATGATTAGGTAGAGAGGGTTACAGTTAAAGTTTAGAAACAGGCACTGATCTGGTTCCTCAAATGTTTCCTAGCTCAGACAACAAGGGCTGACTGCATGACAAGGCAAGGCAGTTTTATTTGTATAGCCCATTTTTACAAACAGTTTGTCTCAAAGTTCTTTACATAGCATCATAACAACATCCTCTGCCCTTAGACCCTCACATCGACTGAGGAAAAACTCAAAACAAAAAACCCTTTTAACAGGGAAAAAAAGAGAAACCTCATGGTGAGCAACAGAGGAGGGATCCCTCACCCAGGACGGGCAGACGTGCAATAGATGTTGTATACAGACAAGAAAACAGGGAACAATACAGAATATGCACAGATGGAAATGGTGTGCAGGAGTTAATGAAGGCAGTTTCTGGTGGGAGGGAAGGCAGGGAGAGTCAGGCAGCTTAATGGGAGTAATGGGTGGTAGACTGGTTCCTGGGAGGGAAGGGCAGGTTGGTTTAACAGCAGGGGTAAAAGGGGAAAGGGGGTGATGCAGGGGGCGGTTGGTGGAGAGAGATGGAGCTGCAGTGGATCTGTGGAAACACAAATAGAGAGAGAGCCAGACACCAAGGCCAAACTACAAGGTGCAGCAGATAATGAAAATGATAGTTTAAAAAGTGGGAGAGGAGAGGAGAGGAGACTAGAGGAGAGGAGAGGAGAGGAGAGAGCTCTATGTAACCTGATGTATCCCCCAGCAGTCTAAGCCTATAGCAGCATAAAAATGGTTCAGAGCTACCTGAACCGGCCCGAACTAAACGCTCTGTCGTAGAGGAAGGTTTTAAGCCTAGTCTTAAATGTAGTAAGAGTGTCTGCCTCTCTGACCCATGGAGAGAGTTGGTTCCACAGTAAAGGAGCCCGATAACTGAAGGCTCTACCTCCCAGTCTGTTTTTGAAGATACTGGGAGTCACTAACAGACCTGCATTCTGGGAGCAAAGTGCTCTGGAAGGATAATAAGGGACTCTGAGGTCTTTCAAATAAGATGGAGCTTTTTCATTAAGGGCTTTATAAGTCAGCAGAAGGATTTTGAAGTCGACTCGATATCCTACAGGAAGCCAATGGAGAGAAGCTAAAGTGGGACAGATGTGTTCTCTTTTACTAACTCCTGTCAATATCCTTGCTGCAGCGTTCTGGACTAACTGCAGACTCTTTAGAGAGTTTTTCGGACATCCTGACAACAGAGAGTTACAGTAGTCCAGCCTAGAGGTGATAAATGCATGGACTAGTTTCTCAGCATCACTCTGAGAGAGGATATTCCTAATCTTGGCTATGCTGCGCAGGTGAAAAAAGGCAGTCCTAGTCACATGTTTTATGTGTGAGCTGAATGAAAGGTCTTGGTCAAATATTACTCCAAGGTTCCTTGCAGTCATACTAGAGTTCAGGGTGATGCCATCTAGATTAGTATCTGTGTAGAAAAAGTGTCCCTGAGATGTTTAGGTCCAAACACGATGACCTCTGTTTTATCTGAGTTTAGTAGCAGGAAGTTAGAGGACATCCAGGATTTGATGTCTTTTAGGCAGTCTTGCAGATTGATGAGGCGGCTTTTATCATCTGGTTCTGTCGATAAGTAGAGCTGGGTATCATCTGCATAGCAATGAAAGTTGATGGGGCTAGTGCCAAGAGTGGAGGACTATAGTTAGGTTCAGGGACTAGCAGTAAAGCCCTCCAGCACACCCAAGGGCTTGGGTGTGAAGCAAGTACCAATGTTTAAGAGGAAGAGCAAGGCAGAGATTCAAAACTAGTACTGATCACAGGTCCCTAAATCTATCCCTGGCACAAAAAGCAAGGTCTGGAAATCTATAGTCAATTCCACAGGTGGAGAACAACAGCTTTGTTTTTTGGTTCAGTCAAGCAGGTAACAGACTCGGGTGAAACACATTTGGTGCTGAATTAATCATTTAAACAGACCAATGAAATGAGACGTCCTTGGGAAAGGCTTTGGCCTGAACTAATTAAAAGAGAGAGGAAACCAACCAAACCACTGTGGTCCCATACAAATCAACAATGCCCAGAGCAAAGGAGACATCTGAGGACATGAAGAAGAGGGTAGTGACAGCCCATCAGTCTGGGGAGGGCTATAAGACCATCTCCAACAGATTCCAGCTCCATCCATCCACTGTAAGACAAATCATTTACAAATGGAGGACAGCAACTCTGCCTAGAAGTGGACGCCATCAAAACTATCACCCAGAAGCACCAGAAAAATAATAAATCAGGTAAAGGCCAACCCACACATCACCTCTAGAGACACTGCATATGAAGAAAAGAAGCTCCTCCCAACAGTGAATGGGGGTGGAAATATGAAGGTCTGGGGCTGCTTTTCTGCTTCTGGACCTGGACGACTCCATATTATCCAAGGAACCATGAATTCTCCGGCATATCAACAAATTCTTGACCAGAATCTGCTGCCATCAGTCAGGGAGTTGAAGCTGGGACAAAAATGCATTATGCAACAAGACAAAGACCCAAAGCATTCCAGCAAAACTACAAAGGAATGGCTTCAGAGAAAGAGGATTTGTACTCTGGATTGGCCCAGTCACCAAACCTTAATCCAATTGAAATGTTGTGGCGAGACCTGAAGAAGTTGGTACATACCAGATGTCCCTCAACCTCTCAACTGGCTGAGTTCTTAGAGGAGGAGTGGGCAAAAACCCCCATAAGCAGATGGAGAGACTGGTCAGTGGTTACAGAAGACGTTTGGTTGAAGTAATGGCTGCAGAAGGAGGAGCCACAAGCTACTAATACAAGGGTTCACATACTTTTGCACATGTTAAGTTTTCAGTTTTTGTGAAATAAACCACATTTGTTGAATTAAATAATGAAAATATATCTCTTTTTGTGTGTGTGTCCATTATTTGGAAGGTGTGCTTTACAAACTGGGATTTGGATTTATGTGTAATAAGGTTATTTTAATGTTTTTTACAAAAACAGTGACCATGTCTGGAGGGTTCACAAACTTTCAAGCAGCACTGTATATTAACATTGTGAACAGGTGAGCAGTTAATGAAGGGAATGAAAGGCTTTTGCCACATTACTGTCAAGTCAAAAAGAAAAGCTAGGATCTAAGAGCTAGTTATAGGTGCAGAACTGCACTGTACTAGTCCCTAAATTTTTCCCTGCAACAAACAAAAGGGATTTTCATTCTGGGGTCAGTGCCAATGCCAAGAAGCCAGGGGTATGGGCATGCAGCCAGTGTCAGTGGTTAGGAAGAAGAGCCAGATAAAGGTTACATTGGCACTGAACTGGTCCTTAAATTTAGCCCTCAACCAAACTGCAGAATCTGCTGGCCTTAAGAACCATAACTTGGTTCAATGACCAGGTTTGAGACTCTCAGATTCCCAAGAAACCAGGGCCTTTGGGTCTGGAGAAAGGGCCAGTGGCACTGAACTGGATCCTACATTACACCTTGTTATTATTATTATTATTACTGTCATCAACAGGTCTGTTTATACACATGTGCACTTAGAAATGTTATTAGATAACACTTTGCTATTTTAATTATTATTATAACAACGTGAAGCACACTACAACTATTACCACACCACACACACAGGTCCTTGAATGTTTTCCTGCCACAGGTTCAGAACTGCCACTCAACGGGTCCCTAAATTTTCCCTGGCACTAACAGCAAGGGCTGGCGGCCTGCAGTGTGTGCCCAGGTTAAAGAACCATAGCATGATTAATGTCTCAAGTGTGAGGACCTCCAATGCCAAAAAAGCCAGGGCTGGACACCTGAGGTCAGCTCTTGGGAACCCCCTTCCCCTTTTACCCCTGCTGTTAAACCGACCTGCCCTTCCCTCCCAGGAACCAGTCTACCACCCATTACCCCCATTAAGCTGCCTGACTCTCCCTGCCTTCCCTCCCACCAGAAACTGCCTTCATTAACTCCTGCACACCATTTCCATCTGTGCATATTCTGTATTGTTGCCTGTTTTCTTGTCTGTATACAACATCTATTGCACGTCTGCCCGTCCTGGGTGAGGGATCCCTCCTCTGTCTCTCACCATGAGGTTTCTCTTTTTTTTCCCTGTTAAAAGGGTTTTTGTTTTGAGTTTTTCCTCAGTCGATGTGAGGGTCTAAGGGCAGAGGATGTTGTTATGATGCTATGTAAAGAACTTTGAGACAAACTGTTTGTAAAAATGGGCTATACAAATAAAACTGCCTTGCCTTGTCATGCAGTCAGCCCTTGTTGTCTGAGCTAGGAAACATTTGAGGAACCAGATCAGTGCCTGTTTCTAAACTTTAACTGTAACCCTCTCTACCTAATCATCTAACCTCTACCCAAGACACTGGGCACAGGCTGCCAGCTTGTGCTGTAAAAATGGGCTATACAAATAAAACTGTCTTGCCTTGCCTTGCCTTTCCTCTCTTTACCTTCTGTGCTCCTCACATCCTGTTCTTCTCCCACCTGCTGCAAGACTTTACCAAGATCAACCAACTAATGACTGTCAACATGTATCCTTCCACAAACGATGGAAATGTCCCATCTGGCTGGTGTGAGCCTATAACAACATAGCAGATTTCAGGTAAACACTTAGAGAAATCAAATCCTGTGAGGTTGGGTGGTGGGTCCAGGTGAGCAGGGCAGGGGGCATGGGTGAGGGTGGTGACTGCTTTGTCACAAAGTTCCAAAAGTCCTGACTGCTGGTTTCAAGGCTCAGTTTCTGAATACAGGCTGTGAGCATTTCTCTGTGGACTAAGACCTTTGATACTTTCACTGTATTAATATAGAACCTAGACCTGCTTTATAATCAAAGACCACATGGAGGTCTACCTTTAGACTGTATGGACCTTTAACATCTACCTTTAGACTGTATGGACCTTTAACATCTACCTTTAGACCGTATGGACATTTAACATCTACCTTTAGACTCTATGGACCTTTAGAATGATGAACAGCTGATCTGTCTGACCTGCCAAGCAGTTGAGCTTTTGCTACTAATATGCGTTCAATCACCTGCACAAATGTTTCCTCTAAAGAGATTATCACTGATTTAGCTCACGCTGCTTAAAACTGGCTGCATTGGGGCAACAATCATAAGGCTGAGGAGTGATCTGCATCTTACCTGAACTGACACCTGGAGAATCAGGCCTCCAACATCTGGACCAGGCATAAAGTTTATAGACTAAAATGAAATTAAGATTCACTCAATCAATCAGTGTGGGAGTTGTCAAATGCCAAGTTATTTGCAAGACATTTATTAGACCAGAAGATGGCAGTATGTAAAGTTCCAGGCTCAGACACTGTGCCACAAATCCCTCAATGCCTCACAAGGCTTCATATCTCTTGTTTGAATTGTGTATGGTCTTGTGTTATCATGAACTGTGATCTGGTTCAAGCTGGTTTCAAACATTAGCTCAGGTCTTCCAGCTGTTGATTCATAGTTTCTCGGTTTTTCTGAAACTAAAGCAAAGAAACAATAAACAAAGATTCAATCTTGTTGTTTAACTAAATTAAATGTGACTGAATTTGTCACTTCTTCTTTCTACAGTGGAGATCAAACATTGTTCACAAAGTTGGTCCAACATTGTTGCAGAAGATCCCATTCGTGTGTGTTCAGTCCAGTTCCCAGACCAGGTCCATGGGGTCCAGGTCTGGAGGGCTTGCTGGTCTTCATCATCTGGTTCAGTTCCCATCATGTTGCTGTAGAATGAAGTCCTGACCAACCAGTGTGTCCTCCTCTAGTCCTGGTGTGTCTCTCTCCACTCTGACAGCAGGACACAGTCCTATTTGACATGGTGATGATCATAGGGTGTAGTGACAGAGGGTTTGTCATCGTCAAACTGGGGAAGCTTCAACTCTCAAAGCTTCATTTATGTCACTGCTGCAGGAAAGATGGATGTTCACCAGTTTCTTCATCCCTGACTAACACTGGTAGTTAATATAAAATACAGTTCTAACTACGACATACTGCTAAAATGATATTAAATCTAACTCTCTGCAGTTTATAACAGCAGCCATGTGTGAAATCGGACTAAGATTCTTAGCAGGAGCCAGACTGCCTGACTGTTGACTGTTTGACAGTGTCAATGAATAAAACATATCTGTATGTACCATCCCTGAGGAGAGTGATGGAAGATGGGAAAAAGCTTAAAAAAGGCTTTTTAAATTCTATTGATTAAGACTTATTATCATTACCTTTAGAATTCTTGTGTGATTTCACATGTAGCTTTTGTATCTGCATTAAGTAGTATTTTTGGCCCTGGGACAAAGGGAGATCGAAAAGGCATATCTGCACAGCCGCACCTGTCGAGCAGGTTGGATTGGATCAACTCTACAGGTGGGGGGTTAGGAGGGAGTGGTCAACAGCTCAATGACACATGGAAGGAAGGGAAAAGGAAAGGTATACAACAACTGAGAGGCAGACACAAGGATTAACAGGAGGAGAAAAGACTGTGACAGTGAGGACGCCTCGGACATATGCTTCATATCAGTCCTCAGAGAAGGTAAGACTCGTTTAACTGAGGTAGAAATGCACTGGAATCTTATTTCATTCACTAGGAATCTGTGTTTCACATGTTGACTCCTACCATATTATGAAGTTCGCTGGTCTGAGCTAATGGATTAAACCAGCCTCCATTTTAAAAATCTTTTCTACACTATTGTCTGTTCAACAATTATGTGAGATAACAGAGAACTGTAAATATATGTAAACACTGATTATCATGAGAAAAGTACAACATGTACACGTGTTAAAAGGTTCAGGTTGACCACAGTATTTGTTGAGTGTCCATTTTTAAGTGTTATCCACAGTCTCACCATCAGAAGCACTTGATTGTTAAGAATGTGGGGAGCCCTTTAATGGGTGTTGGTGGAGTGTGAAACCACAAATCATATCCATTATGGGGCTGTTATCTCTGTTTCTGTAAAGGCTTTGAACAAATGTGTCCACTAATGAAGTGAATGAAAGAAGGCAGATAACACATGGGTCGTTCCCATGCTCTGTGATAAAACGCTCTCTTTTGTCAGTAGCCCTAGGCGGCAGTTTACTCTGCAGCTTTACAGTTTCACCAGGTAGAACTCAACCCTCGACTGATTTCCCAATGTATAGCTGCTGACTGACAGGTGGTGTAGAGCTGCGTTGCGAAAAGCCAAAGCACATCTGAGAGGTGAGAACAAAGAGGAACAAGTTCAAATATGTGTTTTAGAGATGACTGAGCAGGTAGCATTAGCACCATGCCCATACACAAATCTAATATATGTGCATATACTGAATTTCTGTATATGACATATATGAACATGTAAAATAGATGCACGTGTCAAATGTATATGTAAAACCTATTAGAAATTAGAACAGTTATATATTGACATTTATGTCCATTCCATACAAATATATGCATTTATCTATGAATTATATATGAATATATACATATATATGTGTGTTTATAGAAGACATTCATGTTGAAAATGAATGAGAAATTAATAAGAAGAATATAAAATATTTGGATGTATGTTATATGAATAAACAATTGTATATACATTAAATATAGAGTCTACAGTTAGGACATGTTATGACCATACCATATAAAAATTCATCATATATTGATGATATTTTATGATTTTTTAAATATACTTATACAATTTCTACTATGTAACATAAGTGAGATGTATAATCATCATTTGACATAGAGACATATATGTGATACATTACCTTTCTGGATGGGTGTGTTCGCTGATATGAAAATCTTGTTTGAGAGCTGAAGAAATGTCTGGAGGGCTGTAGGAGTGGGACTGAGCTACACAGTATAGTCCCCTGAATTCAGTTTATGCTAAGCTAGGATAATCTTTCACATATAGTGAGAAAATGATCTGTGTTTTCATCCAACTTGGGGTTGAACCACAGAATATAAACACATTTAAAAAGCTTGTCTGTTAATTGGGTCAACTGAAATATCACATTTACTGATGTATTCAGACACTTAACTGTGACTCCTAAAGTTTAGCTCAGGTTCCTCCATCTCTCTCTGAGATATTTCTACATCGGTATTGGAGTCCACCTGTGGTAAACCAGCTGATCTGATGTGGACACACACACAGCTGAGGGCTCTGAGCTGATGATGCAGATCAGAGCAGAAACCATTAAAGGACGGAGCTGCTGCAGCGCTCAGAGACAGGACTGTGTCGAGGCACAGAACACAACCAGGACTCTTCTGGAGCAGGACAAGGACTAACTGAGACATCAGGGTGAAGTAAGAGAGGAGAACAAGAACCTGATGGTGACTCAAGATGAACTCCAGAGATCCTGTGCAGAGATGGAGAAACCTCCATTCAGAATTTACAAGACAAAGAAACAATTGTTTCATGAACATAGCTGCATTGCTAACTAACTAGCTCTCTAGGAACACACAGAGCACAACTGTGGCCACAGCTCATCTACTCTGTGGGTGCTGATCATCCATAATGTAAAATGTACTTAAGAACACAAATAATGTTCATAATTATTGCAGGACTGTTGGATTAACATTATTTTCAAATTCATTTTACAAATATGTTATCAATTTAGAATTAAATGTACAACATAACAAAATGAAGGGGTTTGAAAACTATGTTAGGAAACTTTCTGAGAGGAGAAAGCTGCAGTCAACACTGTGTCTTCTCTATTCCAGCTATGATCACTATGCCCAGGTTGTTTACTGCATTCCTGCACTCGTCAGCTCAGCCATTGGAAACTGGCTCTACCTGAGCTGCAGGTGTGTGGGTGTTTGAATTTGAATTTACATCCTCAGGAAAAAGAAAGTTGAGGAAGACGTGGGATATCTTCTTCACATATGCACAGGACGAGTGGAACATTCATTTTAGGATGAATTGATATAGAATTGTTTTAGTTGTTGTTGATCCGTCTGATGTAGGGGACACATGGTCCAAGTTATATCTGCTTAGAGACTGTGCTTTAATAAATGAGGCCAATGAGTGCAGCAGTTTATTATGACACATAGTCAGGAGGAGATTGGGGTGGATGGATGGTCAATAAAACATAGAAATATGACACAGGGGAGCGTTCGATTTCCATGAGAAAGTAGCAGTTTATGTTGTAACCATTAGTTATAACCATGACAACCAAGGGGAGTACACCAGCCACCACTTCAGGAAACATTTCAATGGGTCGTATCAGAGGGTTGAAGAAAACCTGCTGAGCCAATCCCAGCTGACCCTGAGCGAGAGGCGGGGTCCACCTTAACAGGTCTCCTGTCAATCATAGAGACAGACAACAGCTTAACATTCACATCCATAACCACCTTTGGACTGTGGGAGGGAACTGGAGAACCCAGAGTAAAAAGGCAATTATAACTGAACTAGTTTGGCAGCTGCTCTGCTTACTTCTGTGACTCAGCACTGTCGCTGCTAAATAAACAGTTGATGCAGACACTGTGGTTGACAGCTCATTTACACTACAAATAACATGTGTGCCACTAAAAAGCTGCTGTAAAAGGGTTAATTGTTAGTTAATTAATTAATTAATAATGAATAAATACTAAGTACTTATCATTAAAGGGGGACATAAGGTTTGGTTTCAAACCAAAGACTGTCTATAAAAGCAGACCTGTACTCTAGGTCTGTAAAGTGAAGCCAGTGCTGAAGAGCCTTAACCCTTCATTCTCTCTAATGACCATCAGGGGGCGACTCCACTGGTTGTTAAAGAAGTCAGATTGTATTGAAGTCTATGGGAAAATGTCCCTACTTCTCCTTGATTTATTAGCTCAGTAAATGTTTTCCTAATGAGTTTATGGTCTCAGTCTCTAGTTTCAAGTCTTCAATACAACATGATGTTCATTTTTTAAATGATGGTCCATTTAGAGGAAAATAGACCAGAAAGCAGGGGATGGATTAGGGTGTGGCTACTTTGTGATTGACAGAGTGTACCACACAATCAGGATAGAGAACAACATGAACGAATCAATGAAGCATTGTAGTGCTACAGAGATGCATTTTGAAAAGTGCCCGGGTCCAATTTGAGACATAACACAGCTGTTTTCACTGACTGGTCCTGAGCAAGCTAATCATGTTTAAATTCAGGATGTAAGATGTAAACCAGTTACTTTCAGCTGTGAGCTTTAATAGACAGGATGTAAATATGCAGCCACCAGTCAACAATAATGAAATATTTTCTGTGGAGATGGCAGAGCTACTTTTTGCTCCTATTTTCAAAATCAGGTGGAGAGATTCTTCTAAATCCTATGAAAGGACCAAAGCCAACTGTTTCTTGTTTCCTCCTCTCTCTCCTAAATCTGTAAATATAAATCTAAAATGGCTCTCAAATGTAGCTATAGTTTATTTTATGTTTTGTAATCACATACAACAGGTCTGGACTGGACACTGTAGGTTTGAACATTCAATGCTCCATCAGGAGTAAAGCAAGTGCGAGTGTTTTCTGCTGTGTGTTCATGGTGCTGAGGGAGCATGTCACACAGTCCAAAGCTGTGTCTCAGTCATGTGGTTTTCATAGTTTTTAGATCACGTGGATGACTTGCATTTTTACTGCCTCATTTAAAACGTTAATGATCATTAATTCCAACCAACCCTGAATTCCCTGCTTTTGCAAAACTACTAATTTGTATTTTTTTCAGTGAGTGTCTGTTAAAGTGCATCAGACACATTCATTCAGACAGACCACACACACACACACACACACACACACACACTCACATACACACACACTCACACAGACTGACTGAGTGGCTTTAACAGTGCTGCAGATGTTGTCAGTTCATGTATCAGGTAGAGGCTAGGAGTAGTTTTAGGGTTAGATTTGGCCGAGGGTTCAAAGTGAGGGTTAGCTTTAGGTTAAATGTTTAATGGCTGCTTTGTCCCTTTGGGCTTTACTGAAAATCAAGTTTATAGCTGTCGAATCTAATGTTATCTTGAAAGTGAGGAAACAAGAGCTTTCAGTGGCTTAAGGTTGGAGGACATCTCTAATGCATCTCCAGTTTAGAAAATTTAAAATAAAACTTCTCTGTGAGAGTTGATACACTTACACATAAAAGTGAACTGGCACTGACTTCGATGATGATAGCTATTACTTTATATTGATATGACTGTATATGATTGCACTACATAGACCTATGTGATATTTCCTATTCAACATGAGGGAATGAGCCATAAAAACATTCACTACACTGACCCAAAATCTGTTATCAAGAGAAACCAGGGCATTTCTGTCATTAAAGCATGTTTCATTGCTTCAGGTGTTATTATATCTGGGTGGATTCAGTAATCTCAGATAATGTCTCAAAACCTGGAAAAATGGAAGCCAACCTATGTGATTCTGCTAAAGCTGAAGAGGGAAACTCAGCCATGCTGTCGTGTTTCCAGACTCACAACATCAAACAGTGTGGCAACACACAGGGCAGGTGAACACAATTAACTACACAGCTGCCAGGTTTATACACATTCTTGTGTTACTGAATGACAACAAATGTGATGTGATGTGGATAATGTAAATTACTTTTGCTGAGATCACACTGTCAGTGGGAATGTGACCTGATGTGAGTTACAGTCACTGATCATGTGATCAGCTGCAAGTGAACATCTGCAAGTCAGGAACATTTTGTATTACATTGCATTGCAACAGGTTCAACAGAGATTCATATCTTCCATTAAAAAAAAAATAAATTTAATGAGCAGATTACAAAAAAGATCAGGCACCAAGAATATGGTCTGTCTCTCATAACAGTTTTATACATGCTGTATTATTAAGGCAACACTTTCTCTCACACAGTTTAATATTGGGTGACTATGACACTGCCTGCAGCCTTTCTGTCTGAAGACCAGTTCAGCTGCTCGATCTGTCTGGAGGTATTCAACAACCCAGTGTCAACACCATGTGGCCACAGCTTCTGCCAGACCTGCATCTCTTCCTACTGGGACAGAGGTGGAGAGGGGGCAAAGTTTTACCAATGCCCCCTCTGTAAGGAGTCATTCCGCCAGAGACCAGAGCTCCATATCAACCGAACCCTGAAGGAAATCACCGAACAGTTCAAGCAGATGGCCAACGCTGAAGTGCCAATGGATGGAAGAGGTGGAGGAGGAGTGGAGGATCCCAACTCATATCACCACCATCATCATCATCCAGGCCTGCCTCCACCCTCAAGGCCAGGAGAGATGCCTGATGCCATTTTTGCTGAGATGATGACTCGGTTTCGGCGGCTGTCGACTCCTGCAATGCCTCATGGCACATTTCACCATCCCAGTGACCCTCATCCTCAAAACCCCAGTCAAGTCAATGCTCACCTGGCTTTCCAAACTCAGAACAATGAGCACCATGACCCACCTCCACCCTATTCGCCTCCCCGCAGGTACCAAACCACACTCATTTAAAATGGGTTCAATTCACTCAAAAGTGTCATAATAATACCATTTAAAAATATTGAAACTGAAGCTACTATTGGACAAGGTGTGAATCACAAGAAATGTTTTCATATCCTGCACATAGGGCTTTAAAATTCACCCGAAATGTTTTTGAGCAAAAAAAATGATTATTTTATTCATATCACTGTTTTGTTTTCATTTAGATGTTTTGAACACACACCTGACACCACAGCTGGATGTGGGCCAGAAAACCACACATTTCACATTGATGAAACATATGTGGTGCTTTATTTATTCATTTAGTCTCAACCACTGTGACGGTATTGACTGGTAATTTAGTAAAGGAGGACTGCGATCTGCAAGTGACATTTTTCCCTATATCAATTAATCTGACAATTATTTTCTCAATTAATTATGAATTTCTTTCAGTAGCCTATATCATGAAGAAAAAGAGAAAATCCCTGTTTGAGGAGATGGAACCAAAATTCAGATTCAATCAGAATAGTTGGTAATTCCATCGATTCACAGGGTGATGCTATTTTTCAGGAACATGCTGAGTTGTTGGGTAATTACTTTTCCTACAGGTGTATTTGTGTTCCAAGCCTAATTTCAAGTATTTTATATAGCTCACACTCATCAGAAACGTTCTGACTAGTCCACTGTACATTATCTACTCACCACCAAGCAGCAGGTAGAGAAAGCTCGTCCCCAAATCTATGAAAAAAGTTTACATTAATGCTCAGTTTCTGTAATTTAGGTATATATCCCATAAAAAAACACTTTGGTTCACTGTGTGTTTAGAGGAGCCGTTACTGAACGTACAGGACTGAAGCACTGTTGTGTTTGAATTATTCACCTTCTATAAACTTTATTCACAGGTATTCTGTGAGCAGTTCAAGTGAATCTTCCCTCAGTGTGCCTCTTTGCCCCGTCCACCTGAGAGGTCTGGAGTTCTTCTGTCGCACTGACAACAGCTGTGTGTGCAACATCTGTGTGGAGATGGCAAAGCACCAAGGACACAACATCATCCCTGCCAAGAGGGAGTGGCACATCAAGAAGGTATTTTTGTGTCAGCAGAGAAAAAACAATGTTTCCTCTTCAGATGCATTGTCAGAGGCCTGAATTGTTTTAATTAGGTAAAGATGTGTTTTTAGTGTTTAACCTTGTTAACATCTATGTATTGATTTTATATAATACAGACAATGACAGATGATGAGTGAAATAATCGGTCCACAGCATGACTGAGTGTCTCCACCTTGATCTGCAGTGAACTAATGACTAATGTCTCAAAAACAGGCTCAGACAGTCAGGGATTCAAACATCACAATCCTCAGGAACCAATCCTTACAACTTGTGGGTATGGGGGGCAGGGCTAAACTCAAACCTTATCAGTACAGAGAGTCAGATTTCACATTAACACAACCACTAACACTGTGTCAGCCACTGCCAGTCACCAACTAACAAACAGCATAAACAAATACAAACAAACTATGCTAAGCATTCTGGTACATGTTTCCTCCTCTAACAATCTTGATATTCCTATTCTTGTTTCCAGAACATTGTCTGACTGAGGCTCAAACATGTGGCTGAGTCTCTCTGATGTTTCCTCCTCTGACATTTTTTTTCACCTGTCACCCTGGGAGCAGGCAGTGGCAGTGGGCGGGGCACACATTATTCATAGCAGAGAATTTCTCATACTTTAAAACACTTATAGACAGCAAAAAACATGAATTTAACTCCAAGACTCTCATCTTCCCAACAAAAAGTTAGATTGTGATTAGTCAACATTAACATTCCAGTTGAGGAGAAACATTACAATATGAAACTTCATTCCTTTACACGAAAAAATCTGTCTTCGACAATGAAACTAAATGTCAATGTTAACTTTGGTTTTACTTCTATTTCTATCACTTCTTTTATTCTACCAGCTACCCCCTGTCCAGTCAGGCCAATTAGTCACTCTCCAACAGTGAGTCACTGTAGCATGAAGACATAGAGTTGTTCAGAGGGTGTATTATAACGTCTTGCACTGTTAGCACATGATAGCTGAAGCTCTTGGTAGGTAACCATCACCACCACTACCTGCGCCTGGGAGGAAACTATTGATCTGTGGTTGAGAAAAAAATTGCATCTTTAAAGGTTAAGGGTCCATTCAAATTATGTTACTGGTGGTCTCGTGCTAATTTTCATAGTTTTTGAAATTCTAATCTATTATAGAACATGTGACAGGCCTCAGGGTTGGGTTCAGGCTTGTAGTGGTAATAAGTCATAGACACAGTTAGTCTCAGCCTGATTAAAGTGAGTGTGCTTTCTGTCTTGTCCAGTCCCAGTTAGGTATTGCAGAGGTGGAGCTGAAGGATCTCATCTGTGAGAGAGAGAGGAAAGTGGAGGAAATACACAACTCCTTACATGAGATACAGGTGAGTTTTCATTCCGTACCAAAGTGGATTGTTTCTCAGGTTCAGTCCTGGTTTAAGACTGTGGAAACATTTGAGAGTTAGTCTAATTCATACCAGACATGTAGAGAGGGAGATTTTTCTCTACCTACCTCACCGGCCACTTTGATAAACTTTCTATGCCTTTAAACACGTCTACTATCCAGGCTGCAGCTGAGAGGGAGACAGATGGGGCTGTTTGTGCGTTTTCCAAACTGATCTCCAGCGTGGAGTGCTGCCAAGCTGAGGTCTTGGAGGTGACTAGCACTGACAAACACACTTGTGATGACAGTGTCCTCCATTTTGAGGTGAACTAACTAAGCTGCATGGCTTACATTTTCCCTGCTCACCTCAGGTGATAGAGATGAGTCGTCGAGCGGCCGAGCACAGAGCTCAGAGTCTGCTGAGAGAGCTGGAGGAGGAGATAGCTGAGCTGAAAAAGAGGAGCACAGCACTCAACCAGCTGGCATTGACTGAGGACTACATATTCTTTCTAAAGGTATAAGCTCCTGCTCTTGATGAATCAACATACTGACCATCATGGTTTTCTAGGTCTGTAAAGTGATGCTCAAGAACCTTAAACCTGCATTTTGTGTTTAGGTCAGATTGTATTCAAGTCTACTTGAAAATGGCCCTCTCAACAATCTCAACAGCCTGTGAACCGATTTCTGGGAAAATCCAAAGAATGTGATGGAATGTTAATGTTCATTCTCTAGTTTAGCTGAGAAAAGGAGAAACTGGCTTCCAGCACAACACAGACTCCAACACAAGTCTTACTGTGATAAATTCCATATTTGATCTGTGCTGATTGAGACCTACAGTGAAATACAAGCACGTAACAAACCAGGGAAACTGACTGACATCTGTGCATTAGCTGCAACGTTACTGCCTGACCCACTCAGTACAATATAAAACATCCATGAATATAAACCACCACAATGTTCACAAGTAGAAGAATTTATAAAAGCTCTCTCTCTCTCTCTCTCTCTCTCTCTCTCTCTCTCTCTCTCTCTCTCTCTCTCTCTCTCTGCAGACATTCCCTGGCCTGTCCACCCCTCCACCAGCTAAACACTGGTCTGGTGTCTCTGTGTCTTCTGAGCTGAGCTCAGGGGTGATGCTCAGGACTGTCAGTGCAATGTTGGAGCGCTTTCAGGAGGAGATGAGGAAACTGCCAGAAGTCTGTGAGTCTTTATAAATATCCCTGTTATTCTTCATTAAGATGATCTTGTCTAGGTCTTGTTTTTTTTTTTATAACAGAGCTCTGATCATTAAAGAAACATTGAGGACCTTTTGCCTCTCATTCAAAATGCTTCCTCAGTTCTGACTGACAGGAAGAGACCCAGGTGTTCATTGGTCATTGTGAAGGTCATTGACTGGTCATTGACTGGTTGTATCATCTTGGATGAGAGGTGAAACGTCTTCAAGTATCTACATCCAGGGATTGACAGAATCCTCACAGACAGCTCTGAGGACCGTATGCTCACTAACAACAGCTAATGTGTCCAAGATCATAATAGTGGTGTGAAAGAAAACTTATTTTCTTGTGTTAACAGGTCAGCAATTCTCATTGGACCAATCTGTACCTAGATCCAATCCAAGTAAGACTCATTTCAAGTTCTTCTAATCCTGAAAAATGTCACAATATATAAAATAGAAAATGTATATTATATTATCTTTTCTCAGAGACAAGGAGGGTTCAAGAATATGCTGGTAAGGGTTTAAAAACATAAAAATTTGATTTCATACTAAGTTTCAACTTGACTGGTTCCATCATCTGTCATTTTAACCTCCCTTTTTCTCACTCTCCCTCCATCTGCAAGCCAATATCACTTTAGACCCCAACACAGCCCACCCACGTCTAATCATCTCAGCAGATGGGAAGCAGGTGCACTGTGGCGACCGTCATCAGCTGGTGCCAGACAACCCTGAGCGCTTTGACCGGGTGGTGTGTGTGCTGGCCCACCAGAGCTTCAACTCAGGACGACACTACTGGGAGGTGGGCGGAGCATGTGTTGAAGCTGATATGAATGAGCTGTCTATGATACAGCTGTCCTCCTTTGTGTTCTGGGAAGGTGTAGGCTTATCGAGTTTTATGTGATCACCATCGGCACATACAGAACCAGAGTTTCACAATACGATTTAATATAATCAGCAAACTAGAACACTAGTAGTGATTCACATGGCAGTGATGTAACAAAAGTGATGTGTATATCAAGGTGCAGTAGCTTTAGCAGCAGCAGCAGCAGTAGTAGTAGTAGCTTGCACCATCTGCTGTCAGACCAGAGAAACACAAGGGTTACAAAATTATGAGAAAGTGAGATGTACCTAAACATGAATAGGTGACATGTATTGTTTTACTTTTATGAAAGATATATATATATGTATATATGCTGTATACCTTATCACCCTGTTGAACCAATTCACACAAATTCTTCTGTTTCCATGGAGACGGTTTGTTTACTGGTTGTGATACCTGTTATCACTTTACTGTTTTTTCTTGATTTGGTGCCAAGGTCTTTTCTGCAATGGTTTAACTGGCTTTAAGTGATTCCTTAAGTATAACACCAAAACAAGGGGAAAACTAGAAAGAGAAGACTTAAGGGGGTTTGGTGTAGCAGTTTTCATTACAAGGAAACCTTAACTCAGATGAAAGGTAACTAACTGAAGGTGTTTTGTACAATGGTCCAATTGTTACCGATCATAAAGGAATCGGTGACACATCAGTAATGGGTTTCCACAGCCTAAAATTTTCAATTTTAGATTCATAGTATGTTGCTCTTTACCTTTTGCTAAAGATATGACCTCTGTTAATGGATGGTCTGTTTGCCTCTCACCTGTTAGCTGGGATAGGATCCAGTCTCCCACAACACTGAAGGATAAAAGGAGGGAAATGTGTGGATGAATTTTGCTCTTTGGGGAGGCATATAATTTGAATTTTAGTTGATCACAGTGTTGACATCTGCCTGAAATTCAGAAAAACTAAATGAACGTTTTCAAAATTTGCATTGGTGTTTATGGTCAAAGAAAGTAGAATCCATCCCCAGCCTCTTGACAATCTGATGTCTAGTATAATATAAGACCAGTATCATCTCAGCCCAAGTATACACTCATTGTGATGAATTGTACCACACTGCTCTCCGCCAGGTGGAGGTGGGAGGAAAGACAGACTGGGACCTGGGAGTGGCATGCCAGTCCGTCAATCGGAAGGGCAAAATCACAGTGAGCCCTGCAAATGGTTACTGGTTCCTCAGCCTGCGGGATCGGAATGACTACGCCTTTCGAACAGAACCCTCAATCAGCCTAACAGTTAACCTCAGACCCTCACGGATAGGCGTCTATGTGGACTGTGATAAGGGAGTGGTGTCCTTCTACAATGTGGAGGCCAGAATGCTAATCTATACATTCACAGACAGTTTTCCTGACACCATCCATCCATTCTTCAGCCCCTGTACTAATAAATCAGGAAGAAACGAGGCTCCACTAATAATTTCTCCTCCTGCAGTGGCAGAATGAAATGACCCCACAGTTTAAGGAAAGTTTTACTTTTTAATTTTTGCTTTCACATGCTTCCATGTATGTTTGAGGAAGACTAGGACGCAATGTCAAACACAGCTGAACCTCATTCCTTCAAGGCAATAAAGTAGTTAATGAGCAGGCTATTGGTTAACTGAATCGGAAGTGTTGATATCCATAAGAAGAGAGATTTGTGGATTTAACAACCAAAGATGATCTCAATGTCATTTACATCTCCTAGTTTACATCTCCAAGAACAAGTCATTTTGTGTCAGTCTCTGAGCCTCTTCTCTGATTGACTGACTGTTTTCTGAGTGACACACAGCCAGGCCAACCACAGTGCCTAGCACTGTAACTTGGGAAAACTCATTGGGAGATGTAAATGGCAATGGACAGTCTTAGCCACTGGTCTCTCACAAAAATATCCTTGTGAAAACTGTACTGTGACATATTGGTTTCATTTCATCTGAAAATGCTGAAGTTTTTCCCCAACATTTTTCTTGGTAGCTCAGAATGAATGTCTTGTATTGTGTTGTTAATTAAGGCGAGAGTGGTGACTATGCTTTATAATCAAAAAAGACATGGACATCTCACTTTATACTAAGACTATACTTTATGTTACTGGAGACAAAGGTCTCCCTGATGTTTCTGTTTCATGGGCCAATGTGAACACTTTTAGACTGAAGTCAGCAGTAACCAATATTTCTATTTAAGATTTATAGGTATCTAATATTTTAGTGCTGAAAATAGAGACTTAAACCACACCTGACAGGCTGTGATTCATGTTACACACTAGAAATCAAAAATATTTGATGCTTTGGCTGAAATTAGCTGATGTTCAAATTTTAACAGCATTTATACACAGCCACAGATTAGAGTGCTAATGTTGCTGTTGCTAATTCGAGCAAATGCCAAAGAGTGTTTTTATTTCTGGCTGAGCTGGCTCCATATTGGCTCATGTAAATGTCATGAAATGTCATGAAATCAAATTCTTTGATCAATTCAGAGTCATTTCAGGTGATCACTGAGATGATGTCATGCACATTAAAATACCATTTCTAGACTCTGGGAAAGAGTCTTTCTCTACATGTTGAAGGGTCCTGTCGAAGGTTTTACAGATAGCTGTTTTACAAAGGCAGTTTGTAAGGAAAATGGTGTGTGTGCTGCAGATCTTTAGTTTTAGTACTGCTGATAGCCATTGGGGCAAATTGGCAGCAAGTTTAACTGCCTTTCTGATTCCAGCTCTGAGAGACTGGGGGCTGTTGCACTAAGGGACAGTTGCAACCATTTTTAAAAAAGAATTAATACTTTGAATCATTCTTGTGTATTATATAAATAAATAATAGTAAATATTAATAATAAATAATACATGATGTATTTTTAATATGTTGCAACCGTCCCTGACCTGTGTTACAACTGTTCATAGGTTTGGGATCAGTTCAGTGATCTCATTTTTTTCAATTCAAAAGAATATTGTTAAGGACATGACACATATACTCGTCTTTAAATGTAATGTGTTAAACAGTAATTAGCAGACAGATGTAACTTAAATATGTAAAAGTTTGGTTGGTCTAGTCCAAATGGTCAAATGCAAAATGTGTTTCAACTGTCAACTGTCTCGCCTATTAACATGTATGCGTAGTTGAATACAGTAAATGTTATTCTAAAAATACATTCATGTATAATTAGTGTGGGGAAACAAAAACAGAAAAAAAATAAACAAAAAATCACGAATGAATATATAAAAATTTTAAATGTGTTTCCATCAGATCAGAATGTTTCTTAAACAGTGTGTAAATAAAATTGTTCCTCATATATAGCAGTGCAGATGCTCATTTGTTTGGGGGAGGGAGGTGGGGATTTGCAGCCATATACAGGAAGTCAATGGCTATAACCTGACAGATAATAATATGTAATAAAATGTTGAGATGCTGTTAATGTCCCATCATAGCAAAGGATCCTCTAACATTTGAGAACCAATTCAGTTTGTCTCCAGTATTTGAGTTTTAAAATAAGGCTTTGAGAAAAATATCTCCAACTGAAAAATATCGTCATGACATCACATGAACATCTGTGACTTTTATTTCAAAACAGCTCAGTAAAAATCCAGCTTGTAAAATATTTAAAAAGTAACATGAAACCTGAGCAAATCGTGCTTGACTAGAGATAACTGTTAAAGTATATTGATTAACTCCAGCTTTACACTTGGAATTGAGTATTATTAAGGGCTTGTATTTACAGTAACAATTAAAATCATTAAAATGCTACTTTCTCACCAAAGGAATTCAAATTTAACATTGGTGGTTTCAGGCAAATTTTTCATTAGTAGATGCAATACTTTAGTTTGAACCAAGTGTGTTAAAACATTTTAATTTTAGACTCTGATATGGATGAAAATGGGTCCCTCACTCACCTCAGCTTTATTTTACAAAAACTAAGTAGAGCAGGGCAGGGCACCAGGAACCAGTCTACCACCCATTACCCCCATTAAGCTGCCTGACTCTCCCTGCCTTCCCTCCCACCAAAAACTGCCTTCATTAGCTCCTGCACACCATTTCCATCTGTGCATATTCTGTATTGTTACCTGTTTTCTTGTCTGTATACAACATCTATTGCCCGTCTGCCCGTCCTGGGTGAGGGATCCCTCCTCTGTTTCTCACCATGAGGTTTCTCTTTTTTTCCCTGTTAAAAGAGTTTTTTGTTTTGAGTTTTTCCTCAGTTGATGTGAGGGTCTAAGGGCAGAGGATGTTGTTATGATGCTATGTAAAGAACTTTGAGACGAACTGTTTGTAAAAATGGGCTATACAAATAACATTGCCTTGCCTTGCCTTGCCATTTACCTACACAGACACAGTAAACAAGTAACTTTAGCCACATGATCTGTGTTGCAACCATCCCTGGGTTTTGGGTCAGTTGCAACATTTGATTTCTTTCACTCAAATATGTTAATATTGTGGTAAATGGTATTTTTACCACATACCATTTTACCACATAAGTCAGGTTTCTGTGTGTGTGTGTGTGTGTGTGTGTGTGTGTGTGTATCTGTGTCTGTAACAGGGAATGGAAACAAAGAGAAGTAGATTTGAAGTACTGTTAGTCATATTGACATGTTCACATCCTAACACAGGAACCTAGTTCCTTGTTCCAGGTACTTAATGCTAACCATAACAAGAGTGAAGCAAGTCATATAAATTAAATTCAAACAGTGCACAGACGTGTACAGTTAATATGTGAGAGGATACTTTATTTACACTCAGGTAAACAGGCGGTAGAGTGCAAAGGAGCTCACACTGTATGGTGACAGGTCACAATCAACAATGAGTAGTTGATTGAAGAGTATATCACAGGCATCAGACCTCCACACCAGCACTTACAGTACACATCTATGTTGAGTAATAGGTGTTAGTGTACCATGAAGCCTAGTCGCCACAACTAAGCTTTGCCAAATTCACAAAGCTTCAATGACAATATTGACAACGTGATTTAAAATTAAAAAAAAAAAAATTATCGTATTAAACAAGCTAATGTAATAGTATGATTTTATGTGGTAGAACTACACCTGACATTACGTCACATTTTTCAAACATAATTATAAATTTCAAAAAACAACAGAATGTGTATTGAGGATAGCTACTTAGTCATATATTTGTAATAGTAACTTCCTGTCAAGTCACATCTTATACAGTCACTAAAACTAATTATACATTGAAAACTCTGCCCTTTAGCTGCTTGAGCTAACGTAGTGTTTAAAGGCTTTATACTGCTTATTATCCACCAACTACTAGTCATTTATTATTAACCATTAATGAGCTAACTGCGAACTGCCTGTCTGAAAACCATCATGTTAGCTGACAACAGGCTGGTCAGGAGCAAGCCACAATAATGCAAAGCATGCTGGGAGACTACTGACTTTCATACTAAACATTCAGTAGCTGGTACAGTAATACTATCTATATACAATGTCGTCAGCTACATTTCCTGGTTTCATGAACAATCACTTCAAAGAGACATTTGTAAGTTGTGCTGTGGCTACAAAGCCGACATTAGCATTAACAGCTACCTCCCAGTCTTGCCAAGAGCTTCGGTCATTATTGTGTTTGCAATACAATCAGTTATAATATGCCCTCTAATCAACACTACTTCTGGAGGATGGACTTTATCTTACACTGAATCCCAATCGGAAGGTAAAATTCAAACTCCTTTATTTTGTCGCACAGTGGGGAAATTACAGATGTGAGTTCAAATTAAAGCAAAACAAGAGAGTTGCTTTCCACCACTGGAGACAGTTCTTAGTCAGTCGAGGATTTACCTCTGTGCTGAAATTGTAATGTCTGTTTTCAACTGGTAAGTTGTTGTGAGCTGTTAATGCTAACGCTAGCTATGTGGCAATAGCAAAACTTAACAAATTGCTCCTCTACTGCATGCTAAAGGGCTAGCATGGAGTCAATTACTCAACAGGGTATATGCTAAAATGTTAGCATGGAGATGATAATCTACCAAGAAAACGTAGTTCTTTAAAACTCAGACAATTTATCAAAAACATTTGACACATTTCTTCTGATTCTGAAGTCAACCTGTCTTAACTATTAGGTCAGGACAGTTTATTTGGTTACACTTTATGACATAGGAATCATGCAGGGGCTCTGTTACAGCATTGTACAGGTGGTTTACTTCAGAGAGGACATAAGAGTCGCTCTGTTTTTAAAGCCACTGAGGTTAGAGCAGTGACTACTGTGTATATGTGCAGTGTATATGATTAGGAATCAGGGGACAAGATTTCAGTATGTGTGTGTGTGTATGTGTGCTATGTTCATACAGTCTGAAAACTGTAAAAGTTTTGTGGTGACCCCACAAGTTTAAATGGCTGTTTGGGGGTTAACAAGACTAATTCAAAACCTGGCTGAACCGCATAGGGTCAATGTTTAAAATTTCAAGTTGAAAACTGTTAACTGGAAAGATGCTTTTTTTTCATCAAGACTAGTATCAGCTGGTTTCGATCTAATATCTAATATATTTGTCATATACATATACATATCCCATATATCTTATTTGTAATGACAGAACAAGTTAGAAACAGTGACTGAAACGTGGTCCATTCAGACGACATGTTAACCAGCAGTCACTTCAAGCTGCTGCTAAAATCCTGGTTTTATAACCAGGACATCATCTGACAACATCAGCAAACACATGAGAGAAAGACAAAGACTGAGCTGTGACCTCAACTGGATTCACTGAGAAAATCATCACTCAGAGAGGAAGTTAGAAGTTGGCAACACCAGGCTGTAATGACAGAAACATTTTTGCACAAGCTGCAGTGGAGGAACTGTGATCATTCAGTCAGTCTGTCAGGGACATACTGGTCCTGGTGCTGCTGTCCAGCCAAGACTCAGTTTTAGACTAGTATTGGGCATCAGTTGTGGTGGTTAATGTTAATGGGGAAATGGGTGAGGGAATGTATTATGCATTATTTGTCGTGTAGGTCTGTGTAGGAGTGTAATGTGTAAGCTAACTGCTGTTCAGAGCTGGTTTATAGTACCTCGCCAAGGCGTCATGGCTGTGTAAACTGTGTACACTTGTCAAACACCCGTCTAGAGCTGCACTAAGCTTTTTTGCCAAAAGCCTCATAATATAATAACGCTTTAGCTATAACTTTATTATTGTGAAAACACGTCCCATTTTTATTGGATTATTTTATTCTCCAACAAATACTCTTTTCTACGAGAGCAAGACACAGCATCACAAACCGATGATTTCCCACTCAAATAAAGCTGTTTCTGATTGGGCAACACATTTTGGTGTTTCTGTACTATCACTCTGAGGATGACCCATTTACTGACCACGTAGATACATACATGTGCACTGTGTTTATCTGTTCATCATATCCTCTTACGATCACTGCTGTGCTTTGTGTGGGCGTCCCTCTGAGCACCCAGGCACCTCACTCCCTCCAGCAGCATGGGAGTCCCATGATGTGGGTCTGAACAGAGAAGGAGGAATAGATGAAGGGGACAGAAGGGGTGAGATGTAGACAGATGAATAGTGAAAACATTGTATGTCAATCAGCTGCTTCATCATTATTATTATTATTATTATTATTATTATTATTATTATTATTATTATTATTATGTTATCCTGCCACCCAGACAAAGCAGTGTGGATAAGACATCTGGGTTGGCTGTATTTTTTACTAGTTGAACTCAGGGAGGCTCGTGTCAGCGCAATATTAAACAAGGATCATTAGATGCTCATAACCCTCATTGTGTGTGTTAGCTCACACCTACCAATGACTCGGGCCTGGAGTCTGATCTTCAGACTGCTGTCTTTCCTCCCTCTGGTCACCAGTGTGATCTCCTCTTGCAGAACTCCCTCCTGGTGAGTCCTGTACTCACATGTTACCCTCACTCCTGAAGGGAGGGAGGGAACACATCCATCACTTTCTACATACACAGGCCACACATTTTTTTTTTCTACAGGATTTGTGCATCAACATGTTTTATTTGAAATAAATAATGGATACTGCACTAATGTAGCAAGTCTCAGCTTTACTGTGAGCAGGTGTAAATGAATATAGGCAGAGCTGTGTGGGAGATACAGCATATTACACAGTACCAAAGTTTTAGGGGTTCAAAAGAAATCTGACTCTGTCACTAAGTGTTTGCTCATGGGTGAATGTTGGTGGTCTTTGCCTGCTCTACTAAAAGGTGCCCTGAGGTCATTTGAGTTGTACAGAGGAACTGAACTGCCCACTGTCCTAACATCTGTGTGTATGTTGTCATTGTTAACAAGTGTGACAAATCCATTGTCTGAGGCCATGAGGAGATCACTGGTAACTTGAACAAGAGCAGTTTCAGGGCTACAGTCTTCAAAGGAGCCATTCCTATGCAAATAATTCATGATTCATAATTCATCGTACTGGTTGGCAGTTTTTCCAATGACTTAAAGAATGAAGGTTGGATGTGTGTCTGTATTTGTCTAAAACCTTTGGGTGAAGAAGAGGCTTTGGATGTTTAATTACTGTAACTTTAAAAGAACACGTATTCATGTTCATCTGTTACTGATAATTGATCGACTGCTATGACATCACACCTGCCTTTTTTATACTGTCAGACTCTCCAGGTAAAAGGTTGTACCATGGAGCTTCCTCTGACTCACTATCTCCTTTTTATTGAGGCTGCAGATGTAAATTCGAGGCAACCCAAAGATTTAAAAACGTGAGCACAGATTGTTGTTTCCAAAGAAATAAACCTGTACTCTTGTGCCAGCCTCAGGCCAAATAATTTTACAATTTGAGTTGGTGAGGTGAGGTTATGGGATGGTGTTTAGACTGAATTTTTATAACAATGTGCAGACTTACCCTCCAGTGTGGAGTTAATACGATGGACCCGTAGGCTGGGGGACTTCCGGGTCGGAGAAGAGGATGGTAGACAGGACAGGTCTTTACCCACAGTAGGCACATCTGGAATGCTGAAGACAATTTCATAACAATGGTGGCTCTTCAGGAAACCAGCCTGTGGGGGTGGTGGGGGGTTGGGGTTATGGGAAAAGAGGGTGAGTGTTACTGTCACATGTTGCATGGCTAATTATTTCACAATAAGGGAGGGACAGGTGTGTGCTAGTTTTCCTTAAGCAAGCTACATACACATTGGGTGACAGATTGGAACCTAACACTGGCTAAAGCTAATCTTTTCTTAGAAAAAGATTCTGCTAATGTCAACAAACAAACAAACACAAAGTCCTCATGAGCACGAGACAAAAAAAGGTTTGTCTCATGAGCCTGTTTGGCCAAATGGGAACGTTAAGTGAAATGTGAAACCAGACCCGCTCCACGCTTCATGAGAGCCCTGTGTTACCTCATCCTTCAACATGATGCTGTTTAGTCTTGTGTAGTCGGCCATTTGAACAAATGGAATATCCACATGAAAGAGTTTAAGTCGATGGCACCAAACCACTGCACATAAATGTTGCATTGAGGTCTGAAGCCATTCAAAACTCCACAGATCTGAAGGAAACTACTTTTCCATCTCCTGGTAATCTTTAAACTAAAACTATCCAAGTGCATCCAGAGTTGCATTCATTCCCAGTCAGACCATCATCATCATCATCGTGTTGACCATTGCCCCAAATGCTGTTTGCAAGTGCTGCATAGTTAGGCTGCAGACTAACCCTTGTCTGTGCTCCTCTCCACAGCAGCCCACATGCTGGGTCTGCTTACTTTGGTTTGTCCTTATGTTTAGTTTTGCCCCTTACATAACTCACCCACAACCTTGCACTTGCAACTCATGCACCCCACATACAACTGACCACACCCCATGTTGTAAATGTTTACTTTGGTACTTTAATCTAGTAATAAAAAGTGACTCAATCTCTCAACAGCAGGACTCTCTCCTCTATCCACTTGAAGACTAACTGTCTTCACACACATGACACACCTTGACCAAGTAGCTGCCATCCTTCTCTGGGATAGCAATGAGAGTGGAGAGGTTTGACTGGTCATCTCTCCGTGTTGGAGAGCCAGGGGGCTCATTGTCGTCAGGGAAACGCACCCCGCCCGCTTTGGAGGTGGAGCCTGGTGACAAAGGCATAACACAAGCTTTAAATCAGAACAAATAAATGTTTGATAAATCTCTGTAACACTGATGTAAGTCAAAGACTCTACTTCCTAGTGGATGACACCACTGTAATTAGCCCACTGCAACCGATTAGAAGAGAATACTCTGTGTTCATATGTGATAATTAGGCTGACACTGAAGGAATCCTAACGAGCAGACGGAGACTGGTCTGCACCAGACACCAGGGCTGTGGCCAAATGTCTGTTTTTCTCAGGAAGCTTCCACAACCAAGTATCTGAGCCACGATGAGAACTGATCCAGCTTCAGTGCTTCCTATCTTATCTCCTCTAGCATAGGAAACACTGAAACACCCTTTATAAAAGGAAAGGAGATAATGCCGTCCCACAATTCCGAGCAGCAGCAGCATTTATGGCACCACTGTAGTTTCACCAAAGCAGACTTACATTAATGTCGAGACACCTGTTTTATGTTTGTAACACAATGCAAAACTTATGGGAATTATCAAACTTACCTTTTCGTCCTGTTGCCATGGTAATGTGGTTATGAACTGGGAAGTGTCAGACAATAATCGAGTGATGTCATCACTGACCTCCTGAGGAAGACGAGTGAGAGATGCCATGTTACACTGTCAACTTTGTTTTTACCTGAGGGAGATGTGCATCATCACCCCTGTACTTCATATCTTACACTTTGTTTTCTACTCTATTAAATCCACACAGCAGAATATGCTGACATAAGAGGAAACACACAAGTGAAGAAGACAACACTCTCAGCTGAAAAGAGGTAAAAAAAAATTAAATAAAAAAAAAAAACCCACTAAAAATAGATATTTACTATTATAAATTTGGACAAGCACTGGTGTATAAAAAGACAAATGGGCTTTTGAATTTCATCAAACACAGTAGTGGTTTGTAATATGTCTGTTGGCCATCTTGTGAAACCAGTAGAAACCATATTTGGAGGAGAAGGTGGAGCTGGGGAGGAGTGAGGGGTGGATCTGACCTGCTCTGTCCTCTATCCTGATTGGGTGGTACAGACTGTCAATCACACAGTAGCCACGCCCCCAATTCATCCCCTGCTTTCTGGTCTATTTTCCTCTGAATGGACCATCATTTAAAAAATGAACATCATGTTGTATTGAAGACTTGAAACTAGAGACTGAGACCATAAACTCATTAGGAAAACGTTTACTGAGCTAATAAATCAAGGGAGAAGTAGGGACATTTTCCCATAGACTTCAATACAATCTGACTTCTTTAGCAACCAGTGGAGTCGCCCCCTGATGGTCATTAGAGAGAATGAAGGTTTTAGGCTGTTCTGACTGTAAATCCTGATACTGAGGCCTCAGCCAGCAAACTCAGCGGATTGGCCTAGATGTGGACAGACACACACCTGTGCCTATGATGTGTCTCAGCTGACACAGATCAGAGCATATATATATATCTATCCATTAAGTTGCTCAGGCACTTTTCAAACTGCGTTTCTGTAGCAGTACTACGCTTCATGTTGTCTGTTGTTGTGACACCTTTTACCATGAAATAATTGCACCTCCTGTGATTTAGATGTTGCACTTGACCATATTGTGATTTTTTTCCAAAGACTGACAGTAATTTAAAGCCAAGACAGTTAATCAGAACCTCTTCTTTTTGGAGACCAAGACACTTGAGTAGGTCTGGGGTTTTCAAGCTTTGGCAAAATTTCAAATATATTAGATTTTTTTCTCTGTTGTATGTTTTCTCACATACACCAGAATCTGTACAAACTACAGCTGGAAGATGAGAAGAATCTTGTACTGAAAGTGATGAAAAGACACAAACAGCACAACGTCTCCTCTGTAGTGAGCAGAGAGAGAGAGACAACACCCCTGAATCCCACCTCCTCGTGTGTTTCAGCTCTACTGTCATTTATCTGAGCTCATGAACGCACCACCTTTTACCTCTGCAGTGATCACATAACGCTGCGAAACACAGTGTCCGGCCCATATGGACCAGTGCCACACAGACACACGCCCATCAAGTCCCATCCTGCCCCCCCGTAAAACACACACACACACACACACACACAGCAGACGCATCACAAGTACGCACCTCTCAGTGCACGTGCGCTGGACGCTGTCTCTACATCCTTATCACCGGCGGGGACACGTCGTTCCTCTCGGAGACACCGGCTCTGTCCTTCAGAGGCGCCAGGATATTGGCCAATGCTCCCGCGCTGAGCAGATATGGAGAGAAGCCTCGTGCGCGCGGGCGCGTGGCGTGCGCGTGGTGCGCGCGTCCTCAGAGAGAGAGAGAGAGAGAGAGGTTTCTCTGCACTAAATGAATTATCAGCAATTTTTAAAAATGGAAACAAATTTGGCTCAAACATGTACTGATACTCGTGCCCGCGGCGTCCTGATCCTGATCCTGATCCTGATCCTGATCCTGGTCCTGATCCTGGTCCTGCAGCCTGAGGGGAGACCTGACCTGAGGAATCGAACCGACACCAGCAGAGTGGACAGTTACATGTCCACCAACACAACTGCATGTTGGGCCCAGTCTGTTCCTGAAGTCACTGTCAGGGTGCAGAGGGGACACACCTGGTCTCACACACACTCGTCTTCTAGAGACAAACCCAATGTGCCACAGGGGAACACACACACACACACAGTCCTCCTCAGGGAGCCCTTTTCTGTCTTCTCAGGGCGTTTGCCAGAGACTTGTAGCAGAGTTTCTTAATTCTGTGCGAGTGATGCAACAAGATGGCAGCTCTGCTGGGTTAGGGTTAGTACCTCCACTGTCATTGTTCAGCTAGTTTAAAGTGAAATATAGTTCCCCATTAAATATAATACTGTCACACATTCAGGCCCTGTGGTAATTTAGTAAATGCAAGGTGTCAAATTGTGATGAAAAAGATAGTATGGACAAGATGTGTTTGTGTAAAAAGAGAAGTGTCGGCTTTGTTTGCAGACAGAACAGCCTGTAGACCAGGCACCTGAACACCTGAGACCCTGCACCCTGAAATAAGCAAGAGCGTCTGCAGAGTCCACAGGAACTATGTCAGGCCTCAGCACAGCAAGGCCCGACCACAGCAACACAGCAGCAGACAATGGCTGTGTACAAAATAAAAGGCCACGCTAAAATGTGCAGTTTTATTTTGAAAACCCACCTTTATTAAGTGGGTTTCGCATGATAAACAGGTGCTGATATGTCTGTAAAGTCCAGCTGTGCTCCAGCAGCTCTGATGGTTTCAAGTAAGCAAACATTTTTAAAAACAGAAACAGCACCACAGCTTTTCACAACCATATTTCTTTATTACCAGATTATTGCACGCAGGTTTCTAACAGTATAGAAAAACAAAACATGGAAATGAAGCAAGAACCATGGTTGAACATCAGAAACGATGGGATAAGAGTGATGCTGTACCAGTCACTCTACCTTTCACTCAGAAACACATACACACACAGTGTGTGGAATGATCTGTACAACAAATATTCATACCTGCTTCACATGCCGAGTTACAACAGTGTCATCAGAATGTATATGTACACACAAGAAACACATGAGGGGACAGATTTAAATAAAGCACCATCTAGTAAAAGCCTGGTGTCTCACTGCAAAGTGCAAAAATAAAGAATTTACATAACAGACAAGTTTTCCCTTAAGTCACCCAAAGCAACACACACACACACACACACACACACACACACACACACACACACACACACACATTAGCTGCTATAAAAATGTAAATAAATAAATGTAAATGTAAGTACATCTTTATTCATTTATAAATACCCCCCACGTAGCTAATGTTCAGTTCAATAGAATCAAAAACTGCTGGCAGAGAAAATCCACATTCACTCTGTCTTCTGTTCGCACCATGAAGGACCTGGACTCAGCAGCACAGCAGAGACTCAGTCAAAGACTCAGTCAAAGACTCAGTCAAAGACTCAGAGACTCAGTCAGTGCTGCCATGCAACGATAACCGTTCATTTTATCCTAACTTCCTCCATAAAGGAAGGGACAATGGATGACAAGATGAACCTCCTCCACCACTGTAAGCACACAACAGAGTCCAGAAGGATAATCTCTATTTGTTAGTTCTGTTAGTTATGATCAACTTATTGTTGTAACTTTGGCCAGTGTTTTTAATCATTACAGCCCACCACCCAGAAAACATCTGTCAGAAACAGTGAGGGGGAGGGGGGGGGGGGGGTACAACCTGATACAGGAGGGCTGTAAACTTATTCTGCTGTCTGCTATCTTTTTCTCCCCCAAATCAGACTAATCTGGGGGGCAACAAACAAAGTAGATTTTAACTGGTTCAATCAGCCACGTGCTGTTAGTGCTCGACAGCCTGCAGGACTGAAGTCAGCACAGTGGAGTGCAGATGGAACTGCTTTGAGACAGGGCTGGCCTCTCAGCTCAGACTAGCTACTCTGTCTGAGTCCGCACCTTCTTGGCACCAGTGATGTGAAGTCGACACTGACTGAAGCGCCTCCTTCCTCTAACCCCTATCCAGTTCAGCTGTGCTCTCTCCACCTCAGCTGCCTCCACCTTCTTCAGTGTCACAGTGGTTTGTTGTGTTCACTTCTCAAGTCCAGGTGGCCCACTAACATACCTACACGTCTCAGAGGCTGGGGTCAGTCCCCCCTCTGAACAGGTTTATGTCTGGGCCTCTGGCAGGGACCGGCCTGGCTCACATGGCACCGAGGGCCCAGCTGCAATGAGACCATTTGTGCTGCGACACAGTAGAGCTTTGGTTGCCGTGGCAGATGTTCCACTGCCGGTTATGGTACCATTGAGGTTGCGGTAGGGCCGCTGCCGTGGTAATGAAGCCCTTCGGCGTGGGGCAGGCACGGCAGCTGAACCACGGAGGCACACTGAGGGGAAAGTCAGACCAACCAGGCAGCAGCCTGGACAGGAAATGACCTCATCCTGCTCAGAGGGGCCACCTGGGTCAGAGGACAGGACCTGGACTCCACTGTAACCATTGGCCTGCCCTCCTCCACCCCACTGCACCTGCTGGCCAATCACAAGGGCCGAGCCACTGTTGTTGTTGTCCAGTCGTGGTAGAGGAGGCGAGGAGCGCGGTCCGTAGCAGATGGGCAGTCGCCAGCCATTGGTCCTTAAAGAGGAGGAGGAGGTGAGCAGTGGTCTTCCAGGTGTGCCGTCCAGGATTCCCTCTGCTGGCTCTGGAGACTTGGTGCAGTCCATGGGTTCTGTGAGACTCTCCTCCTCTTCCTCGTCCTCCTCCTCTAAACGCTCCAGAGACACCATCTCCAGCTCAACAGGAAGTCCTGAATCCTCTACCATTCCCTCCTCCTCCTGTAACAGCTCTCTCTTCTCACTTATTTCCACCTTCTCCACCCGCAGCCTTTCATCTGCCACCTCTGACAATTCTGTCTTCCTGCTCTTGCCCTCCACATCCTCTGCCCCCCCCCTAATGTCCTTGTCCTCTTCCTCCTCCTTCTCCTCTGCGTCTCTTGGTGAGGCTACAGTCCGGCTGAGCTCTGGGGTACAGGGGAGCGACTGGCACCTCCTCTGTGGTGGTCGCATCCCCTGCGTCCCTCTGAGAAGGTGTGGGGAGGCACACGGGTCGCACAGCGCTGGGAGCGTGAAGGTTAGGGAGATGACAGACTTGCTGGGCGTGTCTAAGAGTTTACACCGCCCTCCGTTCAGGTCCCGTCTCAGAGAGAAGGGGTTGACCCTTGCGGGGGTCCCGAGGAGGGGAGGTGTCAGGGCTGCCGGGGGCAACATGTCTGACTGGCTCCTCGCCAAACCTTGCCGTTGCTGGCTGCGGTCAGGGGGGTGACATGGAGAACTGCGGCGCCGGTAGGGGCTGACGTCCACCGTCACGGGCTCTGAGGAGGACGAGGAGAAGGGAGATCAAGGTGAAATACAAATAACACAGGCTGCCAAAAGTGTGAGGTAACACACGCACACACGCACACACACACTTCCATACAGTCAGTGTACAGCAGCAGTTTAAACTGATATGCCTGAACAGTGGCCGTAGCTCTGTAGATTGTAAGCACCCAGCTCACGTTATGATCTGTTGTTATGTTCTCATAAACAAGCTAATCACCAGTCAGTCCTGGTCCGAATGCCACAGTCTGTCTGAGTCTGACCATGTTCATCCCTTCATGGCCACAATTTACCATCTTCTAGTGGCTACTTCCTGCAGGATAATGCTCCATGTCACAGTTATCACAGGTTGATCTGATGACGTAGCTGCAGTGTTCCCTCTCTCTCTGCTCACCACATCCCAACTTCCTCTTCAGCACCACATTCAATCTTCTCTTCTTCCTTGCTAACTGCTGTTTGTTCTCTAACACTGAAGAATGCTGCATTTATGTGCCAAACTGAGCTCCACTGTAGGTCAACAACAACAACACATTTTTATCACACTCATGCTGCAAACATCTCAACTTCATTTAAAGAACGTTTTAACTCACCAAGTGCAATGGGCTTCTCTCCCTCCTCCTCTCTCTCCATTCCCTCTAGTGTGAAGACGATGTCAGCGAATGCAGGTCGCCTTTCTGCACTCATCTGAAACACATCCACATAAATGATGATGAGGATGATGCTGACCGAGCACAATGAAGATGTCGTTCATCTAGAGACCTGCTACCAACAAAGGCGTGATTGCGAAAACTTACATTACAGCAGGTGACAGCGAGGCCGAAGAATGCAGGTGGGCAATCGCCAACCATGTTCTCGAACGCATCCACATCCAGACCAAAGTCCTGCGCAGATGTGCGCGCACGCGCACACACACACACACACAAAAACACACACACACACACAAAAACACACACAGAGTTTATATATAGAGCACTTTTCATGCACACTTCTGAAGTGCTTCAGAAAATCAATCACATGCAACGTAAACTCTGAACAGATGGTTTTCAGCTCCACAGAGTGCAGATCTAGTCAGAGTTAAGATCAGAGTTGTGCTCAGTCCAGGCCTGTGAGAGGTAGAAGAAAAGCACAGCTCACATTGTAGGGTGAAGGGAGAAGCTCTTAAGGTCAGCACTAACATGTTTACAAAAACAAAACAAGGCAAACAACCATTCACACACACATTCACACCTACAGGCAATTTTAGAGTGATTAACCATTACCATGCATGTTTTTTGACTGTGGGAAGCCAACCTTTTTACTGTGAGGCTACAATGCAAACCAGTGCCCCACCATGCCCCATGCCACCCCCCATTTAGGTTAACAATGGTGCTACATGTGCCATCTGTTCAGATCTGTTCAGACAGGTGAAGAGTCACAGTGATCCAGCCCTGATGACATACAAGTGAGTCTGAACATTTCAGTCTGTGACTGGCCATATTTCTGAGGTGAAAAAAACACAAGCTAGTCAGTGTCTTAATGTGTATATCAAACACACACACACTGCAGAGTCCTACCTCTGTCCTGGGTAAGAAGTCAGGATCAGCTTCGATGCGGGCAATGATCTCACACAGGATGATACCGTACGCAAACACATCCACCTGAGCAGAGAGAGGGTGACCGTGAGCTCACTGTGGTCTACAGGGAGGTGGAGGACTGGGACCACGACTAAGAGCTGCTGGTGTTTGTCTCATCCCAGCTCAGAGTCAGTGATTTACAAATCACCACAACTCAGAGTCAGTTCAAACTCTTCCTAACATTCCTATACAACGCACAACGGACTCTAGTCTCTATCGTCAACATGTGTGTGAAAGAGTGTGTGTGTGACAGTTTGATGTCAGAACAACATCAATCTCGAGTGTCAGGAAAGGTTTGTCTTTTAAACCTGACACAGTGGAAGTCTGGGAGAAAGACAAAAACAAAGCAAGTTTACCTTCTCATCATACAGCTCCCCCCTCAGGACCTCAGGGGCCATCCAGTACGGGGAGCCCACAATAGCCAGAGGCTGCTTCTCCACGCTGTCACTGCAAAGACACAAGATGATGCATGAAGATCCAGCTGCAGTAGTTCTGCTCACTTTATTTTAGATGCACAGGGAGCAAAATCACATGTGATACGACTAATGAAATCATGTGTTCATCGCTGGTTCTGACTGAGGCCAGTGAATCACTGAGCTTTTAATATCTAAATCTCTGACCACAGTCTCTGCTCTCTGTGGTCACACAGAGTGACTTTCTTCCTTAATGCAGCTCTTTCATGAGGGGCTCATTAGAAGAGGAAGAGGGATCATGACTCTGACCTGTAATCAGGGATCTTCTCTGCCAGGCCGAAGTCTCCCACTACTGCGGTGAAGACGCCATTATCACAGCGGACCAGACAGTTCTGCACAGGGGGACAATCAGGAGCTTAGAGGGAAACCTGCACTGGTAAAATGTTGTTATTTGGTTCTTTTACTTCTCCGCATGTTGCAACATAGAGGAAATGTCCTCAAACTACAGTCATTATGACTGTTTCCTCCACCAACCAGCCATGTTCATCGTCACAGTCTACTTCCTGAATTACAGCACTTTTTGCAGATTATTCATTTGACATCAGACTGGAATTGACCTTTGACCTTTTGGATATGACATGCCATTACTTATGGATTTTTTCCTGCTAGACATTTGTATTAAATTGTGTTGTAATTAGTGTAGCGTCCATGAGAGCAGGAAGAGCCTGACAGAAGTAGGTTCTGATCCATGTTTGAAGAGTTGCTCCTGAACGTTTGACAGCTGTGTTTCAGTAAGACAGCATCAGCCTGTCTGCCATACCTTGGAGGTGAGGTCTCTGTGGAATATGCCCTTGCTGTGCAGGTACTGCAGCCCCTGGGCGATGTCCAGAGACAGACCGATCCTGACGCCCCACGACAGGTGCAGATCACTGTCCAGCAGCTGCTCCAGGTTCCCTCCATTTATGTACTGCAGACACATGAGGCAGTTAGTGCTAATGAAGGTGAGGGGAAGCTTTATGAAGCACTGAACCAGTCCAGCAGAGACATTTGAGAAACACATCAGTTGATGTGGTCAGTGTGTAAAACACAATTTTTCTCTCCACTCTTCTACTGATAATTGAGACTAGCAGCTGATTCTATTTAAATTATTTCAATTAAATTGTTTGTTATTTCATTCATCACTTGTCTATAATCACAACCACACAAATAAACTCCTGTTTGAACAAAGCAATGACAGTGAAAGAGGCTTCACACTGAAATATGGGGAACATTTACCTCAGTCAGAGCATGGAGTTGACCTTCATGCACACAAACCCCGAGAAACCTGAGAGGTGGAGAAAATTTAACTGTTCATCATGTTTTACAAACAACCATTTTACCACAGTTCTGGTCTGAACTGAGTGATATAATATTCATCTGGACCAACATTACAGTTAATGACTCAAAGTTCTTGACCTCGCCCAACTGCCGCCCATCAATAATCCTGCAACCAATAATCCCTAGTGACCAAGTGAAAACATGTTTGAACTGATTGGACGTAGTTCACAAAGACACACAGCTGTGTATATGAGGCCCCACAGTTCACACTGCAGGTCAGGACAGAAACCAGACCATGAGCTCTAAGGAGTTCTCTATAGACCTCCACAATAAAGCTCTGGTGAGACATATGGAGCCATTTGTAAAGCTCTGAGTGTTTCCCAGGACAGTGACACCAGGATTCTTCCAGGAGAACCTGCTGGAAGGACGACCATCTCAGCAGCTCTGCATCCATCAGGTCTTAATGACAGAGACACCAGACAGAGACTCTGTGAGGAGAAGACACATGAGTCTGACTGACTGGTCTAAAGACTCTGAGAGCAGGAGGATCAGGACTCTGGTCTGACCCCTTAGACAGAACTGTTGACCACCCGGCACAGATCACAGTCTGGTTAATACCATCAGTACGGTGGCTTGAGATCTCAACACACTGCATCTTAAGAAAATACATGCAAAACAAAACAAGTCTACACAGACACAATCAGGATAGATCCTGATTGTGTCTGTCAATCACACAGTAGCCACACCCACTAATTCATCCCCTGCTTTCTGGTCTATTTTCTTCTAAATGGACCATCATTTAAAAAATGAACATCATGTTGTATTGAAGACTTGAAACCAGAGACTGAGACCATAAACTCATTAGGAAAACGTTTACTGAGCTAATAAATCAAGGGAGAAGTAGGGACATTTTCCCATAGACTTCAATACAATCTGGCTTCTTTAACAACCAGTGGAGTCGCCCCCTGATGGTCTTGACTATGGACAGACTATGGTTAAAGTCATTAATCTAATTGTGTCTGTAGTAAACAGATATTTTATATTGTACTGAGTGGGTCAGGCAGTAACGTTGCAGCTAATGGACAGTTGTCAATCATAGTTTCCCTGATTTGTCTGATTTGTCTGTTCACAATTTGGTTATAAAATACCAGTTAATACATGTGAACTGCTTCACATTCCTTCAAACAGTATCTTTACTATAAAGACAAAATATACCCATTGTATCTAAACCTACTTTTTAAATAAAGGCATCACATATCTAGAAAAACATCAGCACCTACCTGAGTATGTTGGGGTGGCAGAGCCTGTTCATGAGCTGAACTTCCCGTAGCATGTTAGCTTTGTTGCTAGCCAATGTGTTCATCTTCAGTGCCATCACCTGACCTGTGATTCGATGCTGCACCTGGAAAACAAGCAGAGGAGGGTTCCAGTGAGATGCTGCACTTCATCTAGTGCAGTCATCTTCATCTTCAAAACAATCAGTAGACAGAGTTAAATCAAGTTAAAAACACACTCACACCCTTCAGATCCTGTGGTCATTTCAGTTTTAGTTCCATATGATAATGGCAACAGTATCTGTATCTTTTAGTCTCCTTTAGATTTTCCTCTTAGAGAGAGAAAATGAGTGGACATTTTAAAATTATTTTCTATGTTGCTATGTTAGTCTACTCACTGTTATTCTTTACCCACAATGCTGTTTTTTACGTTTCGCAACCAATCACACTGATATATATATATATATACATATACACACACACACATATATACATACACACATTTTTATAGCAGCTGACGTGTGTGTGTGTGTGTGTGTGTGTGTGTGTGTTTTTGGACAACTAGACTTTGTTAAACAATTCAATATAATCATTATTATCGTTAATCATTATCAAAACATATCACAATATTAGAATAATTACTAAAAGTGATAATACTTAATATTTTTCCAGGTTGAATAAGCACATATAATTTACAGTACTAGATTATGTGATATAAATTGTTGTTAATTTTACTCTGTAGGATTTGTTGATTACATCAGCAAAGCAGGCTGACAGTGACATTATTGTAACAGTAAAGCCGGTGTTATTAATGATTTTTTTTGATTATTTGCCAGCTGTGGAAACAGCAGGCTTGGTTTCACTGGGTTAGACATTCATCATCTGTGCAGAAAGCACGTCAGGTGCAGGTATAGTAGTTCTGTGCTCGTGTGTGTGACTGGATCGCTCACTGACTACTAATTTGTGCCTGCAAAGTTCAGCCAGTGTCTGGACCTATAAGTGTAAGTATTTGTGTCTGTGCGTTTGTGTGTGTCTGTGCGTGTGCGTGTGTGTATTAATAGCGTAGTACTAATAGGCTTTCTGGATTTCCCATCACTCCTTCTGATCTGCACAAATCCACTGGGACATTACTGAGACCTCACCCAGCAGCTAACAGTCGGCACGCACACACACATACATGCAGAGTTAACAGGGTTCAACAGTGATAATGAATCTAATCAATTTTAAACTGAATTCTGACTCAGTATTCTTGATTAGTGCTCAGTTAGTCAGCGGTGGCTCTCTACGGTGGCCCTTGAGGACAAAGCGCAAGAGAGAAAGTAATCGCACACAAATACAATAGCACCTACACATCGGCAAAACAGATGCAATGAGAATTCTATTAAATTAAACCTAAAAAATAACGTAACCATCAAACCAAACCTGCCCCGACTCACCACATGTATAACTGCACCATAAAAAACAAACTAACAAATCAAACACCTTTCACATTTCCAATGCTGCAAGCTCCTCCCACCGATGGACAGTCCCTGGCTCTCTCCAGGTTTTGCCTGTTTCTGGTCGATTGTCTTTTTATATTTATAATCAAATATCTTCCTCCCAACAATTAGGGATGTTCCTCTGCATATGAGACATGTCACCATCAGTTTCACTACAGGTGCCACAGCACTGCTTTGAGCTAAGCGCTAATGATAGCATGGTAACATTAAAGTGAGGACTAGGTCATGGGACTGGGGTGAGCTCTCTTACCTACAATACAAGAGACACATTGTTGGCCTTGATGCGGATACACCTACACCTGCACCTACACCTGCACTGGAGGCATCATGTAATTAAATCACATGTGACTGACTGAAAAACTTAAAGGACAAAGCTTCATTGAAAACAGATATTTTTATGTTATTCAAACCACTTTAACAGACAGATTTTGCACAGAGCACCACACCCTGGTTTTTCATGTCTTTGTTTCTGACTGTGTGTGTGTGTGTGTGTAAATCTTTGACTAAATCTTTGATCTCAGATAAGAGCTCTGGAATTCACTTTGTGTGAACCCTCGCCCTGAGCAAACAGGTAGATGCTGGGTTGATAGTCAGGAGCAGGGACCAACAATGAATCTAAATATTAACCAAATCACAGTGTGGCCGATCCAGCGTTGTGGTGGTATGTCCTTTTTTTGCCTCCATAACAGTCCTGACCCTGGAGTCCTGGACTCCTCTAGACCTCTGAAGCTGAGCTGTGGTATCTGGACCAAGACCTTAGCAGTAGATCTTTGTAGTCCTGAAGTTGTGAGGTGGAGTCTCCATGGATCAGACTTGTTGGTCCAGCTCATCCCACAGATACTGGACTGGACTGAGATCTGGGGGATTTGGAGCCAAGTCAACACCTTGAACTGGTTGTTGTTCCTCAAAGCTCCTGAACCATTGTTGCAGTGACAGGGAGCATTATCCTGCTGAAAGAGGCCACTGCCATTAGGGAAGACTGTTTCCATAAAGGGGGGGACTTGGTCTGAACCATGTTTAGGGAGGTGGTGGACAGGGGTCAGCATGGACACCCTGACCGGTCTGAGGCTACACAGCCCCATACACAACAAACTGTGATGCTCTGTGTTCTGACACCTTTCTATCAGAACCAGCATGAACTTCTTCAGCAGTTTGAGCTCCAGTAGCTCTTCTGTTGGATCAGACCACACGGTCCAGCCTTCACTCCCCACCACCATCACTGAGCCTTGACCCCTGACCCTGTCTGTGGTCCAGTGGTTTTCCCTCCTTGGACCACTTCTGGTAGGAACATCCCACAGAGCTGCAGTGTTGGAGAAGCTCTGACTCAGTCGTCTCATCACAGTTTTGTCAAAGTCAAAGTCCCTCACATCCTCACACTTGACCATTTTTCCTGCTTCAACATCAACTTCAGGACTAAATGTTCAGCTGCTGCCTGATGTATCCACCACTGACAGGAGCCATGGTAACCAGGTATATCCACCACTGACAGGTAACCATGGTAACCACATGTATCCACCACTGACAGGAGCCATGGTAACCAGGTATATCCACCACTGACAGGTAACCATGGTAACCACGTGTATCCCCCACTGACAGGTGCCATGGTAACCAGGTATATACACCACTGACAGGTAACCATGGTAACCAGGTAATCAGTGTTATTCACTTTGTCATGATGTTATGGCTGATGGGTGTAAATCGACTGCACTTGTATTGAGCTTTTCTGGTCTGATCGACCAACTCAATGTGCTTTACAATGGAGGCCACATTCACACATTCACACACACATTCATACAACACTAACATCTCCACATAGAACTACCGCTCACGCACACTCATACTCCGATGGAACAGCCATCAGAGGCAGTTTGAGGTTCAGTATCTTGGCCAAGGACACTTCAACACACAAACCGGTATCACCTGATCCCCAATATAATCACAGTGTGATGTGATCTGAAATAATCACAATGTGATTTCAGCCCTAGTCAAAACGCAATTTAAATACAGAAGACACATACACACAGATGGAGTGTGAGTAATCTACTTAGTCTGGACAGTAGGGCCTGTTCTCCAACAACCCTGTCACCTCATATGCACAAATACACAACATGCACACACACATTATCTATGCAAAGCACATACTACCTACAACACACAACTATTTTTTTGTAAAAATTCAAGCTCTTTCAATGTCCCATATCTGTTTATGTTATTTTCAAAAACTTTTAAAGCCTTGATTTTTTTTTTTTTTTTTTTAAATCATAAACTTTTGGTAATATCAAGGACCTGTCGGAAGTGAAGTGAAGGTCTGCCCCCAAAAAAAAATTATTATAATAAACTGAAAATAATATTGAAAACATTAAAACGTTAACATTCCCATGTAACTGTCATGTTTCAGTTATCTATTATGTTTCTAGGCCACCGGTGGGGATGAGCACAGAATTAATGTTGGCTGTCAATCACCTAAATCTCCCCACGGACATTTGGTGAAGGAATATCACAGTGTGGCTGTTACCCTCGCTTCTCGTCCAACAAGGAGTCACTCTGAAATTCTCCTGTTGAAAACTGGCCTAAAACTAACGACAACCTAAAATATGACTGAAACTAAAATAAGGCGTCAGGTGCCCTCAGGTTAAACCTGAGTAACGCTTCAGTTTCTGCCAGGACAAAATCTAATTATTGAAATGTTGTGATTACAGTTAATTAAAGTTCATTTGAGAAATCCCCCCCAACAAGAGGAGGTAAAGGAATTGTATTAGAGGGGGTTGTGGAAAGTCAGCCATGCTAGCAGCTCTGTGCAGCTGTACTTAGCCACACGTGCTTGTGCTTTGAGCTACATGCTAACGTGCGGATGTTCTAGAGGTACAACATTGACAATCTTTATGTGCTCATCAGCAGTAAACTCATTAGGTCCAGCTGAGGCTGATGGGTGAGCTCTGCAGATATTTGATCCAAAACAACAGGTTTAAAACTGCCTTCATTAACTCCTGCACACCATTTCCATCTGTGCATATTCTGTATTGTTACCTGTTTTCTTGTCTGTTTACAACATCTATTGCACATCTGCCCGTCCTGGGTGAGGGATCCCTCCTCTGTTTCTCACCATGAGGTTTCTCTTTTTTTTCCCTGTTAAAAGGGTTTTTGTTTTGAGTTTTTCCTCAGTCGATGTGAGGGTCTAAGGGCAGAGGACGTTGTTATGATGCTATGTAAAGAACTTTGAGACAAACTGTTTGTAAAAATGGGCTATACAAATAAAACTGCCTTGCCTTGCCTTAAACTTTGACCTGATGGTGGCACTGGATGAAAAGTCAGAGGATATAACAACGATATTACACTTATCCTGAGGAACATGAATGATGGATGATAACTGCCAGTAACGCAGCTGGATGGTAAAGATTAAAACGTCTATGGAAATATATATATATATATATTTGCATAAATATAAATACATAATTGAGTCTAAATAAAAAAAACAAAATATATAGAAATAAAATATACAAATAATAAATAAAAAGCTATTTATTTATTTTCCCAATTATATGTTTCTATTAGAATTTATTTACACATTTCTACATGTATTTGCTACTTTATTTATTTTTTTTTTTTTCATAGTTTTTATTTATTTAATATTAACTAAAATAGCATTCAATGTATGTCCTTCAGACCCCTGGTAAAAAGACAGTGGAACCTGCTCTTGGTCTTAAAATCTACTAGACCTGAATTTTTTGTGGAGGACGAAGAAAAGCCATGTTTATCACAATATCATTAACACTTCATTGCATCTGGAGGAACCAAAAACAACCTGGACTGAATTTTACGTTGCTTCACACGACATTTGTACAGCAGCTCAACACAGGGTTGAGGTTCCTGCACACAACAACACGTCTGTACCCACAATCACGTGTCCACCTGCAGTGGCCAGGACTCAACACTGAGCTTGTTTCACTCATTTGTGTGACTAAGAACAGATGTGAGCAAACTGTAAAATGTATTTAGAAGCATGTAGTGTCCACAACTAAAGATCAGCTCGGAGGGGCCTTCAGGAGGTCAGTTTGATCCCAGTCCAGCTGTGGACCGCTGGCTACCGACCTGCCTACATGTCCACACAGTGAGCAGACATATTCTGCCATTCAGAACAGAGCAGTACTTTTTATTGAGGGGTGAGTATCATTAATGCTGTTTAGCAGTATGAAGTATAATTAATAATCTAATTATACAGTTTGAAGCAGAAATAATTAAAAACCATTGTGCTTTTTTTATTGCAGTAACTGAAATCAACTGAAATCATCACTTTGATCAGAGTTATTTATGGGCCAAGCCCTGGCAGTGACACTTCTATAGTGTCTCACCTGTGTTGTCTTCTACCTGCAGTGACATGAGGATGTTTATGATGTTTACCTGGTTGGCAGTGACAACCAGTTCAGGAAAACTGTGTCCTAATCCTTCATTTTTCAGTCTTGAGTTTGTTTGTTCACCAACCTGTTTGTCAGATGTTGCTGATATTTAGTTATATTGCATTTATCACATGCCGGGGTTCAATATTCAGAAAGCAAAGCAGTAAAGTGAGGCTGTGATTTGACAGCAAGGCAGGCTGCAAAACAGCAAAACAATATTGTGAAAAATATTGCATTTACCAGGAAATATAATGATATTTGATAGTATTAAATAGCCCAAGCCTAGAGTGTATCCAACAACTGAACTTTAAGAGAAACCATGACTGAAGGATTGTGTGTTGATTGTGTGTCGACCTGACACTGACTGTTCAACAAGCCCAGGTTACACTGACAGTGCATCAGGAGATGGCGTCACGTACCTTGAAGACCTCAGAGAAGAATCCGGAACCAATCTTCTCACAGAAGAAGTCGTCGATGCGGGCCAGGCTGGACACGGCGCTCCTCAGGGCTCGGTAGGAGGACGGCCGGATCCTGTTGGGGGCGTGGATGCTGTGGAGCGGCGGCTCGTCCGGGCCACCGTGCCCGTCCTCGGGATCGCAGAAGCAGCACTCAGCGTGGTAGTCCATGGTTCTGACAGACCACCGCGCTCCGGCTGCTCCGGTCTTTCCCACGGGGAAACCAAACTGTCTGTTAGACTGCAGGAGTCCTGAGGCACAAGGTGATGGTGGCTCCCACCACCATGGTGTCAATGATCAGCGCGCCTGGTCTGGGCTGTGGATGACCTAACGACCTGACAGTACATCTGTTTTACCCAGTACTGCATCTGCTGTCCGGGTTCCACCCCGATGAAGGCTGCAGCAGACCACGGTACTACTGAGGTATTCAAGAAAAGATATTATCTATACTTCTACTCCAGTCTTCGGCATCCCACCACAGATCAATCATCCAGCTCCTGCGGCTCACCCTCTCCTCTGAGCTCTCACTCCTGAAAAGTTGTCCAAATGTCCATGTCGCTGCCGCGGCGGTGGAGAGGATCGTGCAGCCCACCTCACCGTGTCGGTGCGTGAGGGGGCTCGGTTCTCACCGTCATCCCGTCAGTTCGGAGGCTGTGACGATGGACGCTGCCGCTGCACGGTACCGGGAGATGGTTGGATGGCCGAGCAGCCAGCTGCCATACAAAGGTCCCTGTGTGAGAATATCACCGACATAAAGACACCAATGTACCACAGGTTTACAGCGGCTATTATAATAGCATGGCCAATGATGGCGGAGACATACTGATTACAGACAGGACGCATTTGACGGCGGACAACATCTTCTGTTCAGCCCGGGCCCCTCCGTGTGTACGCGGCCCGGGCCCCTCCGTGTGTACGCGGCCCGGGCCCCTCCGTGTGTACACGGCCCGGGCCCCTCCGTGTGTACACGGCCCGGGCCCCTCCGTGTGTACGCGGTAGCCTTGAGGCTAGTAGCCGCAGGCAATCACCGCTCGCGGGGCGATAAGCCATAACCTCCACTGGATAACAACGACCCGTACCGTTCAACCGGACTGTCAAGCTAACAAATATTTATAGGCCTCGTTCAACCGTGTTTTAACATTTTTTCACACAGTTTATTTTAAATACTGACGTGACTGAAGCTAAATAAGAGAAATAAAATATTTCTCCTGGCCAATAGGCTACATAAGCTCTAGCTACTGTTAATAACGGAGCTGTCAATGACAAGCGGGGTAGAGACAGAGTCGACAGCTTACCGCTCTCCCCACGTCGGTTCTGGGTGGAAATGTCGCTGCGGTCCGACCGGTGGAGCTGAACTCGAGCCAGAAATATCGCTCTGCAGCTCGGCGGTGTCTGCTGTTGATAATCCTGTCTGGATCCCTTCTTCACGAGCCGCTTAGCGGAGCGACCACCATAATGCTAAAGCTAGCAAGAGTGATACGGAGGACTTCCTGTTACAATCTTCACAATAAAGCGTTCAACCTCAACATCAACTTCAGTTAAAAAGCTCAAAGTTGATTTTAAATAAAATGTTGTCTGCATTACAGAAATCATGTATGTAAATGAAAGTATTATTATTAATTTTTTTATTATACTTCTGATTGTTTTTAAATTAAGCATATATTTTCAATAATAATCAATAACAATAATATAAAAATTTTCAGGCTATATTAAAGGTCTGGTTTATTCCAGTAATAGTACAATAATATCTTCCAGTTTTTAAAATACTTTTGCCATTTTGAATATAATTTTAATTTTTCAAATATATTTTTTCCAGTAGAATTTGTCCAGAAGGTCCAGGTTTAGATCCTTTTCATTTAAGATTGCATTGCTTCTAGAAAGACTTTTATTTTAAAGACGGAGTCGTGAAACTTCCTGTGTGTGTTTTTTTTTTTTCTACCTCGAGTTTGACACCTGGCGCACATAGCCAGTCTGAGTGAACGGCTCTGATTGGATCAGATGAGAAGGCAGCGTCCAGCCCTGATGGCTGATCTGGAACCAGTGACTGTGACCAACCGCGGCCGGAAAGAGCTGAGCTTTACAGGGAAACCCGATCCCGGGCCAGCCGCCGAGCCGGAAACGGAGCACCGGCAATGACACACATTTTAAATAAATAAAAAACCCGGTAATTATATTCAAGAATAAACGTAAAATGGAGCAGAAACACAAACCCTGTAATAACAACAACAACGAGCAGATGATTTGATTTTAAAATAATGATAACAAAAAATAGAGAAAATAAATAGACAAAAGGGAATATCGACCATCTTCATCTGATCTCCTCCCACCCCTCCTCCTCTCCCTGCTGTGTGCAACCGACATGTTTTTCCTGTTGACGTTAGAGGAAGTGATGAGGGAACTACAAGACAGACAGTGTGAAAAAAAAATTCCCATGTAACCATAACATATTAGTATATTAGTATATTATACTATTGTATATTATACTATATTAAGTTTACGAGATGTGAAAATGATGCAATATCAAGTCAAAGTTTGATACTATATTTAGACCACCTAATTTTAATTAGAATGTCATGATCTTAAATTGAGCAGCAATGTTCCTCAGTTTGTGAGATCATAACAATATAACAACATGACAAATTCTTAACAATACTAGTCAGTCCTGAGTCTGAATGCCACAGTCGATCTGAGGCTTGTTGCTGACCAGGTTCATCCCTTCAAGGCCACAGTTCACTGTCATCTAATGGCTACTTCCTGCAGGATAATGCTCCATGTCAGAAAGATAACTGGTTTCATCAACATGGCGGTGAGTTCAGTTCAGTCTCCAGACCTGGATCCAGGAGACCACCTTTGAGGTGTGGTAGAATGGAGAAAGGAGAAAGGCAGCTTGAATGTGCAGCTGATTTCACATTGTCTTGTTTCTTGTTTTATTTGGTCATGTCAGTGCCCGATCAATCACCATGATTGACTCGTAGTGTGTTTGATGACATCTGGCCAGTGCAATATGATCATTTTGATACTATAAAAATATCAGGCCATCTTGGTTTTTTGAAACCAGAAGAAACCATATATGGAGGAGAAGGTGGAGCTGAGGAGGAGTGAGGGGTGGATCTAAATGGCTTTGTAATAAATCAAGGGAGAAGTGGGGCCATTTTCCCATAGACTTCAATACAATCTGAATTCTTTAACAACCAGTGGAGTCGCCCCCTGATGGTCATTAGATAGAACGGAGGTTTAAGGCTCTTCAGCAATTTAATCAAATCAAATCAAATTAAACTTTATTTATATCGCGCCAAACACAGCCCCAGAACCAACGTTCACTTTTGTATACAGTCTATGGGCTGGATACTCTCTGACTCTTCACCACACAACTTAGCACAAGCAGAGGTGGTGGGTCATGAGGCCTTTACTCTTTATGTAGGAAAACTATATTAAAAAATATGAATCATAGCCAGGTATTTTTGCACACTTTAAATTGTGTGTGGAGGGGAACTTCCAGACTACTGTTATTAGTAACATGTGATTTCCCAAATATCACAAGTTAAATTGTTTGCTGTATAAACAAGAAAGAATAAAAATAAACTATAAAATAAATAACTGATGCTTTGTATTCTGCATAATTTCCAACACATTGTTCAAACAGCTACCTTTGTAACTTTTGACAACCTGGTGGATTCATCCTGAGGGAACCTGGCAGTGACGTGTTCTCTGTCCTGACCAATCAGCACTCGCTCTTCCACATTCGTCCTGATTGACCTCCGCACCTCTTTCCGGTCCTTTAAACCAGCGTTTCTGACGGCAAACTGCAGAGCTGAACCAAGCTAACAAACATTAACTAACACTCTACAGGAAGTTTGCTCCTTTACTTTCAGATTAAAAGTGTACATTTTTTTTTGTGTGTGTATGAAAACGTGCCCGTGGGTGTAAAAGAGACAACAATGTATTTAAATGGAGAATACCGTCATATGTATAAGAAAAAAATAGAATAAAGATTATTTATAGCTAGCTCGATGCATTGCAATTAATTCCAGATGGATTTATTTTTAACTCAACAGGAAGTTGTGTTTCTGTTCACCTTTAAGCACAGAGCTAGTTTTCATTGAGCTCGTCACATTAAGCTAACGGCTCCATCACCGGCCGCTCCGTGTTTTCGGGGTTCACTTCCCGTTTTAGTGTTAGCACGTTGTTAAATTAGAAAATGGCTCTGCTAACGCCTTTATTCGCTTTCCTGTATCACCTGCCGCAGGTGTACAAGTGGCTGCTGAAGCCCTACTACGTAGCCTCTCTCTTCATGTCTGTAGCCTTTCTAGCTGTCCGCAAGACGCCTGGCATCTGTGACCATCTGTCCACACAGCGAGAGGACGGCAACTCCTGCGACTTCGACTGGGTCTGTAGGAAAAAAAATCACAAAATGCTATTTCAATGGAATTAACTCGCCAGCAGATAGCTGGTCGGTGCATGGACACAGTTGTGGGTCATTGGACAGGACAGCATCAAGGGCCAGGTGACATTAGCTGCTAGCTAAAGGGAGAGAATGACGGTCAAAAAACCGGTTATTCATACTTTCGTGCTTATTGGCAGCGATACACAAGTCGTAAAACCAATTTTCTAACTTGGTACAATTAATTAGGGTATTATATTGTGTACGGCATATGTAAAATCTGTAAGTTTTTCGTTTATTTTAATACGAAGTGACGTGTATCTGATGGTACCACTACAGCGTTCATCGTTGGTTTAACAAGCGAACATTAGCTAAATTATCGACGTTGAAGTTGTTGGGTGCAGGAAAGATGAGTACAGGTCAGGATAGTGTACGAGTTGCCGCCTCGTGTATTGAATGGCTGCCGACTTGAACTGTGGATACCTCAGTGTGTAATGTAAGGAAGTACAGTAGCTGCTGCAGGAGGCTGAGCTTGATGACCGCTGCTTGTTGGTGCATGCACACCTGCAGCTACATCCAAGGTCTCCTCGCAAACCCCCTGCACCCACACCGTGTGTAGCCCAATGAACTATGAAGTGGTTTGTCCTTGGTTGAAGACGTGCAACATGCATGTAGTAATCTTATTGATGAATCAGCAAGTACATAGTGACTCTACTGACTCTTATTTGTTTCAAACACTATATCATTACTTTTTTATAAAATCAAAGCACTCAATATTCATTAATTCGTTAGTTTAACAAAATTGGACCAAGGGGATCTTTTGTAAGCTCTAGAGAGAAATAACTTTACATCATTTCCCTAGAAATGATGACCTAATGAGTTATTTCATAAGTGTGGCGTAAGAAAATGAATTGAAGGATGATATTATATGAACAGACTGGTTAACATGGCTGCCCACAGATATCACGTGTTATGTTTGTGTTCTCAGAGAGAAGTGGAGATTCTCATGTTTCTCAGTGCCATTGTCATGATGAAGAACAGACGAGCGAGTAAGTAAATGTTTTTGTTTTGTTTTTTTTAATATATATTAGTTCTGGAGGAATTTCTTCTGTGCAGTATTATGATCATGTGTCACACTATAATCAGATATTGGTATATTCCTGAACTTTGGCTCACTTAAAGTAACAGGAAGTTACCGATACCAGTGAGGTAAAAAAACTAATATCCATCATTTTCTCTGTGACACAAATGAAATAAAACAATTGTTTTGTTCAGCATAATTTCTCCTGTTTGGGCAAAAACATGAAAGGTGTCTGTTTTGGTTCATGTCAGTCACAGTGGAGCAGCATGTGGGGAACATCATCCTGTTCAGCAAAGTGGCCAATGTCATACTGTTCTTCAGACTGGACATCAGGATGGGGTTGCTCTACCTGACACTCTGCATAGGTCAGTCCAGCCATTACTGTTAAACACTCACAACAGCTGATGCTTCTGTTTCCTGTCTGATTGCTTCATTTGTCAAATATCAGGGTATTGTTTGTCAGATGTGACTGAAAGTCAGCTATTGTTTTCTATTTTTACTATTATCCATGAATACACACTCTTTATTGCCCAGAAACACTGTGAACACAGCAAAATGATAATAAAATGGTACAACACAGGCAGAGGGCTGTGTCAAGTGGCTGGTGAAGATGCATGGAGATTACATTATGAGTATCTACATAAAATCCTGGACATTATATCTTAAACATATACAATCTATGAAATGAATCCCCATCACAAATAAATTTACAAATAAACAAATCAAGCTAATTCACCACATGCCAAAATCTTAAATGGCAGATTAGTAGAGTGATGGTGCAAATATTTCTTTGCAGGTGATAAATGAAACTAATCATCTTTGTAGTATTGTCCAAAGTGCCAGTCATCGCTCTGGCCCTGTCAGATCCAGTACCTACTGGTTCTGTGAGTGAATGATTAATTAATTATTCAAACAATAGACAACAATCCATATCCATACATGGTTATGGTTGCACTTCAAATAGATGAAGATTACCTTGTGGATTACCTCAGGGTTCCATTCTTGGTCCACTCTATCTCTGATTTACATTAATGAATTGTTATTGGTTTGTAAAATTTTTGGATTTGCTGATGATGATGATCTCTTAGCAACTCAGGCTGATTTTCAAAGCACCGATGCAGCAACAGGAAAACCATGAAATGTCTATAATCTCAAAATGGTTTCAGATGAAGAAATTTGCACCCAATGAAAAGAAATTGATGAAGATATTCTGCAAAAAAAAGTATCCCAAAGATGGCGCTAAAATATTCATAAATGGTTCAGAAATGTGTCAAATCCCATTTATTAAATTCTCAGTCATTGTAAAGCAAAGAAACATATGATGTTTATAAAAGATCATGTTTATAAAAGATCAATGATAAATACTTGGGATGTTCTCTGATTTGTCCTTTTTCTGCATTATATTTTTATCAATAAATACATCAATGATTGTGATATTGTTTGGGCAGCAATGTGACAATGACATTCACTCTTATTCAGTGAGGTGCTCAAAGTTTGGCAGTTTGTGCAGTTACTCCTTTAATATTCACTTTACTGTGACTTTGACACAGAAGAGCAGGAAACTGCAGGATCTGACATAAGACAGAAGGTCACAGATGGATCAGTTAATGGACTGATCGTTGCACCACTAAGACCTAATGCTCCTGTGTCGGTCTGTTTCAGTGTTCTTGATGACCTGTAAGCCTCCTCTCTACATGGGACCAGAGTACATCAAATACTTCAGCGACAAAACCATTGATGTGAGTGAAAAGTGTTCCCAGCAGTTTGGTTTTCTGACTGAGAGCAGAACAACCTTTTAACCATGTGTGTGCTGTGTCCAGGATGAGCTGGATCGAGACAGTCGTGTGACCTGGATTGTTGAGTTCTTCGCCAACTGGTCTCCAGAGTGTCAGTCCTTCGCCTCGGTCTACGCTGATCTCTCTCTCAAGTAAGACTCTGCCAGTTAAAAGTACGGCCAGTATCTGGTAACAGAGTAACTTCAATTGCTTCTGCTCTCATGTTTCAGGTACAACTGCGCTGGCCTCAAGTTTGGGAAAGTGGATATTGGTCGTTACGGAGAGGTTTCCAAGAAGTAAGATTCGATTGCCTCAGAGGTTAGTTCCACAGTGATGAGACAGAGCAGAGACGTGAACATCTGCTCCCGCTCTGCAGGTACAAGGTGTCCACCTCTCCGCTGTCCAAGCAGCTCCCCTCGCTGGTGTTGTTCCAGGGAGGGAAGGAGGTGATGCGACGCCCCCAGGTGGACAAGAAGGGCAGGGCCGTGTCATGGAGCTTCACTGAGGTCAGCCTGGACAGTACACTTATGACCTGAGACCAAGCTCTCAGAAAACATGTCGTCACAAGCACGTGACTGATGTTCTTAGGACCAGTAACTGCATATATATATAATATATATATATATATATATATACACACTCACACTGTTGTTCATAAAGAATGTTTTAAGTCATTTTTACTCAATATTTCAAAAATGTTTCTTTTTACGTCTCTTGTTAATGTTAAAATTAATAATTTCCATTTTGATTCAAAAATCCCTCCTTGAGTTTGACGGGGTCTTTTGGGAAGTTTTTCACTAACGTTGGAATCACTTAAAAAGAAGAGATTTCAGGTCACACATTAAATGAACATATTAAAGGTGTGCAAACTTCAATTAATCATTACCTCCGACATCAAATGTCACTGAGCTGATGTTTGTCTGATGCTGCGTCAAATTCTCAGCATGATCAAACTGTTAAGTTCAGTCTGAAAACAAAATTGGCGAAACAAGTTACCTGATTCCCAATTAGAAATATGGAAATAAAGCAACCAGCATTAGTCAGGCTGGTTGCTGTGATTTGGAGACAGACAAACAAGATGATTTTGCAGGAAGATGCAGTTTTTATTGAAGATCACGGAATAGATGAAACATTTTCAGGGATGATGGACATTTGTGTGGTCAGTTCTGTGGCCAGGTCGTGTGCCCTGTATTTCAAATGACAAAATAATTCCTTATTCTGATACTGATTTTGACTCGGAGCTCAAATAGCCTTCTTTAGCCTAGCCACCGTAACCAATCTGACAAACTGACCAAAGAGTTCCTGTATGATTTTTGGGACTTGTACTACCACTACTACTTATCTCTGCGATATGATCACACATTACATTATAAAACACAGGAGATTTTCTGAATCCTGCACCCCTGCTGCATATGCTAATATGACACAATGTCTGACAAATCTTTAAATCTTAAAGGTCAACTTATTTGTTTCCAGTCCTCCATGGAACAATGAACCTGTGTCTGTCTCCCCCAGGAGAACATCATCCGAGAGTTCAACCTGAACGAGCTCTACCAGAAGTCCAAGAAACTCAGCAAGACAAAAGAAGACAAGGTCGGCCAGTCCCAGTTCCCTCCGGTCCCTGAAGAGGAGGAACCCGAGCAGCGAGGGGCTGCTGACCAGAAGGAAGAGTCCGAGTCCAAGAAGGACAAATAGGACAGTTTGTGTGGCTCAGCTTGGACGTCTGGATGGACCTTTAGAGTCCAAGTCAGCTGCTCTTCCACCTCCTCTTCCCGCTCCTCCTCTAAGTGTTTGGTTTGTTCCCACATAAATCAGCTGTGGATCTGACAGAGACGGACTCTTTAGCACCATTTAACACGAATCCTCCTTTAGAGCCAGTATTTCAGACCTGGTCTGGTTTCCCCTGTAGAGAACAGATGTTCACTATGGTGGAGAGAAGAGGCTATGGTCAGGAAATGTGCTGTGCTGACCTGACGTGGTGTCGCCGCAGCACATTTTTGATGGTTAAAGCTGTGAAGTCAGTCCGTTAACCTCTTACTAATTACCACTGAGGGGGCAGTGAATGTGATGTTACTTTTGTTGATTTTAGATTTTTTTGTTTTTAAATCATTTAATGACAAACTGAATATTAATGTGAACTAATGTCTAGCTCCGGTTCACACACACAGAGGCTGTGTGCGACGCACAATTCATTTGCAGTGTTGAACGCCCGGGGATACTCATCACCATATAGGAGCGCTTGTTTTACATCACCACAGCTACTCGGGTCAGAGCTGGAGTTAGTACAGTTTACTAACAGCTGGATAGCGTCCCTGCTCATCTTTGCCGTCCTTCACAAAAACATTCCAGCAACTTGATTTGACTTTATTTTGACACATTCCTTCTGTCCTGTTTATTGTTACTTGTTAAGTTCAGGGTGTTTTTGTTGGCTGAGATGAACATGTTCTTATTTCAAGGTTTTTTTACTGATCGCTACCTAAAGTTTGATGTAATAATTAAAAACTAAATCTACTAAGTGTGTGTATCCACAGTGCAGTTCCTGCTCCAGCACCAACCTGTGTTCTACATTTTCTGTGTATTTCCTGTCTGGACAGTCTGGATGTGAACATGGCAGTTTTTACTAAAGTATCTGACTCTCACACGATGACCATGCCCTCACAGGACAAGACACATCAATGGAAAGTGATCAGGCAGTTTCAAAAGAGTCTGGACCAGGGAAGGTTGGACGGATTGAGAGGTCCAGGTGTCCTAAGGAGCGCCACCCTCTGTTCAGTTTAACTTGACCGACACTTTGGTTCTGGATCAAATACCTGCAAATCCAGTGATGCTCCCATCAGCCACGGCTTCACCCTTGAGTGGTGAACATTATACCTACTAAACATTTAGCATGTTAGCATTATCATTGTGAGCATGTTAGCATGCCAACATTAGCATTTAGCTAATGCTGCTCCTGGGTTCAGCCATAGACCTGGACCAGGGGTTAACCAGGGGTGACAACATCCACACCACCACCCCCCCTCCCCCTTGGGGTCTTGAGCCTGGGGTAGTCAGACTGTGCACAGTCCATTTATTGCTGGATAACTGTGGCAAGGGAGAGTGAAGAGTGTGTCGGATTTCCTCAGTGCTGAGTCACATCATCAGAGTGTAGCATGTGATCGATATTGAATAAAGTGGGGGGGGGGGGTGTAACTCAGTCAGCCAACACTTGTCCTGCATATTCATTGGCTGAGTACTGGACACACCTTTGATTCTGTATGAGGTGTGCGCGCGCGTGTGTGTGTTTTCTCAGTTCATCACATTCCACAATGGTCCTTTCATTTTGGAATTGATCATTTTGCATCACTTCCTGTTATTTCCTTTAAACCAGCATTCCCCAATGAGTGATATGTTTTTAGGTTTAAGTGATTCTTGATTTTATCACTGTCGCTGTCGGTCAGGTTTATTTCTAAGACGTGTCTTTGCTCCTGGCAGATGTCTGGTCTGTTCTGTTATTCATGCAATAAAACAATGTGCACATCAAGAGCTTCTGTGAGCTTCATTCACTTTTCTCTGCTGAGCTGACACTTCTCAGTATATAATACAGGAGGGTCGACCATCTGATGCCGATTGGCTGCGAGAGGTGGGCAAATGTGAGGTGGATCAGGACGGCTCTAATGGCTTTAAGGATCAGCTCTTCAGTGTTTGATTAAAGTTGAACTTTTATAAGCACCAGTGAAAAATGAACAAAGCTGATGTGATTTTGTCCTAAACCTTTTCAGTCTGATGACAAAACAGTGGCAATGTTTCACTTCTTCATTTAAAGTTTATTACCAGACCCTCACCACACACACATTAAGCTGTACAGTACACATATGTCTTTTGTTTGAACGTGTGTGTGTCTCACCGCCTTCACCTGCCTCCTCAAATTAGTGACATGAAACACAAAGCTGAAAAACACACAGGATTCTCTCTCTGGTGGTGCAACATGCTTCATTTATCTGACTATAACCAGTCTGGCTGGGTCCAGGACTGAGGTCTTCCAGACTGGATGAAGATGGAAACTCCAGTTAAAAGTACGACTTCTGCCTTTAGGAATGACGACAGTCACTGACAGTCACTAACCACACACACACGCACGCACACACACACACGCACGCACGCACACACGCACACACCAGGCCCAACACTTCAGTTTTTTGTGACAGCTCTGAAACAAAGTAAAAAGGGCAAGACCCAGGTTTCAGACATATTTCCACGACTCCAACCAGCAGGAAGTGAAGGTGAAACCTTCAAAGGACAGTTCATGTTCAGCAGGTGAGAGGATGATTGTTTTAAAGAGTCCACTAAATCTTTAGTTTTTACCAGTTCACAGGTTTTCTCAGACCAATAGCCTCATGCTCATTAATGTTACATCTTAAGTTTATGTCAGCAGGAATTTTACACATCCAGTCTAGTCGAAAGTATTCGAAACACAGAGGGGAAATTCAGTTTCAGAATAAAAAGTAAAATGTTGGGCATGAAAAATCACCTCAGTTCAAGAGAACACATTTTGTCCAGGTGGAACTTTTTATTCAAATACAGTGAGTTTATTTTGAAATGTTAGTCTTTATTTGTGAGATGATGACATTTTTGTCATAAAATGACTATCTGGTGACAGCTTCCTTCCTTAACATGATTACTTTGACTTTTTCTAAAGGGAAATTTACTTTTCTAAAATAAATTACAAATTGTGAAATTACTTGCCTACTTTTGTCATCTCGTTATAAAATGAACACCTATTCCTCATAACTTTGAAAGTTTTCTTGTAAACTGCTGGAAATGATTCAAAGTTCATTCTTGAAGTCTTGTCTGAACAGTGGCCCAAACACATGAAGCGTCTGGTCTGAGAGAATCTGGACCTGTTTTATTCTGAAGTGATTTTGAAAACAGGAAATTGAATCCAGTTTCTGATTCAGACGATACTGAGGATGAACCAATCAGGAGGGCTGCTTTAATCTTTTCATCCCGGTTCTGAGACTACACAACCCCTGTTTTGAGTCAATATTAAAAACTTATTTATCAATAACTACATTTCCATAAAAATTCATATAAAACAATTTAAAATTAAATAGGTGAAAAAAGACAACACTTTTATATTTTCAAGGCTCAAAGGATCATTTTCTAGAAAAATTTGCTTCTCTTAAAGGACCCATTAACAACAAAAGGCCAGAACATGATTTTCTCTTTAGCTCTCTCACTTCCTGTTTGTTCAATCAGATGTGGTCCACAGCCAATCACACTGGCCTATAGTGGCTAGTAGTAATAGTAGTGCATGCTGCTGTCCAGTATGAATGCCACTTAAAAAAAAATCCACATTTTAAAAATCACATCATCCTGTACAAACATGGAATCATATTCACATCAAGGAACAAACCAACAGATGAGTCAAAGGAAGAGGGAATCACCATCTCATTTTTCCGTGGGTGAAGCTGGTTCCCGCCCCCCGATTGTCACATGTCCACAGATCATTGATTATCGACTTCCTGTCACGTCATTGTGTTTCCTGTCTGGGCTCCATCCATCACGTGCACACACACACACCCTGTGTGTCCTTGGTCCAGTGGAATAACACTGTGTTTGGTTGATGGTGTTTTAATGGGTGGGGTTTATGAACAACTGTATTAAAAGCAGCTGTGACTCAGTCTGATCACTCTGCCTCTGGTCGTTACCATCATCATCATCATCATCATCATCATCATCATGGGGTCATGTGTTCAGTGATTTCTACATGTGAACATTAAACATTAAACTCGGGCACCAAAATGCAATGTCAATCCAAAGGTGCTGATATGAACCCTGATCCAGAGCTCCCTGGTGGCCCCAGCAGGACCAGACTTACCCTGGCAGTGGTAATGCCCTGCACTGCTGCACCCACACCAGACCACTCTAGTGCCTCATGCTACCTACTGAGCTACAGTGATGATAAAACCCACAAATAGGGGGAAAAAAGGAAAAAGAAAGCGGGTCCTGGCTTACGTAAGTCCAGGTCTCACTGCCATCAGGATGATGGAGGAGGAAGTCTGGAGGCAGGAGAGTCCAGTACAGTTCAGATCTGGACCACATGGTTCCTCTCATCCTTAGGGTGTCAGCATGGAGACAGCAGCGTCTCATTGGTCCCCAAACTGGAGGGAGCCGCTCACACAGAAATCTCATAGGTGGTGCCTCCAACACCCGTCACCTTCTTCACCCCGCCGCCCTGGGGCTTGTGGGCAGGGCTCTGCTGCAATGCTGAGCCGGGGTAGGCCAATCCGGGCCGAGTGGACACGCTGACTGGGTGAGAGGGAGAGGAAGGGGCGGAGCAGGAGGAAGGGGAGGAAAACGCCTGGCCACCGTTGGTCCGACTCAGAGGTTTCATCTGGATCAGCTCATCCCTGATTTTGGAAAAACACAAAACAGAAAGGAAGTTCAGGACAGGAAGTCTCAGTCACAGCTGGATCCTGCTCAGGTGCTGTCACACCTGTGGTTTCTACCATCACCAAACACAGTGATGCCCACACCAGAGTTTGATTTCACTGAAACAAACTGTTCAGGTGTGAAAGCACTTTCCACTGGTCTATAGTTGAAAGTGTAGACCCCCCCCTTTAAAGGAGGAGTGACACCACACAATTGTTCTGCTTCAAACCACCGTTACAAAAAATAAGTTTGTGCTTAACTGGAAGCTGAAAAGTGAAAACCTGGCAGTGACACAGTGTCCCCACTCAAGGACTGCATCCTTCAGGGGCCGCATCCATCAGGGGTCACATTCCTTCAGGGGCCATGTTGAAAGACCGACTGTGTCACAGCTAATGCGAGTACACTGCCCCATATCAAAGGCTCTTTCAAATGTGCCCTGTTCCTGCACTTTAACTACAGTTTGAGCGAAAATAGTGAAAATCCTCCATAGACCAGACCACCATGGCCTAGGATGGTTAAAAAGGGCCACACCGTGTGGGCCCCTGAAGACACAGCTGACGTCACATAAGAACTTTGACTGAGTGGTAGTTAATCTTCAACACATGCAGCATTCAGAAAGACACAGTCCAGTTCCTGAGCTGACGATCTACAGCAGTGAGACTGAACCATGCAGCCATGAACACAAACACACAGCGAGCAGGATGGAGATGCAACAGGCACGACAACACACCACAACATCCAGCAGTCTGACTGTTGTCATGCAGACGCTGCCTCAGAGGAAAAATGACAGATGATGTTTCACACACAACAACAACAGTGAGTTTCAGTTTGAACATGAAACTCCGAGTTTCATTTCCACTGCAAAGAAGATTCATGATGATGTGATGTGATGTGATGTGAGAGGAGTCTTGTACCAAAGAATCAGATCCCTCATAGCTGGTGAATATGATCTGTCTGGGGCATCTCTGTAGCACCACAAGAAAAAACTAAACAAAAGCTGCTGTGACTTGATGTTGCATTGGGCCACAATGAGATGTGGATTAACTGTGCAGCTCTGAGTTTCATTTACCACAGATAAGTGTCTTTGTGGAAATGGAGTCAGTGTTTGAGTCTGATTTGATCTCAGGGTGGTTTAACTTCTCCCTGCACTGCTGAAGAACCCTAATCTGATTTGGTTCTAATGGTAACGTGGATGCTTTAGTTTTGAGATGATCGGCAGCTGAGACCAATGACTGTATCTAATATAAGTGTAATTTGATTTGTAATTGGTGCTGATGTGTGGTGTTTTTGATGAGTCATCTCAAATGGAAATGATTATGCTCTAAATGAGTCTCTGGTCTACTTCCTGCTGCATCTCGTTGGACCCATCTGTTCCCGAGTCTCATGTGGACCGATGCAGATTCTCAGTAGGAAACTAAAGGCACTGGTACAGAGTGATATTTCAACAGGAGGTGTTGATGATGCAGGAGACAAGAACAAACAAGCAGAACAATTTCATACACGAAACAGAAACAAGCAAAGGGAGAAGAAGGAGGAACTCACAGGAAATCTGGCAGGAGGAGGAGGAGGAAGAGAGAAGGGAAGAGGAGGAGGAGCAGTCAATCAGGTAGTCAGGTTTTCAGGCGGGCGGGTGATTTTTTTTTCAGGGTTAGCAGCAAACCAATCGTCCTGACAAAAGGTAAAACTCATACTCACTTTGGTGCTTGTATTCCTCCTCCTCCTCCTCCTCCCATCCCTCCACTTCCTCCTCCTACCCCCGCTGCATTGGCTCCGGCGGACGCCGAGGCCTTTCGGACCAGCCTGTACTGCATTTCAGCAGCAGCAGCACTTGAGTATGAGAGCGACTTGCCCAAAGGTGGGGGGTGTGGGGAGCGGGGAGGGTGGGTCGTGGAGGTGGAGCCCAGAGGGGTATCGGTGGAGCGGGTGCGGTAGGGGTAGGCGTGGTGGGTTGGTGCATGAGGGGCAGTGAAACGGGGAGGGCGGGAGGTGGAGGAAGAGGAGGAAGAGTGGTGGTGGTGATGATGGGAGTGGTGGTGGTGGTGATGATGGTGGTGGTGATGGTGTGGGGCAGGCGGGGCTGAGGAAGCGGGGGGAGCACAAGCCTGATTGGAAGGTGGGGGGTGAGCACCTGGGTGGGGCTCACCCAGCAGGCGCTCCCTCTCTGGAGGAGGTGGGGGGGAGGAGGATGTTGAGGAGGATGAGCGGTGGAGGAAGGGGTGGTGATGGGGGGTGGGGCGGTGGTGGTGATGGGGTGACTGGGAGGACTGGGAGTGAAGCTCAGCATCTCTCTGCTGTGAAGACAGGAAGGGGGAGCTGTAGCCGCCTGCAGCTGGTGTGCAGGGTCTCCCAGAGGAAACCTCAGGGGCTGGTGCAGCTGCTACCCCCTTGTCGAAATCGTCACTGCCAGCCAGGAGGCTGTCATACGACAGGCTCCCATTACGAGATGCATGGTGAGGCGGGGGCGTCTGATTGGCTAAGCTCTTGAAGCTAGCCGAGGTGGTTGCCTCAGAAACGTGGACGGCACCGGCTGAAGTGTGTGTGGAGCTGGAAGATCGCGAAGCCACACCAGATAGGACGGTGGGGTCAGAGAAGGAGGGGTATGAGCGCCCACCAAGGGAGTAGCCTGGAATGCCCCCTCCTCCTCCCACCTCTCTGCCCCCCTCCCTCCTCTCCCCACCTCCTCCTGCTCTGTCGGACGCGGCATCCCTCCGGTCCAGGCTGGGCTGAGAGCGGAAACCAGGCTGCTGGCTGGCCTGGAGGAGAGAGGAGGTGGAGGAAGAGGAGTCCCTGGCACTGCCAACACTCTCTCCCCGACTTAACTGGAGGAGGCAGGAGGCAGAGGAGAGAGAGGAGGGAGGATGAAGGAGAGGGAAAGAGGGAAAAGAAACAACAAGTAGCTGAGCAAATAAGAGATATCTTTATGAATCCCTCACATCCTGACACCCCAACGGTTGCCACAGCAACGTCTTTGTGAGACTGAAAGTTGTCTCTATAGGTCCGTACTGATACTAATGTCTTAAAATAATCCTGATCCAGATTAAGTTCAGCAGCATCATCTTCACTTATTAACTTCATCATTGTCTGACGTTTGAAGCCTAAATACAATCAACAGCAGTAAAAAGCTAATGCTAGGCTACAAACCAATGAAACCACGGTCACATGACTTTACCATTACTACCATTAAACTTCACCCTGTACTTTGATTCAGTTCTGAGCTCTTCTATAGAAGCCTGTAAACAAACTCTGTGCTCTCATCTAGACAATTGTTAGCAACAGACAAAGAAGATTCATGAACCAGGACCAGAGTTTTATGTTTGGAAAAAAAAACTGAAAATGTCAACCATAGGAGCTAACATGCTAACTCATTCCCTGCAGTGCTCTGTTTACCTCCTGTTTATTGTGATGTGAAGGATTGATTCTGTCTTTATCTCCATATGAAACCAGATCAGGTGACAGGATCAAATCAAAGGATGGAGAACTACACAGTGATGGTGCAACAGAGCTTTTACTGAGAGCATCTGAGCTACAGTTGACTCCATTGCAGGAGAACAAACAAACTAGTGAACAACAGACTGAGGAGGTGTGACAGAGAATCATGACCATACCTATACAGACTGACAGGAGGGAGGATACCAACCAGACATGGGTACAAATACTGAGGATGTGTTCAGGCACAATTCGTTGATTTAGAAAAAGCATCTGGTATTAATGTCGATCTGTGTATAAACCCAGTTACTGCTCATTTCAAACAGTATTTCACCCACATCCAGAGGAAACAGAGGAACAGGAAACAGAGTTACAGAGAAGATAACAGGGGGAAATGCTTTCAGAACAATCACTTACTGATACTGATCAACAGAAAGCCACTGAGAAACCAAACCAAGATGGCCGACAGGAAATCAAAAAGGAAAAACAAAAATGGAGATGATGCATTAGATCAAAATCAAACAGATAAAAGAAACAGAACCAAATGAATAAAAAGCTTTGCTGCTTACAAACACACACCCCATATTGTTTTTATGAGTCAACCTTCAAGAGACTGTCTGCGCATGTGTGTTACCTGATTGGCGTAAGCATGTGTGAGCGCTGTATGGTTCTTGCCAGGGCTGTAGGTGGGCCTGTATTTGTACATGGTGGGGGTGGGAGGGGCTTTGTTCAGTAGACTGCACTCTGCAAGACAAATAAAAAACACCAGTTTAGTTTTCACTACAAGAAGTTGAGACAAGGTTCAGGTCAGAGCAGGAGTGGGAAAACTTTACCCTCAGTGTTTCCACGGGTGATTCCAGGGTAACGCAGCTCTGGTTTAGGTGGAGGCGGAGGCTCAGCATCACATGATTGGCTCTCCATCATCTCCAGACTGGACCTGGACTGGAAGGAGGAGGCATAACACAGATAAGGTCAAAGGATCTTTTTCAGTGCATAAATGCATTGTAAACTGGTCTCTCCATTTACATGTACTACATTTACATTAACAGATGCTTTTATCCAAAGCAACAAACAATGAGGGGCATCAGGAAAGCTTCAGCGAAGTAGAGGACTTGGTGTCAGTATTAAGTTCTATATCTAATAAATCATTGCAGGAGATCATATAGGAAAGCGCAACAAAAGGTGCCAGTTAGACATGTCAGGGTTTTAGGAGAGGGTTAGGGTCTCCGAACAGAGAGAGACATCTCTGCTCTGATAGACTTCAGGAGCTGGTTCATCATCAGGGAACCACAGACCAGAACAGTCTGGACTCAGATGGCTGAATTACTGAGTTCGGGTAGATAGTGCAGACCCAGAAGTCTATGTGTAGCCAGTGTAGGTCCATGGGTAGCAGAGTGACATGTGCTCTTTTGGGCTGATTGAAGACCAGACTGTAGGTGTTTGTAGTCCAGTGACATTTTGTGGTTTTGATTGTTAGAGACAGTAGAGACAGACAGGAAAGGTAGGGAGGGAGTAGGGGACAGATGTGCAGTAAATGGTCCGACCATCCGGGAGTCGAACCTGGGACTCCCAGTCCGTGTGGTACATATCACAACTCACTCCTATGTCAGAAGTTGTCATGCAGCACCTTTGTTACTCTCTGGTACTGTGCTCCATCACCTCTGGATACATAACTTCATACATTCACTGTGCTGCATCCATGCTCATCATGTAGAAGCTGGTTGACAACTGTGAGTTCAGTCTGAAAGTTTCTACAGCCCAGAAGCTGAGCTGGTCGCTGTGGGGCTACGTTCCCCCACTACTGCCCACCCGTTCATGACTTCAAATACATGACGCTTTTATTTTTTATACATATAAATCTCCTGTGACTGTGTGTTGACCACCTCAAGGAAATTGATTTGTTACCATTGTTCTATAAAGTTTCTTATATAAAGCTCTTTCAGGCCAATGGACCTGTGTTTATGCAAACTTGTGCAAATGAGTGCAGATTTGAATGAGAAACACAGAACCTGGCACCTGTTAACCTGTAGCCAAAGCTACAGGCACAAGGTAATAATGCCAGAACAAGTGAAGTTTGTCCCCGTGAGCTCCTGTCCCACCGTCCTTACCCGGTGTAGGTCTCCCTGGATGCCATTGTCCAGGATCTTTGCAGCCAGTTGGGCCTCAGTCAGCTGTGGCCGCAGAAAAGGAGGCTGCACACACACACTCTGCACACACTTCTTCCTGCCCAGATACCTACAGAGAGCACAAACAGTGTTAACACCAACTCCACACGTACAGAGTTTTGAAATATGCTGTTTTTAATTACAGCAGCTTCAACTCTTACAGACTCCATTGGCTACATTTAATTTCATTCACAAAAATACTCTGCTTGGTACAATACAGGAAGAGTCCAGTCTAAGTGCTTTTCACAAAAAATAAATAAATAAATAAATAAATAAAAATATTAAAAATTCCACTCCTAATACTGAACCATCTCTACATACATCATTCTGCACAGTGAGGCTCAAGCATCCAGGTCAAGGAGCAGTGAAGTAAAACATGGCTTTAGGAGTTTAAATCTCCCAGCAGTCTCTCTGAACTGGTGCTTTGTGGAGACACAGCATCAGGTCACACATGAAGAAGTCACCAGAGAGAGGTGGGTAAATAAAAAGAACACATTTCAAAAATGCACCTGGGAGCTTGTGAGCTGCAGAGCACATGGGAGACATTCTTCCAGCAGCCATTGGTGAAAGGGTTCACACCTCCTCTGAACTTTCCCGTTACCTGGAGGAAGAGAGAGGGGAAAGAACGAGCAGTAAGAAAACAGTCAGTACAACGCTGAGACGAAAAAACAAATGATTACAGTCAATCTGCTCTCAGGGACTCAGTGACAGGTCTACCTGTCCATGTTGCACACATACTGACACGCTACCTGTTCATTGGTCGTCCTGCCTCTGGCCACCAGCACTATGTGGAAACCAGTGAGGCCAGCAACAGGGATGAAGAACAGGCCTGCAACACACATTACAGCCAGTCTGAGAGCATAGGGGTCAAGGAGTATCTTAAGAGACCAGACAGACAGAGGAACAATAATAAAATAATTACACAGGCCACACAACCACAGCATCCCCTGTTGGATTTCTGTTGTGTGTCCTGACTTTAACATAGTTAGCAATTTCTTCATTCAGAACTTTCATTACTTTTCTCTGAACGCAGGAGTAAAATCCTCCCACACCACATGGAAACAAATCCTCAGGACATCTGACACAAACATTTTGGAGCAGAGCAGGAACATTGGTCACAGATGTGGGAAACACATCAGCAGGAAACACTCTGTAAAGGATACGTGACAATGGCATGCAGGCGGTCGATGTTCTGCCGGTGGTAGAGAATGAAGAGAAGGCCGAAGCCAAACACAGCCATGATGTGGGCCGTCAGCGACAGCAGGAAGAGGAAGAAGTAGCGGTAGTTCCTCCTGCCGATGCAGTTGTTCACCCATGGACAGTGATGATCAAAGTCCTACATTATGAGGGTTAGAAGACACCATGGTGAAAAAGCTGCTGTTAGTTAGTTTAGTTTAACCAAATTCAACTGTGAGAATGAAACTAATGTGATGCTGAGCTTCAGAGTCCTTCGGTATGGTCCACAGACCTGGACCTGAACTCTAGGGCTAAAAAGTGAAGCCAATGCTTTAGAGCCTTAAACCTGCACTCTATTAGATGACCTCAGTAAATGTTTTCCTAATGAGTTTATGGTATCAAGCCTCGAGTTTCAAGTCTAAAATACAACATGATGTTCATTTTTTAAATGATGGTCCATTTTCCTCTAAATGGACCATCATTCAATACCAATAGACCATAAAGCAGGGAATAATTAGGGGGCGTGGCTACTGTGTAATTGACAGACTTTTCTACCCAATCAGGATAGAGTACAGAGCAGGTCAGAGCCACTCCTCCTCAGCTCCACCTTCTCCTCCAAATATGGTTTCTACTGGTTTCAAAAAAACAAGATGGCTGACACAAATTATGAACTCATCTTCAAAATGGCAGCTCCCAAAGCAATGGGTGGTATCACCTTGGAGGGACACTTGGTATGGTCACATTAAAATATTTAAGGTATGATTTAACAGTGTGTCTATATCATTTTTTTGCCTGCATCATCCTGATGACTCCTGCAGTGCAAGTGGAACAACCAGGATTTATGAGTGTAATTTACACCAGGTGTCATCATTCACTCAGGCTGTGGCCATCACATGCTGACAGTGTGGAATTGAGCATGAACAAACTAATTTGATAACAGTGAGAGGAGACATTTTGTGCACCAAGGTGGACGGACACACTCAAAACGTTTATAGCAGCACGTTGAGGTGAAAAAAAATGAGTTTCAGGAAAGTTTTCAGGAGAGTGTGAATGGTTGTTTGTCTCTGTATGTTGGCCCTGTAATAGACTGGCGACCTGTCCAGTTGGACCCTGCCCTCAACCAATGTCAGCTGGGATTGGCTCAATCCTGCCTGCAACCCTGATGGATAAGTGGTATAGATGAATGATGGATGAATGTGCTGTCAGAAATACCTAAACTGGACTTAGACTGTATACAGGACTGGACCATTTCTATGGCAATACTCCAGGGCTGAGTGTGAGCACACCTCGACACAGTTGTCACAGACGGAGCAGTGGGAGCACCTCGGCGGTCTATAGAAACGACAGGTGGAGCACCACTTCATTCGGACCTGGATCCCTCTGATCTCCACCGTCTTGTAGAGGGGGGCGCGGAAGTCATCTTCCTTGTCCTCATCCTCCTCGGCTGCAGAGATGGAGACAGAAGAAGACACCAGTCATGACCACATTAGCCATCAGAATACAGAGCATTCAGACGCTGTAACGTTTTACAGCACTTGAAATCATTTGAATTATTTTTTCTACTTGTTAGTTTACTCTCAAATTCCTACAATGACAAATTGAAAACAGAAGAATCTCCAAATATTTCATCTTCCAGAAAGATGTGTTAGAAACTCATCTTCTATGATCCATATTTTGTTGTGTAACAGGATTTTTTCCACAGTAAAAAGAAAACCAGAACCTGGGTCTGAAGCTCACATTTACTACACTTCCTTCTTTAGTTACATCTACACCGACTCATTTAGCAGGCAGGAACAACCATGAAGCTTCTGCCAAAAGACTGAATGTAAATGTTTATCAGACACATACAGCACAACCAACCATCCACGCACTGCGCTCACCCCTCGGGAAGATGCCGGGGTCCATGAATGTGGCCATACAGAAGTTGGCCAGAACAAACAGGAAGATGACTCCATTGTAAATGGGCACAGCAACTGAGAAACGCTCTGACAACCACGGACACCTGGAACAGTAAGAGAAGAAACTGAGTCTGACACATGGGAAAATCCAGAGCAGAAGGACGAGCACACTAAAAAAAATAGGCTGCATGGTTGTATCAGTGTAAATACAGCAACATCTGGACATTTGGTGGTTTTATTTGATTGGTCTTAATTTCACTGGTTGTATCCAGAAGAGGAGCTACAGGGCTTTGTTCTCTGAAGATTTCACATGGGCTTTAACACTGGTTTGAACTAATAAATCTAATTAAATATCAGAAACTACAAAAGGTTTACAGTCACATGAACCCTGATAATCTGACTCAGATTAATGATCATTTAATGATCATTTGAAAATGCAACAAACACAAAAACACTTCACTTTAATGAACGCCACCTCTCAGCACACAAATGTTCAAAGATTATATTGAAGAGTACAATCTCAGGTTTTCTCCATTATTGGTTCAGGAAAAAAAATAATCCTCTATGCCAGTCGTCGTCAACAACTGGTGGCCTGTGGAACAACATTGGCCCACCAGCAATAATATCTGGTCCATCAGATTATTTGGATAATCTGATTTCCTAAATCTTAGAAAACCAGACTGACAGCCCCAAATTTATTGATGATGTCCAAAAGAGGATCCCCTCCACCTAAGCAAGCTCATTATACTTTTATCCATGTTGAGGGTGAATGACAGACACTAACAGTTACATCAGGCAGTCAGAGCTCATATACATCTGCATCATGGCAGCACAGTTACTCACAGAATCAATTCCTCTTCAGTGAACTGAATCCTTTAAAGTTGGCAGTTTTCTGTATTTTATTATAGAGTTATTATATTAACCCTATAATCGGAGTTCCCTGCTGCTCCCAGTCACTGAGTTAACCTCACATCTCCAACACAGGTGAAAAGTTCTCCTGGGAACAATGATCTTGATCCATGTCTCAGTTTAATCACAGTTAACTACAGAGAGCTCCTTACACTTCATGTCTGGGCTCTGTCCAGATCTGCAGTGTGAATTTCACAGATGTAAACTACATCCAATCAGTTCAGTTCACTACAGGTGGACTCCAGTCAGGTTCCAGACTCATCTCAAGGATCATATATGCAAACAGGAAGCATCTGACCACAGTTTGGAGGCGCAGGAAAGAGTCTTTTATAAATGTTTCTACATTGTGATTATTAGTTATTGATTGGAGACTGGTGTTGATGGTGTGTAGACACTCTCCCTCATGCTGTGGTGGTTTAAAAAATAAATAAAGAGGTTACTTTACACTTATCAGATAATTGTTATCAGGACTTGTAGTGATAACTCACTAGTGAGAGAGTATCTGCAGGGAAACAAACACCAACAGACTCAGGGAGAGACTGGATGACAGGCTTTTGTCAGGGTGACAGATGTTGGCCTATTTTCTCCTCACTAAGCTGAAGCACAGGCTGCCCACCACATCAACACCACATACACAGATTAGATTTTTTCACATATGCACCCACAAATACACAAATAGGCGGGTGCGCGCGCGCACACACACACACACACACACACACCTGTCAATCTGACTCTCACATATAAACTACACACACACAAACAGACACAGTCTCTCCCACAGACAATGCTCCTCACACTCCCACTCTCAACAGTTTTTTCCCTATTCACACTCTGACAAATACTCGAGCCCAGTGTGTGTCAATGAGATTAGTGATGACAGTCTGTAACACCACTGACTTAGCATTCTGTCAGAAACACTCACAGGGTGTGAAGGCCTCACTGAGTCTGAAAATAATGTGAAAACTACGCTCAAACTGGATGAGGAAGAACTCACTCCAGCAGCGACAGACGTGCTCTGACCCTCTCTTCTGATTAGCTGATTGTTTGAGTGATCCAGTACAAATATAGCAGAATTTTACCTTTTTTCACTGCTGAAATCTATATTTAAAAAAAAAATTGGGGGTGACTTTAGACCAATTTTAAATGTGCGTGTCTGTTTATGTGCGCATGCGTTTGTGCGTGTGTGGCTACTCCGCTGTCGTCACTTACGTGAAGCAGAAGAACAGTGTGGTGGAACCAACCAGGAAGAAGGTGGCTGCTGACACCGGGACGTAACGGGAGGGTCGCAAGGGTCTACTGGGCGGGACCACAGCATGGGGGAGGGGCGACGAGGATGGACCCCGCCCTCCGCTCTTACTGCTGCCACCTGGCATCACTTCCTGTGTGTGTGGTGGGGTGTGTGTTCAGCAACTGGCCAAGGAATATGTAATTTAAAGTTGGATATTTCTTCAGGTGGATTTTAATGACAGGTTGGCAAAAAGACAAAAAAAAAATTAAAAAGGAGAGATACAGAAGAGATGAAGGAATAGATGAGAAATGCTCTGTCAAGTGTCAAGCAGAGGAAAAAGTTCCTGTGTATTACCACACCGAGACGGGAGGAGGAATAAAGGCTTGTTCTCTTGGGTTCTTAGGTCAGACCTGATCAACTGAGTGTGAGATTAAAAGAAGCTTAAATGTCTCTCTGCTGTAAAAGCCTTGTTTCCCTGTTAGCCACAAAAACAGGTGGTAAGGCAGGATGAACCAATAAGCCACAGATTATAAAGAGGAAAAGAGTTGTAGGCACATCCACAACACTAGCTGAACCGCATTCCACCCAACATCAAGCCAATTAACTAAGATACAAGCCAATAGAAACTGATAATAAAAAAATTGTCTAAAAAGAGGAAATGTGTCTCTTAAACAGCAAAGTGATTGAAGGCTTGGTGAAAATCATGATTATATTGTAATTTTAAAAATATGGCTGTTAGATGCAAAATAAAGCAGGTATTTGGATCTTTCAGTTAAAACAATATTTTACTTCTTCACTGTTTCACAGAAGTAAAACCTAAAATGCAAAGAACTGGTCCAGACTGATCTGATTGGTCTATTGATGGGGGTTCAGTGAGGTACCACAGTTGGCAGAGGTAAACCTGTAATGAATTGAATTATAAGGCAGAACCAAAGCAACAGCAGAAATTTTTTTTTAAAAAAAGAAAAAAAAGCATAAAGCATAAAAAAAAGCTTAAAGGAAATAAGACTGGATGATAATGTGACTTCTCTTTCCCTCCCTCTATGACTTTTCTTCAGCCTCGAGTGTGTAGTGCAGAGCAAGACCTAAAATGGGAACCGGTCTTGTCTGCACATGGAGATTTCTTATCACTCTTTTCAGCAGTCTGGTGGGGGGGCTGCAGCTGTGTGAAAAAAGTGTTTTAAATAAAGAAACAATGCTCCCTGTTAGAGAAGGAGACCGTTCACTCTCAGTCCAGGACTCGTACTATAAACAGCAGTCTGTAAGCGGGCCAGTGGAGTAGCCTGGTTTTCCTGTGTCGGGGCATCCCTAACCCCCGCTGGTGGCTGATTTAAACCACCTCACCTGCCAGCTGCACCAAGGATGTGAAAACAGGAAGTGATAGTGTGGTTCTTTCCAAAAGACCTGGGGGGAAATCCAGTGGAACATCCATCAGTATCCATGTAAATGAAAGGGTTCAGTTTACGGTGTTGCTCTGGCCTGCTCGGGGGTCATGTATAGAACAGATAATGGTATTATCTCAGCAACTCTGTTCCCCCCACTGGTCTCCTTCTTCCACTGTGTTGGTGGAGAACCAAGGCTATCAGTTATGTAACCGTCAGCCTCCCAGCAACAGACCCTTTTCTTCTTTGCCCGTGTCTCTAGAGACTTCTATGGCCTTCCCTCTGCTTCCTTCCCCAACAGAGAGCACTGAGGCTTGGATAACACGCTCCCACAGCAACGATGATGCAGACTCTCCAGCGCAATGGCCTAAAAATGATCTCATCAAAACTGTGGAAAACTGTGGCTGTGCGTGGAAAGGACTCCTCCAGCGCTCTGTATCTTGAGTTCTTCCAGACTTAAGGTGTCCTTCTGCAACATTGAAAAGAGGATGTGAGCATGCTGAGCTGAGGCTGATGAAACGAAGAGTTGGCTGTGTTGAGTATCAGCAGGTCATTATGGTGGTTGGTGATGTTTGGTCCAGATGCTGCACCTACAGTGGTAAAGAGAGAGAGAACGGGTTGGTTAAAGAGCAGATACACAGAAACAGAACAGATACGTTAACAGGTGTCCCACAGGGAGCTACGCAAATTCAGGAACGATACATGGAGTGATGTCACTTGAGTCAGCGTGGGCTGGAGCTTACCAACCCTAACTACACTCAGAGAGTACAACACACCACATGTTTCCAAAGATCTCGGTTTCTGTCCAGACTACAGCACAATCCCGAAGTTTTCAAAATAAAATGTCCAGCTACATTTCTGAAAGTCTGTTTTAGGGGCTGAAAGCTGGAGTCATGTGGACAGAGGAAGCAAAGGAGAAGAGATGAGTTCAAAACTAAAACAGCAGAAGAAGAGACAAGTGCTACTAAAATGTAGTTGTTTGGATGTAGCTTAATTGTGTGTGTAGTAGCTATTTTTTCCCACCTGCATTCTGTCACAAATATTTGACAATTTAAATCATTGTGGTAATATTTTTACTTTATAATAAATTCTAGTAATTTATTTAATCTGATAAGCACTGCCTAAGTAGAAGTAAAAGTGCATAAGTATAAGCAGTAAAATGTAGTTAAAGCATAAAGGTCAAAATACTAGTTTGGTCCTTCTGATTAATTTTTTTATTATTATATATGACATTATTAGATTTAAACATTTAATAAGAAGGTTGAAAACCACTAGATTCATCTTTTACAATGCTGTATTTTAAGTTGTTGTTTAATCCATTGTGTTCTTCAAGTTCTTCATCTTAAAAGTAACGGTGGGGATTATAAAGTGGCTCTGGTAAATGTGTTTTACCAGGTGAGTCTTTCCAGGAAACCACCTCTGTCTCCAATAAGAGCAGGTTTGCTGCACAGGACCAAAGTCCCAGTAAAACTAGCACTTCACTTTGTTTCAGCAGAGACACTAAAATCTGTGAAGCTTCACTGTTATCTGTCCAGGAGAAGAACAGGAAGTTCTCTCCATCTCTGAAACTCCTAACCTACACATGTCCATCTGAAGAGATGTGCACACACATCTGTATTTGTAGAACAACAAATAGGAACCTGCAAGACCTGCAATTGGCTAAAGTCTCATGTCACTGGCTAGTCTGAAAATGGAGCCAAGAGGAGGCAAAGATGTCTAGTTTGCTCTCAAACCACTTGAATCATGACACACTGAAAGGTGATTATGGAATATTGCCTAGCCTAACCCCAAGGTTTAACTAGTGTATTCAACAAAAGAAGGGATGTGTGCAATTACTTGACTATATAATTAAATGTTGATGCCCTCGCTAGTGGGCAGCAGATATACTAGATGGTTACAAGCTGGTGGAAAGTGGGAGAAACAACATCAAGTGAAACCAGCATGGACAACCACCAGCATGGTGGTGTCACAGGAAAATGTCATAACTACTCAGCACGGGCATTTAGATGTCAACCTGCAAAGTAAGAAGTCTGCTGGTGCTAGCAGTGCTAACATTAGCCACACTCAGGAAACCAAGATGATTGTTTACCCACTGACGCGGTGGTCTTGTTTCACACTGTTTCCTACTTTTAGACAAGAAGATTAGTCTAAATTTAAACTTTTGTTTTAATCAACAGGGAAATTGCTCATTGAGAACATCCCTAAACAAGTCATGCTCCTCATTATCTCATGTATTTACTTAGTCTGAATTACAAGAGATGGGTCATATCTTACCCCTGCCTGTCAACCTTCATGTCAGATCAGGTTTATTCATCGTATTTTGTTACTACTGGCTGATCACTGCAAGCCCACAAACTTGCGCATACACACACACACTACAGTTCTCAACCAGCCAATTTTTATGGGCAAATACTAAAGGTCAAGGTTCCAAAATATGAAATTTATGTGCTGAAATTATTGATATAATAGTGACACTATGACATGATGCAATCCATCAGAAAGATGTCTCACTCTGTTGTCTTTGGTGAACCGGTGCTGTTACAGAGTGGAGCTTCTTCCCTCACACACTATCCTTGACATGTGATAACAGCTTTGTGCACCCGGCACTGTCAAACACATCATTGTTGGATTCGGATTCTCTACAGTCATTTTCTAGACACCTTTCTTTAAATCATGGCCTTAAATTTGAAGGCTTTTCAAACCAGTCTTCAATAAGTAGTAACATTTTCAAAGAAAATGCACTCTGAACGGCTGAACACACTCAAGCTCAATGTCGATAAAGTCTGACAACACAGACATGCACCCTGCAGTGTGAAGGAACAGGAATATAGGACATCACCTTTCGTTTATTACCTAAACATGGCACATTGCCACAGTGGGCCATGTAATGACATGTCAAGATTATGGTTTCTAACTCAGTCAAATGGAGCTGGTAATGCCAAGTGGCATGATGCCAAATACTGAAGATACACTCCTGTACAATAAGAAACAGGTCTGCTTTTCATGCTGGAAAGATCAAGGATTGTCTTTATAAAAGCTAACAATTCAATAAACCGCAGCCAGCCTGACACTGAGGGACAACACACAGGAGGGATGGGTCACCTTATTAAGTGGTCTAAATAAAAATATGGGATGGTTATTTCCTCATTCATTTCCGTGTTATCTGATCAATATTCTAAATCACTGTGCATTCCTGCTCCATCAGGCAGTCTCTATCCTCCAGTGCTGTAAAAGCCAAAAAGTCCCCAGACACAGAGGCAGCTCCTTACATCTAAAGGAGCCTCTAGCATTGGCAGCACCTATGTACATAAATGATGGGTGTGTATGGCCCTCTGCAGTCACGGCAGCTGGCGCCTCCTTATATGCACCAAACCCACAGAACGATGGTTTTTACGATGGGTGCCAACAATCTATTCTCTCCGATGCTGGTTTGCCGTTTAATCGAATTTTCGGTTTGAAGAAAATGTTTTTTATGGACCAGCTCACTAACGTCTGAAATGTAGGAGGCTTGACAGATTCAGCTGAGCCAGGGGACACGCAGACCCAGGTGGATTCAGTCCCTCGGCCCGGCAGCGCTCGGTTTGACAACTCAGCCCCGCACAGATGAGCCATTCTCTGATGACAGGGACTGACGGCCCCGCCAAACTGCACTGAAAATATCACCAATTTGTAAGGTGGACGTGATTAAGGAAATGTAAACGTTTTAAAACATTGTTTTAAACCCCTTTCTTGATTCCTATGTGGTCAACTCTTTAAGTCAGCGTGCAAGTTGATCGTGGGTTTGATCACCGGTATTTAAAAGAGCACTTCCCTGCCATGTTCTGGAGATACACAAGGCATACAAGTAAACGACATATTCAGTCAACATTAGACAGGGGCTCATATTGAAACCGGGGTGGGGACACATTGCTAGTGGGGACTATACTATAGTATTGGGATGAACAGCAAAATGACATTTACTTTAATACCTGGCTAACGTTTAAATTAATTAGACGTTAGCTATCTTATCCTAAAATGCTGACTACAGCGAGTCCATAAAGATGAGCGTACGTTAGGGTGGAGATAACCAGCGTTACAACAGCATGATAATGAGAATTGTAGCGTTAACAAGCGTCATCGTTGCTATTGTGACTTACCCATACAGAGAAAAAGTACCAAACACAATCCAAAACAAAATCAGTCCATTGTTTCGAAGATAACGTTAATGGCTTGACTGGTGAGGCTCGGTGTAACGTTTCTGTATAAGCTTCTTTTCCATAGAGCACTGACATTAGCTAGCCTTTAGCTACTCAGGTCTCCGTTGGTTAGCTCTGACTAGCAGCGGGCTAACAATTCATCTCACCTGCGAGGGGATTTGTAAAAGCTCAGGGTCCAAATGCGGAAAATGGGATGTCAGTCTCAAAGGTGTCGATTTCTCTTTGGATTAAAATCCGCAGAGACAGCTCCTTACATCCATTGTTATCCACGCGAGAGTCATTCAGCGGTGCCAGGAAACAGGTCTTTTTCTCGTGGCTAGCTTCCCCCAGCGCCGGGCTAATAATACATGGTTGGCTAGCTGGCCAGGCACAGATACCTCTGACGTTGTTTTACTACAGGCAGCTAGCTTAACTAACTGTTAGCTGAGGGTGGGAGCTGCTTGCTTCTCTAACTTCTTTAAAGTAGAGTGCCCGTCTGCGGCCGCCCCGCCTGTACGGAACTGAAGAACAAAACCAAGTGCATATAATCCCAAAACAATTATGGGCTCTCCTCAGATGTCCATAATATTGGTGGCCTACAGATTAGCGGAGGCCGACATATTTGCCAGTACTACAAAATTCTGATGCCAAGGTCCAACAGTAGAACTGTCATGAATATAAAAAGCTCTGATTGGACGACAAGGGTGTCAATCAGGCTACGAACGAATTGTTATTGTGTCTTCAACCCTGGCCCCGCCCAACAAATCACTAAATCGTGATTAATTTTCCTGCCCAGCGCAGAGACAGAGTTGCAATAGATAATAAATCCTCAGTAATATATTTTATTGTCACTTAGCGGGGTTGGCACATAAGCTGTCTCTGACATGAGGTTTTAATCCTCTCATGTGACACAATGACACAGTAACGTATGTTTGTGTGTGTGTCTGTGTGTGTGTGAGCACTATACTGCGCCTTGGTTCCCACATTATGAAAACAAGCACACACACATACACACACAATGGGGAGATTAAAATGGCAGCAGGGGCAATGAGGATAAGCCCACACAGCCAAGATCCTCATCAGCACACGCATGCACACACTGAGTAAGCCACAATCTACAATTCCACTTTTGATTTCCTGCTGGCAAGATTTCAGATTTGTTATTATTTTGGAGATTGTGTGTGTGTGTTTATGATTTGTGTTTCCTCTTTGGGGCCTTCTCCTGTTGGGACTTGATGATAATGAGGTCCTGGTTGAGGTTAGGGTTCAGGTTAGGCTGTCCACAAAAAAGTCAATGCAATGTTCTAACAAACTGTACAAACTTGGATGTGTGTGTGCGTGTGTATGTGCTGACGCCCTTCAACAGTTGGCATGTGAATCCATTAACCCCCTGAGCTAAAGGGGCAAAAAACAATGGATGGTTTTGTGATGACCCATTTCCTTCAGGGACTTGAACAAAGAAAAGTTTGTTTTTCACTGAGTGTGTGTGGAGAGTGTTAATCTCATATCCCAGAACAGTATTCACCAGGAATGATAGTTCTACCTGTAGTCGTCTGGGATCTTTGATTTCATTTCATAAGAATGATGGCTGGGCAGGGGTGATAAGGGAACCTGTGGAGTCAAGTGCCTCTCTTCTAAGGACTGGGACATGTTGGAGGAAGTGGCCCTCTCTCTGACATGATGCTCCAGGGTGATCATGATGGAGAACTACTTCCACGTCTTCTTATATTCTGCTCATCCATATTCAATATATCTGTTCCTGAGATTTCTTCCATTACCTTTTACACCCATCCTCTAAATAACTGGAGAAAATGTAACAGATTTTCTGTAATTAAATAATGTGTCTTTACCTTGTTATCTTAGTCTGAAGAGTTACTGAGAGGGAACATAATGTTTGCCCATTTTCCTTCCATACAACAACCTGATGTTACTATTTGATGGGAAGCTCTTTCCAAGATTGATCCATATATTCAATCAATTCAGACACACACTATCAGCTTTTCTTTCATTTTTCTTTGGTAATAATGGGTTTCTGAGCACAGTGGTGCTTTGTCACATTGTGTGTGAAAGGCCCGTAACAGAGCATTTGAGAAAGTTGCTTTTGCAGGTGTCCAGCAGACTCCACAAACCATCAGAGGATGAGGTGATTATGTATTAATCTGTTTCCTAGTTGCACCAGATGTGGAGCAGCACCCACGAGTAATTGACTGAACTGACTGCTGCTAAAGAAAACCACTGAAGACCCTGAAGTGGTATGAAACGGTAAAGATGGAAGGAAGGTCTGATTTAACCACAAAGAAATGTGAAGCCACGCTGTTTCTGAATCCAAAGTACTACCATAATGGTAAATGGTGGTGGGCCCAAAATCTATGGAAATACAACTTTCCTGACAAGTAATGAGAATTCAGTACTTTGACACCCCATTGACTAATACCCTGGAATTATTTCAATTCATTATTTCAAGTAGGTCAATCACAGTGAGATCAGGATTAGTTATAATGTTAACATGACCAATGTTCATGTCATTGTCTCATCCCGTCTCACTCATAAATATTAAAACTAATGTGTAATCAAACAGTACTCAAAGTACAGATGTTCATAGATCAACCTAATGAAATCGAAGCAATAGTTGTGTGTCAAAATATCAAAATATGCTGAGTTTGATTAACACCTCAATGTTTAATTGACTCTAGGTTGTGTAACAACTCAGAATTTGACTATGTTACACAAATAATTTTGTACCAACTCCCCTGGTATGGACTGATGTTTTGGTTCATACTCAACCACAGTTTGGTGCCACAACCAGAGGATCAGTTAACCCTGTTAGAGCCACTTTAAGGTGGCTGTTTTTTTTTTAATTCAGAAGGTGCTGAGAGCATGAATGTAAGAGAAACCCTGTGAATGTCTCACTCCTCCACTTCGTTATGATGAACAGCTCCAGGAATAAAGGAGTCTATTATCTGTTTTGTCAAATATGGAAACAAGAACTGAAACAACTTCATATTCCTACTGGTTTTTAATTCTTTACATTTCTCCACAACAAATCAAGCAACATGTCAAATCAAGTCAGAAACCAAACAGCACAAAATACATTTTATTCTTCAAGACAGAACTTATTTACAGTGAACAATTATTTATAATGATCATATCAGCTCTTCAGTTCAGAGAGACAATAAACATCTGTCATCTCTTTTTTAAATTAATTATTTTTTTACTAAACTTGAGCTCCCTCTTCAACATTGCTTCAGAAGGCCTCAATTATCTATCAAAATAAAACACAATAAAATCAACAACAACCAGTACAATAGATACACAATAAATACCACTGTTCTGAAGCCTGAAATGTTTGATTAAATAAAGACTTAAGTGTTTTTGTATTGAACTTATATTGATTTGTGTCTGTTGTTTTTCTGGTTCCCACTACAAGTGAGGGTCACCGTCAATCTGGCATTCTGCACATGTGCATTTCCTGATCCTCTATCCACCGCAGTTGGAGGCTGCTATGTGCCACAATGTTGTTTGTCAAGTATTATAATTCAATCTATCAATCAATGCATAACTTCTTTGCAAGATTTCAGATACATTGTTTCAAAGGAGAAACAAATGATTCACACAAACTCTCTTTAGCAGTCACTTTATGTTAACCAACATGGACCCTGACAGGCCAAGGGTGTGTTCACTTTATTTTTAACAATTTTACCCCTTTATCTTGTGGTCAAACAGCCCTTTACTTTGGAACTACCTTTGTGAACCACTGAACTACTTCCTTCCCACAAGTTGTCTCACTCTAACAGCTGATCTGCAGAGTGATACAGAAATTATAGATCAAGCATCAACATCTGAGGCTGAAACATGAAGCCAACACTGAGTTTAACCTGCAGTTTCTCTAATGTCCACTAGAGTGTGCTCCAGCAGTGAGTCAGTCCCTAGACAGCATGTTAAAATGTCCAACTACAGCAGAAATAAACATGTCTACAGTCTGGTACAAAAACTGTTTTGGTCAGTTTATTAAGGATTAAAGTTATGAAGTTAATGGGGGGTCTCCCTCTCTGACCATTTCATTCAGGGGGGGATCAGTGGACAAGCTCACTCTGAGCTTCAAAACCACTCCTCAGAAAGCTATGGTTGACATCACAGAGGCTATGTTTCTGTGACTGGCAGTAATTAACCTTTAATTTTAAAAACAGGTCTAAATTGTCTTGCTATGTTAAAATTCTGCTCATAGCAGTATCTAGTATGTGTTCACTCACTCTATCCTCTTGCATTTTTGCTATTTGGATTACTAAAGTCAACTCATCAACACATTTAATAATCTAAACAGTCAAGTTCTGCTTTGAAAATGGCTTAAAATACTCTAAAGCTGCTATGAAACATGCAGAAAAACACGGATATGGTCCTTGAATTTTTATGTTTGCTCGTCACTTATTGCCAAGGGTCAAGGGTTTTGGAACTGAAAATTTTCCCAGTATGCAGTATGCCAGTCTATCACCTGTATATTCTCTCTAATTTAGGCTGTTAGTGGAGAAATCAAGGTCCCATTAACAGGGAATCAACAGTAACCTCCACACAGGAGCTGAGTTTCAAACCTGTGGTCTATATAGACTATTTTCTAAAGGAGAGGCCTGACATTTGAGTTACAACTGTAACTTGTGTTCATTAACTACTGAACAATAATTACAAAAAAAATGTAATATAAAATGATCATTTTGCTCCAATAATTAATAAGGTTAAACACCATGCCCATTTGGTGTGTATCCATTAGCTGCATGTCCATTGGCTTGGCTCTTTGTGGTTTCACTAATTGATTGGTTTAGAGGAATGTTCTCCTTGTCTTGGCTAGCAGCCAGCCTATCACGTGCTGCCTTTGCCTTAATCAAGTTCCTACAGTGATAGAACAGGTAGCCTGGCAACAGGAAACCAGCCAGGGAGAAGATGAGCAGCCCCAGATTGATCTGTTGTAAAGAGAAACATTTCAGTGTATTTACATACATACTGACTTTGTTCTGATTGTGAATTGTGGCTTACTCAGTGTGTGTGTGTGTGTTTGCGTGTGCTCTACCCAGTAAGGATCTCCACCGAAGTGTCCCACCATTAATATGAACAGTGGCTGTTGGAGCAAAGCGAAAGCAGCGCTGATCATTGACTGCATGCCTGTCAGTGTCCCAAAGTGGTTGGCTGGATATCTGGAGTGGCAGGATGAAAGACAGTTAGTATGTGTATGTGTATATATATAAGTGTGTATATATATGAGTGTGTGTGTGTGTATATATATATATATATATATATATATATATATATATATACTTATAAGTTCTATTCCACCCTTAGATGTGTTGTTTTATCAATGCTATAATGACCATATATAATTATTTATTAGAATACAAACAGAAAATACAGGAAATGTGTAGCAGGATTAGAAAACAGGAAAAAAAAAACAGCTTCTAAAGTGCCAAGTACTCAGTGTGACCTCCCCGTACAAGCGAGCAACAGCAGGAACCTGGTTCTTAAACCTGAATGGAATGGAGCCTGAATTAATGTCATTGTTAACACCTGTATTTGTTTTTGACTATTTCATGTCAACATGATGCTGTGAAAAAGGTCCATTACAGCAGGTTTGAACAGGACATGATGGAACTTTACAGACACATGTTGATGAGGTTAACTCAGTGGAAGCTGCTAATATGTATCAGACCAACTTTCAGTCACATCATTCAAAATGACAAAGATCACAGAATCTGACAGACAGAAAATCATCATTTAGCATCATCAAGTTCACTCTCAAAGGGAAATCAGCAAACAGACTGGATACTCAAGATGTGGTGTTCATGCTGTTATAAAGTTCTAAAATTTTAGGAAATCAGGAGAAGTCAAGGACAAAAAAGGGAATATATATATATATATATAGTCCTTATATGTTACATTACAGTCAACAACGCAGTCACCACCCTCAGCCACACCCACTTGGACCCACGATCCAACCATGAACTGGTTTTTCTGAGTATTTATCTGAAGTCTGCTCTATTTTTATTTGATCACTCAAAAAACAGCCACCAAAGTCAGCCAATTGACTGTAACCTGTTGTTACTACAGCTCCAGAGCTCAGCCTGAGAGAAAAACTACACTGCGATGGTTTTTGGTTCTTAAAACCACAAATCTTCTTCTTGTAGTCATATTCCTGATGATCTGATGAATAGAGGTCTTTTTTTTAAGCTCCATTATAGTCTTTAACAAACATAAAGACTTTTGTTTGACTCATTTGAGAGTGCTGAGAATGAATAAACAGTATACCAAAATGAGGAGCTGAAAGACACTAAAAAGTTGACAGGAGGTCCAGAGTCAGTCTTCGTCAGTCTCTCACATCAAACCACACTATTAATTTCAGATCCTTTGTTACTCACACAGCCGCATAGAGGCCTCCACAGCAGGAGTGGATAAATCCCCTCACTATAGTGTGTAGAACAAAGGACACCACCTGATAAAGAAAGACACAACAAGTGTCACAAAGAGTCACCAATGATCATCATACGTGTCACTGTGTGTTTCTTTATTGATTTTTGTGTCTGTATATTCACATGCACTGGTCTTCATGCTGAATTCACACACTTTGATCTTCGCATTTCTGTGCAGTATTTTTCTAACCTGGAGGAGCAAGTTGTCAATCAAGGAAACTATTCCAAAGGTGACCAATAGGAGGTTGGTGAAGATGAAAGCTCTCATGGCATTGGTCAGTTTCTGGACCTTTCTGTCTCTCTTTGGGGGATCTGATTGGCTGAAGGGGGACAAATGTCAAACATCAAGGAGGTATAATGCTAAGAAAGAGGTATGAATATTATAGAGTCCCAGAGGCTGGAGTATGACAGTGTGCTGTTATCATGAGGACTGGATTGGCTCTCATCAGGTCCAGTGTGGACACAAACCAGTAACTCTTTCAGTGTAGTATTTAGGTTCAAGATCTTACCTCTACAGCGAACATCATGCTGGCCGCTGTACAACAATGTATAAATATAGCAACACAAACCTAAAGAGAAGCTAATGAACCCTGTTGGTACCTTTTCTCTGTTTGTGTGTTTGCATTTTCCTCCTCACACTCCTTCATTCTCCAATCCATGATGTAGCCAATCAAAGGACAAGTCAGTAGACACAGCAGCTGCATCGTACCAAATATAGATGAGTAAAAACCAACTGGGGAGGACAAGCAGAAACAAAGTGAAGTTAGTGGAAGCAAATAAAGAGCGGAAGACATCCAGGACTTCTGAGTCCAGTCCCAGTGGCAGGCCCAATCCCACAGAGCATCTTGACTCTTACCTTGTTCCTTCACCTCCTTCTGCAGCTCTTCAGAAGCTGTGGAAGAAAAAAGCAGCAGGTGAGGGATCCACACAAGTCCTTGAATACACATCCCAATGTCATGTTTGAATGTAGTACACAACATCAGAGACACTCTGAGAAACAGCTTTTCTCCTCATGGACGACAAAGGAAATTTGATAGTGTTGAAATCCAGAGCTCTCGTTATGGTTTTAATACTTAAATTTAAAAAAAAAATAAACCATGGAAGTTATTATTCTTACGGTTGGGATTGCCATGGGTGACCAGAAACTCCAGCATCTTGTTCATGGCACCCATGAAGAAGATCAGCCTCAGCTGGGTCATTGCCATGGTGATGAGACTCCACAGGAAGATGGGAGAGCACACAGAATGACAGAGTGGCACTGAGTCTGAGGAAAGAGAGAGATAGAGAGAGAGTATGTGAGAGACAGACTGTAAAGAAATATGGACGTAGCCTCTGTGACGTCACCCACAGGTTTCTGAAGAGTGGTTTTGAAGCTCAGAGAGAGCTGCTCCATCATCACCACCTTGGCAGTGTGTGACTCTGCCCCAGGTAGTAGTAGTTACAAATAGCCAATCCAATAATGAACAAAGAGGTGGAGCTGAGACTTTGATGCATACTGGTTTTACAACTGTGGCCAGCATACACTCCCATTGCCATCATTAGGACCAAGGCTAATCCAAGGCTAAATAATTTGCTGACTAAGCATCTAGTTAATGAGCTAAGATAACAAGCCAGGTATGGTGAGCACAGACACTAGTACATGATTGTTGCATGTTAACATATGAATAACTAAAGTTTTATTCAGTTATGGATAATTTTAAGCCTGAATAAAATTTGGAGATGTAAGTGTATGGGGACTGACAGCTTTTGGCTCTTCAGTGTTAGCTCAGTAAAAGTTGTAGTTCAGGTGGTGAACTTCTCTGTTACTCACACAGTTTCCAGAGACTCAGACAATTCAACCAAGATGTTAGAATCCATTAGAAGTTTCCAGAAAAGTTTCCAAAAAGGTTTGTTCAGCTTCTCTTTTATTTGTCATTTTTTCCCTGTAAGACCTGGATTTACACCTGGACTGTTATATTTTTACTGTGCAAACCTTTAGAGGTTAATGAAGACAACTGAGCTAAGTCCTAATGTGAATCTGTATTCATTGTGTTGTTGTTCACAAGCAGCAGAACCAGGAAACAATTTGAAACCATGTTCAAACTCAAAGCCCATTTCCAAGCCTCATCTGTTTTTTTCTCTTCATTCACTGAAACGTCATCTTCGGCAGCCTTCATTCTGCCAAATACCAAAATGTCATCACCTAGGTTGATACTTCGACGACGCCATGAACAGCTTGTTGAATGGCCATTTAGAACAAGGCTGCAGCAGAGGAAACTCCACAGCTCAGTCTCCTGTAACATCACTCTCCACAAGTGGACAATGTTGTGATATGTTGACATCTCTAATTCAATTGGTTAGTGATGGAGAGAGCCACTCAGCGCTATTGTGTATGAATCTGTAAAAACTCCTGTACATGTTCTCTGAGGAGAAGAATTAGATCTTGATTGTAAAAGCGGATAAAAAGTCAAAAAGGAGTGAAATTCTTTAACTCCTGCTCTCTTTGGATTAGCAGTTACATATACACTACTCAGCCTTAACACGGTGACCACCTGCCTTTTACCGCCAAAACAGCCCTCACCCACCAAGGCCTGGACTCCACTCTGAAGGTGAGTTTTTTCAGCAGTTTGAGCATATCTTCTGTTGGATCAAACCACTCGGTCCAGCCTTCACTCCCCTCCACCATCAATGAGCCTTGACCCCTGACCCTGTCTGTGGTCCAGTGGTTCTCCCTCCTTGGACCACTTCTGGTTGGTCCTGACCACTGCAGCCCAGGAACATCCCACAGAGCTGCAGTGTTGGAGAAGCTCTGACTCAGTCGTCACATCACAGTTTGGTCAAAGTCAAAGTTGCTCACATCCTCACACTTGACCATTTTTTCCTGCTTCAACACATCAACTTATGAAGAAGTTGTGTGATTGAACAATCAGTCTGTTGTTGACCCTGTGTCACACTGTTTTCAGGGGATCCCCCAAAGCAGGAGGCTAACTCTGCTCCAGAGTAGGGCCAGAGATCACTGGGCTTAGGTTGGCATGAACCCAGCAGGAGCTGTTAGTACAGTGTGGAGAGCATACTGGTGCTAAATGCTGTTCACAGGCTTCAACACTATGATCAGAAAGAAATAGATGAAAACCTCCACATTTGTTGTTTATAAAAACACAAATGTAACATTAACATACTCCTTACTCTGAGATGTGCTTTGTGGATCAGTCTGCTCGTGTTCAGACATCTTGGATCCCATTGTGTCCTCCATGGTGGTCACATGAGTGATGCACCTGTCTCCAGTCATCTTGTCTTCTGTCACATGCCCACTGACCTTCACCTTTTTACTGTCAACAGAGAGAAAGAGATTTCAGTCATCAGACATGGTGACAGAAAGGGGAGGGAAAGAATGATCTACCTGTCACCTGTTGTGTTGTGTTGTATTTGCAATGACTCAATGTCTACTTTCAAAGTCATGGAGTGTCCAACATGGAAAACAGACAAATCCTTCTGCTTGTTAGATTTGAGCAGTGGCTTCAGAGAGGATCCAGATGTTGTAGATGCTATTGTAAATGGGTAAAAATAAGTCTAGAACATCTGAGTCTAGACTGAAACCAACTGAGACTAGACTGAAACCAGCTGAGTGTAGACTTAAAATGGCTAAGACTAGACTGGAACCAGCTGAGATTAGACTGAAACAAACTGAGACTAGACTGAAACCACCTGAGACTAGACTGAAACCAGCTAAGACAAGACTGAATTCAACTGACTCTAGACTGACACCACCTAAGACTAGACTGTGACCACCTGACACCAGACCGAATTCAGCTGAGACTAGACTGGTTCTAGCTGAGACTAGACTGAAACCAGCTCAGACTAGATTTAAAATGGCGGAGACTAGACTGAATCCATCTAAGACTAAATTGAAACCAACTGAGACTAGACTGAATCCATCTAAGACTTAACTGAAACCAACTGAGACAAGACTGAATTAAACGGACTCTAGACTGAAACCAGCTTAGACTAGACTAGACTGAAACAAACTGAGTTTAGACTGAATCCCACTGAAATGAGACTAAATTTATATTAGACTAGACTGAATCCCGCTGAAACTAGACTGAAACCATCTGAGACTAGACTGAATCCATCTGATATTAGGCTGAATCCAGCTGAGACAAGACTGAAATCAGATGAGACTAGACTGTGACCAGCTGAGACTACACTGAAACAAATTGAGTCTAGACTGAATCCCGCTGAAACTAGACTGAAACCATCTGAGACTCGACTGAAACCAGCTGAGACTAGACTGAAACCACCTGAGACTAGATTGAAACCAGCTGAGACTAGACTAAAACAAATTGAGTCTTGACTGAAACCAATTGAGTCTACACTGGAACCAACTGAGACTAAACTGAAACCAACTGAGACTAGACTGAATCCATCTAAGACTAAACTGAAACCAACTGAGACGAGACTGAATTCAACTGACTCTAGACTGAAACCAGCTTAGACTAGACTAGTCTGAAACAAACTGAGTTTAGACTGAATCCCACTGAAATGAGACTAAATTTATCTTAGACTAGACTGAATCCCGCTGAAACTAGACTGAAACCATCTGAGACTAGACTGAAACCATCTGATATTAGACTGAATCCAGCTGAGACTAGACTGAAATCAGCTGAGACTAGACTGAAACCAGCTGATATTAGGTTAAAAGAAACTGAATCTAGACAGAAACCAGCTGAGTCTAGACTGAAACTGACTGAGACGAGACTGAAACCATCTGAGACAAGACTGAATTCAACTGACTCTAGACTGACACCACCTGAGGCTAGACTGTGACCACCTGACACCAGACCGAATTCAGCTGAGACTAGACTGAATCCGTCTGATATTAGTCTGAATCCAGCTGAGACTAGACTGAAACCAGCTGAGACTAGACTGAAACCAGCTGAGACTAGACGGAAACCAGATTATATTAGACTGAAACAAGCTGAGACTAGACTGAAACCATCTGATATAGGTTAAAAGAAACTGAATCTAGACAGAAACCAGCTGAGTCTAGATTTAAAATGGCTGAGACTAGACTGAAACCAGCTGAGACTAGACTGAAACCAGCTGCGACTAGACGGAAACCAGATTATATTAGACTGAATCCCACTGAAACTAGACTAAAACCATCTGAGACTAGACTGAATCCATCTGATATTAGGCTGAATCCAGCTGAGACAAGACTGAAATCAGCTGAGACTAGACTGAAACCAACTGACTCTAGACTGAAACCAGCTGAGACTAGACTGAATCCCGCTGAAACTAGACTGAAACAAACTGAGACTAGATTGAATCCAACTCAGACAAGACTGAAACCAGCTGAATCTAGATTGAAATCAACTGAGACAAGACTGAATTAAACTGACTCTAGACTGACACCACCAGACTGTGACCACCTGACACCAGACCAAATTCAGCTGAGACTAGACTGAAACCATCTGAGACTAAACTGGTTCCAGCTGAGACTAGACAGAATTCAGCTGAGACTAGACTGAATCCATCTGATATTAGACTAAAACCATCTGAGACGAGACTGTAACCATCTGAGACTAGACTGAAACCAGCTAAGACAAGACTGAATTCAACTGACTCTAGACTGACGCCAGCTGAGACTAGACTGTGACCACCTGACACTTGATGGAATTCAGCGGAGACTAGAGTGAATCCATCTGATATTAGGCTGAATCCAGCTGAGACTAGACTGAAACCATCTGAGACTAGACTGAAATCAACTGAGTCTAGACTGAAACCATCTGAGACTAGAATGAATCCATCTGATATTAGGCTGAATCCAGCTGAGACTAGACTGAAACCAGCTGAGTCTATACTGAAACCAGCTGAGAGTAGACTGAAATCAACTGAGACGAGATGGAAATCAACTGAGATTAGACTGGAACCATTTGAGACTAGACTGGAACCATCTGAGACTACACTGAAACCAACTGAGTCTACACTGAATCCCGCTGAAACTAGACTGAATTCAGCTGAGACTAGACTGTGAAGAGCTGACACTAGACTGAAACCAGCTGAGTCTAGACTGAAACCCGCTGAGACTAGACTGAAACCAAGTCTACATTGAAACCAGCTCAGACTAGACTGAAACAAACTGAGTTTAGACTGAATCCCACTGAAACGAGACTGAAACCATCTGAGACTAGACTGAATCCATCTGATATTTGACTGAAACCAGCTGAAACTAGACTGAAACCAGCTGAGACTAGACTGAAATCAGCTGAGACTTGACTGAAACCAGCTGAGACTAGACTGAAACTATCTGATATTAGGCTAAAAGAAACTGAGTCTAGACTGAATCCAGCTGAGACTACACTGAAACCATCTGAGACTAGACTGAATCCAGCTAAGACTAGACTGAATCCATATGATATTAGACTGAAACCAGCTGAGACTAGACTGAAATCAGCTGAGACTAGACTGAATCCAGCTAAGACTAGACTGAATCCATATGATATTAGGCTGAAACCAACTGAGACTAGACTGAAATCAGATGAGATTCGACTGAAACCAGCTGAGGATAGACTGACACCACCTGAGAATAGACTGTGACCAGCTGGCACTAGACTGAAAATGGACTAGACTAAATCTATCTGATATTAGACTAAATACAGCTGAGACAAGATTGCATCCATCTGATATTAGACTGAATACAGCTGATTCTAGACTGAAACCATCTTAGACTAGACTGAAATAGTCTGAGACTAGACTGGAACCAGCTGAAATATATTTGTATTTGATTATTTGTGCTTTAATGTGGACACTTATTGTGACTACAAGATGTCCAGCGCACTGACATGTATCTGATGTCCTCGGGAGCAGGAAAGGACTCAGCGGGCCAGTTCAAGAAGCAGTTGAGGAAGACCATGCAGGCCATCCCAGACCACACCCACATGATGATGCAGAATGACACACCAAGGTCATAGATGACCTGGAGTAGGTAGACGGGAAGGAGAGGAGGGTTTGGTTTAGGAGAGAGAGACATAAAAGATGAATGAGGTAGGGATGAACAGGAAGGAAAATATTTTGTGATCATTGAACTGCTGCTTAAATGTGAAATCCCACTGCAGTTTATTCCTCTCTGCCAATTCCTCCCCTTCCTCTGTCTCCCTTTGCTCTTCTTTCTTTCCTTCTTTAGTTCATATACTTCTTTCACTCTTTGTACTGTTTACTTTGTACTTTGTTTAATCACAAACAATAACATTTCAGAATATAATAAACAAAACAAAAGACAATGTAATAAACTTAACATAATATAATATAATATAATGGACATAGTATAATGTATGAAACATAATAAAATCAACATAATTTCTTGTAATAAACTGAACATAATATCAGGTAAAAAAAAAAAGATTTAATTAAATTAAATAAATTTTAAATTTGGCAAAATGTTTCGTATTCAGATTCAACATTGACACAACTACAAGTAACTGCATTAAGGTAATAATAACAATGCTAAATTATGTCTGATGATAATGTTATATACACACTTATATGTATGTATGTGTGCATGTGTGTGTATGTGAGTGAGAGAGAGAGAGAGAGAGAGAGAGAGCACCTTGACTCCAGGGAAGGTGACGGCTGAGGAAGCATAGGAGCCAATCATCAGGGAGAGGATGGTCAATCGAACATTTCCAAACATGTTTGGCAGCTGGAGAAGAGAGAGAGAAAAAATGAAGAAAACTTCCATCTCATCAGTTGAACCAATGAAGCACATTACCATCTCCGTCAGAAGTGGTTGGAAAACACAGTGAAAACACACAGATTCAGTGTAGGAAGTGTCCGTTTCATTTCAACAACATCATACTACATAAATAATAACAATAATTAACCACAGGTCACAGAAGAATTGAACCAGCAGGTGGTGCTGTGTATACAAGGGTACAAGCTTTTCAGCTGAGGGCTGGAGAAAGACAAACACACAATCTCTCTTACACACACACATGCACACACACTCACATTTACACACACACACACACACACAAACACACACACACACAAACACACACACACACTCACACATCAGCCAAGTATCTGTCCTGACAACTTGGTGTGTTTGTGTATGTGAACATTTTGTAGCCATGCAGATGGTGAGTGTGGATAGTGTGTGTGTGTGTGTGTGTGTGTGTGTGTGTGTGTGTGTGTGTGTGTGTGTGTGTGTGTGTGTGTGTGTGTGTGTGCAGACTAACTTTAGATGCATCTGGAGCTCTGCCAGTCACAGAGCTCAGTGCACGTGGATCTGTTCACAGCTGCTCAGTTTAAAGTCACTGCTCAGATCATTTGACGACTGTTCAGTACTGGTACTGGTACTGTGAGCTGGGGTCATGACAGAAGCATCAGCTGTGTTGTTTGAAGGGGTTAATGTGTGTGCTGCCTGTTTCCCTTTTCACCCTGTGTGTGAACTCAAAGTGTCTCCTCTGACAAAATTGCATTTACTCAAACAGTTTCTGTCAAACATTGCGTCAGAGATTCTGGTCATGTGACTTTGTTCCTATTGGGCCATCTGTTGATCTGCCCAGTCTGTTTCATTCAGCCAATATTAGTCTTTAATAAACAACATGTCTGACCTATCTACTGGTGATGGAGGTGTTGTGATTAATTAGTTACTGTTCTGTTTCCATAGTTTTAGGGAGTAAATGTCACCTGAACTGACTCAGTGAGACATTTTGATCTGACTTTAGTGGGAAAATAACTGCAGTGGAACCTTTCAGGGAAACCTGGGTAAAGGTTTGTTGTTGGGTCCTGAACTCACATCTCCCAACCTGTGTGCTTTGTGTATTTACCATGCAGCCTTCAAGTGTCAATCAAACACACACAGTTTACGCTGCTCCCAGGTTCACTGTGCATCACTTAGTATCTGATGTTACATGTGGCACAATGAAAACCTCTAAGTCCTAAAAAAATTGGCTTTGACAACAGACATGATCCAGGACAAGACATTAGTTCATATTGTACTTAAGTGCAAATTCAATCACAATGTCAAAATACAATTGACACAAATCAACCAGAGCCTTTTGGGCCATAAAGCACAGTTGGCTTTATAAGTGATAGTTGTGGTGTGGTTGTGTCAGGCACTGATTTAATAGTGTGTTACTACAGTAGATTCAGTCTAGAGAAGTAGCAGCAGATGAGTGATGATGCTGCTGTGGATGAGGTCACCTCTAAAAAGCTTTTTCACCCACTTAAAAAAGCTAATATCAGCTGAAGTGTTACTTATTCAGAATATTTTAACCACTTTATCTGTTGTCAAACAGACCTTTACTTTGGAGCTACATTTCTCCACCACTGAACTACTCTGACTCAAACTGCTGATCTGAACTCTTGCTTGACTGGATCAACAGCAGAGGTCATTTCACGTGAGGCCTCAATTTGTGGTGATATGGACTGACAGCAACACTGAAAAGCTGAACCATAACTGACTCTTAGTTGTAAAATTGTTCAATGACAGAAATATTTGGCGATATTTGGCCATATACATAATAATTATGCAATGTATGGATGTTGATTATGTCCCTCAGTCCATCATTGACAAAAATGCCACAAATCCACCTCGGTCTCGAGCTGTGTCTCCATTTAGAAGTCTCCTCCTTCAGAAGCTGCAGTTGAGGAGGACTGTATCACAGACTGTCCCATTTCAAAGGCTCCTTCAGGTGTGGCCAAATCATCCTGGGTAACCTATCCCAAGATTCATTGCACATCAGCAATGACAGTTAAAACAAGACCAACAGAGAGCCTGGGGATAGTGATTCAACATTACAACTGATAAAACCAAGCCTCAACCTCTGGGTCTGAACCATGAAGCTAAACCCTGCAGTTCCTCTACAGTCCACTAGAGTCTGGTCCAGCAGTGAGTCAGTCCAGAGACTGTTGTTAGACCTGCAGTTCCTCTAAAGTCCACTAGAATCTGGTCCAGCAGTGAGTCAGTCCAGAGACTCTTGTTAGACCTGCAGTTCCTCTAAAGTCCACTAGAGTCTGGTCCAGCTGTGAGTCAGTCCAGAGACTCCATGTTAACATCCTCCATGTTTCCAGCCTGGAACAGATACTGTTCTGGTCTCTGGAGATAATTTCCTCCTTCATGAGACTGAACAGGAGAATTTAAAGAACTCACCTTTAAGGGAGGTTAAAGTGATGGAGAATTGAGGGCGTGGCCTCTTTGAGTGACACACTCCACCTCTTTGTCCATATTTGAATTAGCTGGGATTCAGAGGTGGAGTCAGGCTCTGCCAAGATGGCAGTAGTGGAGCAGCTCATGCTGAGCTTCAGAAACCTGTGGGTGATGTCTCAAAGACTACATCCATCTTTATAACAGTTTATGGGTTGTTTAACTAACCAAGCAGAGGCAAGAAGGAATCAGGCTGTGGTAGCTAAGAAGAAAACTACAGAGATGGATCAGGACTAATATCAGACCTCTGACTCTCGCTCTCTCTCCTCAGTCATGTTTCTATGTCGTTGCAGCTTTGCCTCTACCTCTGTTTTTTCCATTCTTATCAGCCCATATGACCACTGTTTACAAGGTAACACATAAGAACACAGACACACGCACACACACACATACACACACACACCAGACCAGGAACAGCCAAAATGACAATGTCAAGTGCAGGGCAAGGTCTACGTCAGGACGTGGGAGGGGGAGAGAGAGGGAGATGGGGTTGGTGGACGAACAGGGCTATGGGAGGGTGTGTTGACCACCCAGGTTCTTGATTGGCTGAGAGGCAGCAGCAGAATTTAGAACAAGGGGAACAGCATGTGCTGCTTTCCAAAATACACACACTCACACAGGAACATGTGCTTATAATCACAGGGACACAACTCACAAAGCAGACACACAATGTGTTTGAAACACAAACACAGAAGTTGGTTGGTCAGCTGTTGTTCCACCACAAGAGCTTCAACCTTGTTCCTCCCTCATCTGTTGTGATGATGGTGAGCGTGTCGTCCTTTCGTGCCGTCAATGTGTCAGTGAAGTCATGATGGTCAGATCTTTGACTCATCTATGGACTGTTTAAATCAAAACCAGCCACAGTAACATTCCTGTGGCCTCATCATTAGATCCAGTCATAGACTTAATGCTGTTAATGCTAAGGCTTACTTTAAGTTGTTAGTTGTAACTGGTAGCTGATTTTGTCCTTTTTTTATTTCTGACCCTTTTGTTTCCTCAACCCTTTGGGTTTAGATTTGTCAATTCATCAATACTGTCTGAGGACTCTGAAAACATTTGAGGCAGTTGACAGAGATGAAGACCCTGTTAAGAACCTTCTCCCCCCTCAGCTCAGTCTGTGAATGGGTAGAAGACGTACAGTGTTTTATGGTGCTGTAACAGTGGTCCAGGTTTTAATTGTGGTGCCTGGGTAAACTGACATTGACTGATTGACAAAAGCTGTTTGCTTTAAGATACAGTGATTAAAAACTCCTAGTATAAAAACCATTCCCAGTATTAATTTGGTGTTTTAATCCACCTGTTTCATGAAAATTGAATATTCACTCTTGTTTTATCTTCACTTTGGTCTCCACCAATTCCTAAGAGAAAATAAGCTTGTTAGCTGCTAAATCCTCCAACACATTCACCAGGTAGTCGCTAAGTTTGTTAGTCTGCTGTTTGGTGCTGAGCAAGTAGTTTTTTTAGCTTTTTCTCATTGAAAACAGCTGCATGCTGCTGGAAACAATGCCAGGAATACAGTAAATTTACAGTTGGGAACATCACAACAATGAGCTTCAAGGGGTTGACTTTTCTCTGCCGTTGAACCTGGTTTCTTCCTGAGAACAGGTGGTGGTGATTGTTACAAGAGCTTCAGTTGTTGTTGAATTTACAATACAACAGATTATAATTCACCCTCTGAGCAGCACACTGGATGCTACAGGGACTTGCTACAAGACAGTGGTCAGGGTTAGTGGGGCCGTATGGAGCAGAAACTTTGGTGGATGAAGGTTTGTATCAATCATACACTCAACTACCTATCACTCAAACCACCTATCACTCAAACCATCTATCACTCAAGAGATTGGATATTTGTATATTTTGGACCTTTTTAAGTTAGTTTGTAAGCATATGTATGGGTGTGTGTGTGTGTGTGGGGGGGGTCGTACTGTGAGTGAGGTGAAGGTCAGGCAGATTCCTCCGAAGCCATTGAAGGAGACGGCGAGGAAGATGAGGACAGACAACACTGATGGAACATATAAAGAAAACCACAGGCTATAATGAAACTTCAATGGCAATTTTTTTTTTTTTTTTTTTATAACAATGTGGCTCTTATGTTTTGTAAATTTTGTCCATCATTCCCACCAAAAGTGAGCAAACTTATATCAAGCTATATACTCATTTTTGGTAACTAGCTTATGTCAACAATGGAACAGCAAAGTAAGATGAAAATGTAATTTATTTTTTGTAATTTACAGACAGTTTAGGTTTTAACTGAAGCATCTAGCTACTTGCTCCTTGTCCAGGTGGAGTCAGTTGAAAACACGTTGCAGTGTCCTCAGATCTCACACTGACGTTGGTGAGTAAAATGTTTGAATATCTGATATGAATGATGGAGAAACTACAGAAATTAGATCCAAGTTGTAAAACAGCCATGACTTTCCTTTAAACTCAACAGCCCAGTTGCAGAAACAGGACTGAAACTGAAACAAGTGTAGGATGATTTAAGGTTTGATATATTGATGAGATGTCTCACCTTCAGGGTTGTGTGCAGCAGCAGCTATCATTGCACAGGAGGCTGCAAAGCATGAGCTGAAACACAAACAGAGATGACGTCACGAAGCGTGTGGAAAAGTCCTTTTTACACAACCAAAGGAAATGACGACAGCACCATCTGTCATACCTGCCAATGAGCCTCAGTGGGCGTGGGCCATATCGATCCATCAAGATCCCCAAGGGTAAAGTGGCTGCACTGAGGAGGAATGAGCCAATGGTGAAGCCAAGATTCAATATCTCTTCCTGTTCCACACAGCTTGGCCAATCACCGTTCTCCAAGGAAGTCATGTTGGTTTTGACAGTGCCATTGTCTGGATCTGAGGAGACGAGACATCACAACATCTGAAGTGTCAGAGGTCATAGGTCAGAGGTAAATGCAATCTGGGTGGGAATTGTTGTGTGTCTGTAAATAATTTCATTGACCTGCTCTATTTGGAAAGTGCCTTGAGAAAACCTCTGTTGTGAACTGACACTATGGACAAATACATTGACTTGACTTGAACAGGTGACAGTTTGGGCCTTTGAATCATTTGATTTTGTGTTTTAGTTGACTACAGATGGTGATCATGTCCCCATCTGATCAGATGTTTGATTACAGACATTTTTTGAGACCCATGACCAAATTAGTAAAAATAGTATTGTCTTGCTTTTGGATGAAATTAAGGTAAAAAAAAAAAAAAATTATTCCACTTTTAACTGGGGACCTCCAGAAACCTCCTTAAAGACCCCTGGGAGACCCCAGGCCATCAGTCCACAACTGACTGTAAAATGGTTCAATGATAAAAATATTGGGCGGTAAGAAAATTATTTTGTTTAACAGTCATATATAGCCATATACATAATAATGATGCAATGAATTGGTATAAGTAATAATGATGTAATGTATTGATTATGTCCCTCAGTCCATCATTGACAAAAATGCCACAAATCCACCTCGGTCTCGAGCTGTGTCTCCATTTAGAAGTCTCCTCCTTCAGAAGCTGCAGTTGAGGAGGACTGTATCACAGACTGTCCCATTTCAAAGGCTCCTTCAGGTGTGGCCAAATCATCCTGGGTAACCTATCCCAAGATTCATTGCACATCAGCAATGACAGTTAAAACAAGACCAACAGAGAGCCTGGGGATAGTGATTCAACATTACAACTGATAAAACCAAGCCTCAACCTCTGGGTCTGAACCATGAAGCTAAACCCTGCAGTTCCTCTACAGTCCACTAGAGTCTGGTCCAGCAGTGAGTCAGTCCAGAGACTGTTGTTAAAACTGCAGTTCCTCCACAGTCCAGTAGAGTCTGGTCCAGCAGTGAGTCGGTCCAGAGACTCCTGTTAGACCTGCAGTTCCTCCACAGTCCACTAGAGTCTGGTCCAGCAGTGAGTTGGTCCAGAGACTCCATTTTAACATCAACATGTTTCCAGCCTGGAACAGAAAGTGGTCTCTGGAGATAATTTCCTCCTTCATGACGCAGGAGAATTTAAAGAACTCACCTATTCAGAGGTTATTAAGGGTGGAAGAGATGGAGAAATGAGGGTGTGGCCTCTTTGACTGACAGGTGGTGCTCAGAAAGAAACTGTTGGTCTCTGGGCTGATTTTTAAAATACAGAATATATTGCTACATAGAGAAGAAACAGATGCATCATCAGGACATATACAGTGTAATTATTAGAATAACGGAGCCTGTGGACAGGTTTAAACTGAATTGAATTATTGTCTGAAGTTTATGGGCCAGAGAAGGGGTCAGTCCAGACTGGTTTGTTGTGAGTATATAAACAGACTGAAGTGTGTTGTGTTGGCTGGAGGTGGATTTATCTCTTATCTCTGGGGCAATTGTGAAGCCATTGGAAATTAATGCCAGTGTGATTGTACTTGCAGAAACCTAATGAACAGACTGTATTTCAGTGCAACCACAGCAGCTTTGGACTGAATCATGAGAGACCAGTGTCTGGACTGGAGACAATCAGAAGAACTGGCTGATCTTACCAACACAAACGTGGGAGTAGAAACCTTCGTTCTTCAGCATGATGAGCAGGGAACCCCAGCCCAACAGGACAGCAGAGAAGAGCAGGTTCTCAATAATGGCTGTGATGGCCATCCACCACCTCCTGCTGTACGCCTGGGCCAAGCTGGGAGCCATGACAACTGGATACACACAAGGACAGGAGAACATTAGTCCACCAAACCGCAGGGAGCTTGGAACCACCAAGGACAACCATCACTCTACACCGTCGAACTCATCACACCTCCCAAAGAGCTACAGTATAGTGTGTCTGGCTTGTTCAGTCTTTATGACGTGTAGGTTTTACACACACACACACACACACACACACACACACACACACACACACACACACAAGCACAGTCCTGCAAACAGAATGGTTCCATATTATCATGACTGCTAAAGCTGTGATGAGCCATCATCAACGGCGCATCACGCTTAAAAAAAGGGTGAAGAAGAGGAACAATACCAGTAGGAATGTAACCATTTACACATATACATAGATGCCTTTAACCTGTTGTTGGTACATCAATGTCATAATGGATTGGACAAAACTGGTCATAACTGTATGGAGCTGTGTTTATCTTTTTTATTTTTTGTGACAATTAATAATTTTCCAACACATCAGTAGAATTGAGTTCATGACAACGTTGGTACACATACTTCTGGAAAACAGTGATTACAGCCTATTACTATTGCAATTAGACCAGACATGATGTAGTTTTTCTCTGCATAGATCATAAAACCCAGAGTATCAGAAGGACTCACTGAAATCAGTTGAGAAACCATTATAATCCTTTTTATCCAGAAAAACTGCAGCTCCCCCATTTACTGCATTTGTTTACAGACCATTATCACCTGGTCAAATATAGCGGCAACACTGATGTACAATCCAATCCAATGTCTATGTATGTAAAGGACACTCATGGTGCAATATCAACATTACACTATATAAAGTGATGTAGTGAATATAGTAGAAGCTCAATAGACAAACTGTCAATAGATTACATAACTAAATAGAAATGACAATGACGCCAAAATCCAAACCTGTCAAAGAGCAGACTAGGTTTACCCACCCTGCCCTAAAACACCCCAACACTAAAGGTCGATGCAGTCTAAAGGTAGACATTAAAGGTCCACACGGTCTAAAGGTAGATGTTAAAGGTCCATGTTAAAGGTCCATACGGTCTAAAGGTAGATGTTAAAGGTCCATACGGTCTAAAGGTAGATGTTAAAGGTCCACACGGTCTAAAGGTAGACCTCCATGTGTTCTTTGATTATAAAGCAGGTCTGGGTTCTATATTAATAAAGTATCAGTAGTAAGTATCATCTGCAGTGGGTGGAGTTACACTGCAAATGATGTCAGCTTGTGAACTGACATGGAACCTGAAAGGAGGCAAGGGAACTGGAAGATGAGAACAGAGAGTTTGACCCCACTTGACCTTCAACTTGAGCTGGAACTATCAAGTGTCATGCACTGATGTAACCCACGTGCACCCACCTACACACACACACACACACACACACATAGTTTGAACTACAAATGAAGGATCCTGGTGCTCTAAACTACTGAATTTAAAACACATATAGTGTGCACGCGTGTGTGCGTGCGTGCATGCGTGAGTGTGCGTGCGTGCGTGTGTGTGTAACCTGTATATGGCATACGTTTGCACACTGAGAGTCCTGCTGACACAGAAAATAGCAGCGCTCTCTCTGTCCCTTACAATAAAACACTTCCTGCAATTCCTTCTCAATAAAAGGTGGATTAGAGTATAATTGATTATCATTAGAATGACATCACACACAAATCTACACAAAATTAGCTGTGAACATCATGAATATAATAGTAAGCTCTTTTCCATTGTACAACTTTGCTCTTCATTTTGTGTTTACAATTAATTTCCTGTCATTGACCATGAGGGTTGAGGCGTTAGGGTTAGGGTTAGAGAGAGGTTGGGGCATTAGGGTTGAGGCGTTATAGATGAGGTGTCTGGGTTGATACCTGTGTTTTGTCAGTGATATTTATCTTCTACCCATTATTCCCCTTTAAGGACAAAGTTGTCCTCCTAAAAGTGAAAGCTTTGTTTTACTTGGTATGGCGTGATTTTATTCACTCAGCTCAACTCACCAGACATTACACTGCTCTACTTTAATCACTGCAGCACTTCTTTTCAAGTGGTCTCCGCATTATTATATATTTTTAATAAAAATAATTATTTTTCATTGAGTCATCTGAATGTTTTGTTTCTAATGTTTCCACTGTTACACATGAACACAAGTGAGATCCAAAAATTCCTACAATAATCTGATCACAATATAATTTGGTTCAGTCAGTGTTTATGTTTTTAGTGGCCTTTAACGAACACAAAGCCCTGGATGATGCAGAGGCTCAACACAGACGAAAGTACATGATGAAACACAGAGTTAGAGAATCAACTTTAACAGAGTCAGGGGGGTTCATGAACACAGCTCAGACCCCGCACATCACTGCAGCTAGTGTGAGGGGCATTCAAGGACATGCTGGCTGTCAAGCTGTATTCAGCATCGGCTGTGTTGATATATTGTTCAAAGGGAATTTGTCACGTGTGAAGCTTGAAATGTCAGCAGATAAAGACTCTGAATGAGTATCATCACACACACAGACAGTGTGTGACACCTTAAAATGAGCTGAATAAATGTTTTAGTGCTGATGATGGGTTTTATTCTGATGAAACTTCTAGCTGTGGAGCATTTGCAGCTGTTCTGCTGATGGTAATGTTCTTCTGTCAGAACATGAACATGAACAGAAAAGTCAGCGTGGGTGCCTGAAGTGATCACATCCAGAGGTCTCCACGTCTGTGAGAAACAATCAACATGTTTAAAGTCACTTACTGCCCAAGTCTTTCTGCTCCAGTCGCTGAGCTGTGATGATTCACCGTGTCCTTGGTTTGAGTCTGTGTCAGACTTTAATCTCTTCTGCAGATTCAAAGTCAGATATCCTGCAGTATGAACTAGCACATGTGCACTCACACTGACTCTCTGCTTCTCTCTGTGTACAGTATGTCTATAAATGGAGTTCAAGTCTGGCCCACCCAACCTACTGTCCCTAACACACACACACACACACACACACACACACACACACACACACACACACACAGAAACACAGGAGAAACTTGTTGACTGTAACAGACCGGAGGCCTTGCTAAATTTAAATATATCCGCACCTCATGTGTCTGAGTGGTTTGATAGAAATGCTTTGCCCCCCTCTGCAAAAAGGATCTGTTCACTGGCTCCATCTGGTGGTCAACCACAGTATGTCTGTGTAACGTAGATGGTTGAATTGAATATACTCTGAATTTTAACTCAGAATGAATTAAAAAACCACCCACAAGCACACGTTTACACACACAGACACACACACACACAAATTTAACTACGCATAACTTGAATAGCTGCAACTGCATTAACCCTCTTCAGCCCACTCAAGTGTAAGATCACATGCACATGGTCTTCAGAGTCACAGTGGATAAACTCATGAACGAAGTAACTTGGTGTAACTTTGGTGGAGGAAATAGAGAAAGGAGAAACTTGTTTGAAAACTGTTCAATTCAACCTTTATTTCAACAAGCAAGTCTCTCAAGAACAACCTTTCATATACAGTGACAGTCGGTCCCCTCGTCCTACTCCTACACACATGGGTGTCAGCTAATAATGACAATAATAATAATAATAATGAAGGACAAACGTGTAAACAAACTCAGTGCAGTCAAGGTTTGTCAGAATTGGACTGTGACGACATCAAACACTGATGCAAGACAAATAAAACATGAATAAATAATGAAAATGTCCATCTGTTTTCTCCTGCAATAATTCAAAAAGATTTAAGAAAGAAAGTTTATTGCAACAAATTAAGTTTTCATTCTATTACAACAGAAACATTTTTTAAAAAAGAGGCAGAAAGAACTGTGGTTTTGTTCGAGGAGAAGCATCTACAGCAGAGTTTTAAGTTAAAATCAGCATATGACAAGAAAAATAAATAAATACAAAATCAAAATTCAGCTGAGTTGATCTCTGAAATTTCATTTCACATCAGAGTTTAATTGTGTTTCTATTTTAAAGCCACTGCTTTATGATTTTATTACGTTGTCATAAAAAAAAGTAATATTTTACAGAATACTGCAATATATGGTAAAAAAAAAAAAAAAAAAGTAATAAAATTCCAAATCAGGAGTGAAATTGTAATGGTGACAAAATTAAAAAATGTATCAAGAAATTCTTACTCTATTAAAATAAGTCAGACCATCACGAGTGGAGCTTTAATGCTGCAGTTAAATATAGAGCTGGACATACAGTGACTTCATGTTATCATGGCGCAGTTATATTATTGTAACTTAACTACAGGAATTATACATGAATACAACATAAGATGTCATAATGGCATCACTGGAGGAAATGGCAAAAAACATTTAAATGAAACATTTACTCAGTGTCAGGCCTACGGTATCTCTGGGAATCTGTCTTAGTGTTTTAGTGGTGGTGAGTAGAGAAAGCACAGCTGGGGTAATAAATACAGAGTATATCTAAAGCCATAACATAAAGAACCATATTAATCTAATCAGCTCATATACACAAATCAGTCTGTTCACTGAACAACACAACCTTCTCAACTGTGTCTGACCATGACTGTAAATAATATCAACAACTCCTGTTAATGAACCAACCAAACTCCTGGTGTGAAGGCTCAAATCCAGCTTCTGTCAGGGTGAAGCCTCATGAGGTCTGAACAACCAGAAGATGCCAAGTTAAGACCTGAAGAGACAGTGAAGGAGACTGAGCCACAGCTGCAGTTCTGACTGATGAACAGCAGAGTCTCCCACTCCTGTGAGTGTGTGAGGTGCTTTCCGACACCGTCTTCCTTCACAGGTTACATTCTTGTTTCTGATGTTTCAACAGTAATGTGACTATTTTTACATTGCAGCATGAGGAGTGTTGGCACAGCCATCTGAGGGCTCACCCGACCTGTTATTATTACTGCTGAATTACATTGTGTGTGTGGGTGTGGGTGTGTGTGTGTGCGTAAAGCTGATGTGCGTATATGTATAAGACTGTGGACCACAGAGCTCCTCTCTCTCTTCCATATAATCCACTCATTTATCAACCATATGAAAAGGTGCTGTGTGTAGATACAAAAACTCAAAAGTCTTTTATTTTGAAGAACTGGGTCCATTTACCTCTTCAGGATCCTGTTGTATCAGCTCTTCTTAGTTACCTTGTTATCATCTGTTTTCCCCAAGTTGAGACTTACATGACCAGGTGGAATATCTGCTTAGCTTACTGAGCTACCTGAGAGAACTTAAAGGTCCATACGGTCTAAAGGTAGATGTTAAAGGTCCATACAGTCTAAGGGTAGATGTTAAAGGTCCATACAGTCTAAGGGTAGATGTTAAAGGTCCATACGGTCTAAGGGTAGATGTTAAAGGTCCATACAGTCTAAAGGTAGACCTCCATGTGGTCTTTGATTATAAAGCAGGTCTAGGTTCTATATTAATACGGTGAAAGTATCAAAGGTCTTAGTCCACAGAGAAATGCTCACAGCCTGGATTCAGAAACTGAGCCTTCAAACCAGCAGTCAGGACTTCTGGAACTTTGGGATGTCTGACCACCCTCAGCCACACCCCCAACCCCAGACCACCTGGACTCACTACACAACCTTATAGAATTTTGGTGAGTGTTTTCCTATGGATATTAACATTGGAACCATACCAAATATGGACCTTTAAGTTTTCTAATAGGAGACCTGTTTAAACTGAAGAGGTAAAGACATATCTGAATCTACACTTAATAAAATGAAGATGCAAATTGAGAAGACTTACATTTACATTACATTTTACTAAAATAGCATCATGTCAACATTATGCCAATTTTTCTATATATTAATAGAGCTAAGTCATAGTCATTTTCAATAGAGTGTCAAACTGTTTGCTTGACCTCCTAAAGGTGTTGTAGCTTGTGATGACTGCCTAACTCTGCTAATGTTTCCTCACAGCTGATTCACTTAATTGATTCAATGAAGTCTTTGCTCAGTTTTGAACAAATCAAACTCTTTGGAAGATTAATGAGACCAAAATAAGGGAACTGTTGAAGATCTATAGTCTGTGTCAGACTGTCCTCTGGCTCCATTTTGGTGGGAAGTCTAATTGCTGAATTGCTTTAAGGCAGAAAGACAGACGTGAGTGAACACTAGCATGCTAATTTGCTAATGTCTGTCACACAGTCTTTAGTATCTTAAAATGTAAAAATGAATAGGTTAACATGCTATGCTAATGTAAAAGTACAACTCAGGTACAACAGAGACATTTCCCTCTGGACCAAAATGTTGGTGCAACAAATGTCTGGATGCCTTAGGTGGGAACATGACAGTGAACTCAAATCATGATCAATTAGCTACACGAAGCACCTTTTCATTCGTGGTCTAAACTTGTCTTCACTCTCTTCTGGTTTTTCTGATTGTCTGCTGGCTAAAAAAAATTACTCTTTGTCTCTGTCATCCCTTAAATTCCCGTATCTCAAGTATTTATCATCTTGCTTCTCTCCTAGCATGCCTCACTATTCCAAATTCCACCCCACCTCTCCTGCTTTTTTTTATCCCCTGTACTCCTCCTTTAGTTTCTCTCTGTCCTCTTCCAGTCTCCAGTCTTTCACTCCCAGAAGATGTTAGTGATGTCAGAGTCCAGGCTGAAGATCCAGATCACCAGTGGGGCAGAGATCAGGACGAACGACCAGGACACGCCCTTCACTGACCGATGTAGCCTTGACATCATGGCACTGACCAATCCGGCACTAGCACTTGTCCTCTGCAGCTCCTCCTCCTCTTCCACTGACTTTTAGAGTGACAGATTTGAGGAAAGGAAAGTGTTAAGACACACAGCACTTTAGAGACACAAACAGCATCTAGCACTGTGAACCACGTCCTCTGACCTGGACCTGACTTCCAGGCTCAATGTAGTTGCGGGCCAGGAACTTGAGGGCCTCGTCCATCAAGATGACAGGAAGTGACATCTTCAACACCACAACCCACTGAGGCCACGACAGCGGGCGTATCTGGAATATCACCTGAAGAGGGAAGGACAGATATTCAGCAAGTGAAAAGGAACCTTTGAGACATTTACAACTCATGCATGAATCCTCACCGGCAACGGGTCCACATAAAGAATGAGGAAGTGTAAGGCCATGGACAGACAGATGGCTCCCACCAGCCAGGGATTAGACCATGGAGGCATTTTCAGTAGGGACTGGTTCTCTGAAAGACTGAAGAAATTATGTTCACCGTTTAGAACAACTTAATCTCTCTCCTTGATCCACACAGCCTTTAAAAAATCACATCCAAGCCGTGTCTTAGTTCAGGGGCCACATCCTTCAGAGGCTGTATTAACCCTCTTCAGCCCACAGAGTGTAAACGCTTCAGGTGTCTTTAGCTTCAAGGATCGTTTGAGCTGTTTACGTCTCCTTCAACTAGAGAATCAGCTCTTTCTAACAAGCCCTAATTTGTCCTGTGTGACACTGACTTATCATGAACTCATGAACAAAGTTAGTTCCGATCTGGAACATTCTGAGCCTTTGACTGGAGCATTGCTGCTTTACTTCTGTGTGTTTATCCATCCATTCTCATCCTCCATCTTTGATAGTGACGTCTAGAATCATGTCTTTACATGGAACACTCCTATTGGCTCCAGTGGGTGATGTCAGAGTAGGTTGTGCTGATTCTGAATATGTGGTGGCATTTTTAAAACAATTTTACAAAACAAAGAGATGAAAAAACAGAAAAGACTTAATGTGTGATAGAGATGCTGTCCCATTTTAATTGCTCTTTGAAATATGTCCTTGTTTTCATGGTCACCAAAATCTCCAACAGGTTGACCCTTCATGGATTCATTGGGCACCAGTAAAACAATACTGACAGACAGCTGCAGGATTACACAGTTAAATGTCAGTATTATGTTCAACAGCTAAAACCAAAGGACCATCAAACCTCAGGTTTTAAGTATGTGTGTTCTTGTTCTTACCTGTTGAGGGCATTGCACATCTCTATGGTAACCAGGACAGACAAAGCCATGGTCATGGGATAAGGAGACTCAAAGACTGAACACTGGACACCAGCAAACTCCATGTGGCCTTCGCTGCATTGCAGGTAGTGAGACTGTGGAGGAAACAGAGGTCTAAGTAACCTTTCTCCCACCTTCCTACTTTCCTGTCTGCATTACCTACCTGCTCATTCTGTTCAGGTATGATACTGCAGGTGAACACGTCTTAACTCTTGACCACATCAACACAACAATATCATCATCCAGTACTGGCTGATCCCAGATCTCATTTCTATCATCATAGACACTGACTTGTCCACCAGGGACCAGTGATGAGTTTATTTCTTTACTGTGAAACGTCCCAGTAATCTTTTCAAATGGTACAAAAAACATATATATAGATATGTGGCTGTTGATATCATGGTTGGCTGCCACAAATAAATCACTGTATGGGAAACATTGTGAGAGGTGGTAAAATATTTTCATCTAGGAGGTTCTTTAGCGGACGTCAGTAATGTAGGAGGTCCTTCAGAGGACAGTAGAGTGGGAGGTTCTTCAGAGGATGTCAGTAAAGTAGGAGGTCCTTCAGATGACGTCGGTATAGTAGGAGGTCCTTCAAAGGATGTCAGCAGAGTAGGAGGCCCTTCAGAAGACATCAGTAGAGTAGGAGGTCCTTCAGAGGATGTCAGTATAGTAGGAGGTCCTTCAGTGGACATGAGTAATGTAGGAGGTCCTTCAGAGGACAGTGCTGTAGGAGGTCCTTCAGAGGACGTCAGTACAGTAAGAGGTTCTTCAGAGGATGTCAGTACAGTTGGAGGTCCTTCAGAGGACGTTGGTATAGTAGGAGGTCCCTCAGAGGACGTCAGTAGAGTAGGAGGTCCTTAAGAGGATGTTGGTATAGTAGGAGGTCGTTCAGAGGATGTCAGTAGAGTAGGAGGTCCTTCAGAGGACATCAGTACAGCAAGAGGTTCTTCAGAGGACAGTACAGTTGGAGGTCGAGGTCCTCCAGAGGATGTCAGTACAGTAGGAGTTCCTTTAGAGGACATCAGTATATTAGGAGATCCTTCAGAGGACCTCAGTACAGGAGGAGGTCCTTTAAAGGACAGTACAGTAGGAGGTCCTTCAGAGGACCTCAGTACAGTAGGAGGCCCTTCACAGGACATCAGTAGAGTATGAGGTCATTTAGAGGATGTCAGTAGAGTAGGAGGTCCTTCAGACGATGTCAGTAGAGTAGGAGGTCCTTCAGAGGACATCAGTAGAGTAGGAAGTCCTTCAGAGGACCTCAGTATAGTAGGAGGTCCTTCAGAGGACGTTGGTATAGTAAGAGGTCCTTCGGAGGACATCAGTAGAGTAGGAGGTCCTTTAGAGGGCCTCAGTACAATAGGAGGCCCTTCAGAAGACATCAGTAGAGTAGGAGGTCCTTTAGAGGACATCAGTACTGCAGAAGGTCCTTCAGAGGACGTCAGTACAGTAGGAGGTCCTTCAGAGGACGTCAGTACAGTAGGAGGTCCTTCAGAGGACGTCAGTAGAGTAGGAGGTCCTTCAGAGGATGTCGGTATGGTAGGAGGTTATCAATAAGCAGTTGTTAATATTATCGGTTACAGACAGTTACTGTCATCTTTAAAATGTTTAATTCTATCAGCTGCTCAAGTTCAGTCAGTTTGCCTGTGATGTGATTTGTCCAATGATGTGGTGTAATGAGATGTAGTGATGGCGAGATGTGTGTTTACCAGCTGATAGAAGGAAAGTTTGGGTCCATCATGAGCTGCCATGAACCACCAGGCAGCAGCACCAACAGTGGCTGCCCCCACATAACCTGCAGACGAGAGAGGGAGCAGAGCTGTGGTTAGAACCCCGAACAGCATCACACCTTGTCTGACAGGTAAGATGCTGCCATGTGTGACCACATGGAAGCATCACAACATTGCTGATCACAACACTTGGCTCAAGACTCACATCCAATGATGAGGTAGCGACAGAACAACCAGCTGGAGATGAGGGGCTCTTTGGGGGAGCGGGGAGGGCGGGACATGATGTCCAGATCAGGAGGGTTGAAGCCCAGAGCTGTTGCTGGGAAACCATCAGTCACCAGGTTGACCCACAGCAGCTGGACTGGGATCAACGCCTCAGGCATACCGAGTGCAGCTGTCAGGAAAATACTGAGGAGGGAAGAAGAGAAGGAGAGGGTGAGGGGTCAGTGGATCACCTGACTATCTCGACTGACACTCTGCGGTTCCTGTACTGACCAGACCACCTCTCCTATGTTGGATGATATCAGGTATCTGATGAACTGCTTCATGTTGTTGTAAATGGCTCTGCCTTCCTCCACGGCTGCCACAATGGTGGAGAAGTTGTCGTCAGCCAGGATCATCTCAGAGGCCGACTTGGCCACTGCCGTGCCGCTGCCCATAGCAATGCCGATCTCTGCCTTCTTCAGTGCCGGTGCGTCATTCACCCCGTCACCTGTCTGAACATGCAAGAGACAGGAGGAGAATCAACTGAGGATTTCACAGGACCGGTTGACAACATGCCAGGTCCAAAGCCACACACTCACCATAGCAGTGATGTCGCTCAGGCTCTGCAGATACTCCACTATGCGACTCTTGTGGGCCGGCTCCACTCGCGCAAAGCAGCACGCTGTCCGACAAGCCTGGCGCTGCAGGTGGGGTGGCAGCTCATCAAATTCCCGCCCCGTCAGGCCTCCAATGATGCCCTCACCTTCCTGCTCCTCTTCCTGCTCTGTGATGATCCCCACCCTCCGACAGATAGACAGAGCCGTCCCCTTGTTGTCACCTGCAGAGGAAAGAACACCTGTCTGAGACACAGGGAGAATGTTTCCAAGGCAACCACAGAGTTCAGCTGATGGAGGCCTGAAACGTAAGAGATTTAAAACAGGATTCTGGTTGAGATGATGATCTTTAGTGGAAAATATAAATAAATAAAGATTATTAGTCTCAGAGAGAGACAAAGAGAGAGAGAGACAGGAAGAGACAGAGAGAGAGAGAGAGATGCTGGCGACCAGAGGAGAGAGTTAACTTGTTAGCTAGCAGTTAGTGGTGTAGCTGTTCACCTCAGGCTGTTTGTCAATAAATAAACGCTGTGACTCCTCAGACTGAAGTTCCCTCCTCTCCCCTGAGCTACAGTCCAGGCCATGAGGTGGGAAAATACAGGTTCTACACTGTTACTGTGTCATTGTCAGTTAATCGTAATACTTTGATAAAAGTGATTTCACTGTGCATTTGATATGTTTAGTGTCCGTCCAGAAGAATAATCCTGAAACCTGTTGAGGCAGGTTAGGGTTAGATGATGTCCAGGCAGAGAGCAGCAGGATGGAGATCTTTTTATTTACTGGCACAAACTGCAACAATACTGTTGCAATGCAACAATTTTGAAACGTAAAAGTGTATAAAGATCTATAGAAATATCTTGGAAACAGTCAGTCCAGTCTTGTGTTTACAGTCCACACTTTGGGCTGAAATGATAAAATGACAAAAATGGGGCAGAAGCAACACACACTATTCCTGGGTATTTTATGGGTAACAAACTTCGTCTCACACACGTCTCCCTTTGCCCCATTTTGATGTTTTTGAGGTATTTGGGTGGACATGTGCAGTAAAGGTGGGAAGGTCTTTGTCTGCCGGTTGTACCTGTGATCATGATGACTCGTATGCCTGCCTGCCGACACATTCGGACTGCGCCAAGCACCTCTTTCCTGGGTGGGTCCAACATACCCACACAGCCCACGAAGGTCAGGTCCGACTGGGGATAGGAAGACACAGTGGATTAGTTTAAAATTCAGAGCCTCTGGAGAGCAGAGAGTCAGTCATCAACATCATCATCATCATCACCTCATAGTCAGCAAAGGCAGCTGAGTTCTCCAGGTTGAGACAATGGATGTCAGGGGGTGTGTCCCTGGTTGCCATGGCGAGACAACGCAGTGTGTCTCTGCCTGATCCCCAGTCCCGCACAGTGGACAGAAGCTGCTCTCGAACCACCTTGCTTAAAGGCACACGAGCAGAGCCGCTGACCCGGATGTAAGCACAGCGCTCCAGCACGCTCTCCGGAGCTCCCTGAGGAGAGATGGGGAAAAGGTCAGGCATTTGGAGACGGGATTGTGTGTGAAATCACAGGGATAACGGCTAGCTGTGCTAAACTGACCTTGACAAACATCTTGGCTCCAGAGGCAGACCTGGTGAGTTTATTGGATGAACAGAAGACAGACATGGACTTCCTGTCTCTGGAGAACTCCAGTGTCAGCTCCTTCCTCATCAGCTGCTTGATCACCTGAACACAACCAATAAAAAGATACAGTGTGAAAACTTTATCTTTAATAAACACAGTGTTTGCTGACAGAAACCCAGGCCTACAGAATGTAAAACTCCTCTTCATGGGTCAACTCTCAGTTCAAGCTAATGGTCTCACAGGTATAGATACAGCACAGAAAGGGTCTCTACAGGTCAAGGATAACAGAGGTCAGAATCCTTTTATTGTGAAGGGTTGATAAGAAGATGTATCCATAAGAAGATATATTTGTGGTTTTAAGAACCAAAAACGATCTCACTGTAGTTTTAGGTCCTCTCAGGCTGAGCTCTGAGCTCTACGAACAACATGTCAGTCAGCCAATCAGAGGAGAGGACTGGAGGTCCTGCAGGCTTCAAAAGAGCAGCTCACAAACCAACGTGTGACATCACAGTGGGCTGACACTTTATGAGCGGCAACCCACCAAGGACACACACACGCACACACACACTTACAGAGCAGCAGGCTGTTGCTCTCTCTGCAGCGCTCAGTCCTCTCAGGTCTGTGTCGAACACGTTCATTTTCTCCACCAAGCAGCAGAGGGCAGTCTCTGTTGCTTCCCCAACCTTCTCATACACTCCCTTTGCCTGGAACCACACACATACAAAGTATGCTGTTTACTTAGCAGCAGTTTTAGGTTTGCATTTGTGATTACACACATTCATGTGCAGTCGTACATGTTCCAGGACCATATATGGTCACCAGTCATGGTCTGGGCTGTTGCTATGTGTTGTACCTCATTGTAGTCCAGTGATGAGTCATTGCACAGCGCACAGATGGAGGCCATCTCCACAAGGCCTTCATACTGACTGCACTTCACCACTGAGCCATCCTTGTAGCTGCAGGCAGAGGAGGAAAGATCAAGACAGAGGAAGAGACACATAGAGAATGCAGAAAGGATGGAAAGATTAACTGGAAGGTGCTGTCTTTCATAATCTACAAACATCCAGGGGTTAAAGGGTTAAAGGTCAAAGACACTCACACTTCCCCTTCAGGGGCGTAAGTAGATCCACTAACTGTGAACTCGTTCAGGCTGCAGCGCTCCCCTGACACACTGTTCACAACAAACATCTAAACACACACATGCACATACAGACATTAGTTCAGTAATGTTAGAGGATCACATCAGGTTATTCTATACATTCCAATATGTTCCTGGTGATGAAAGTGTAAAATGTTCCACGTTTATTTCTGCTGTAAAGTCGGACATTTTAACACTAGTGGTCTGTAGAGGAACTGCAGCCAACGACTTTTACTATACTTACTGGCTCTTAGATGAGACTTGACCGTCTGTCTGTGAGAGAGAATGTGAGGAAGCTGAACCCTGTGTTAATGTCTCGTGTTGTGTGTGACAGGACAGCACGATAGCCCACCCGCCCTCGTCTCACCCTGCAGACGGACATCTGGTTGGTGGTCAGTGTTCCTGTTTTGTCAGAGCAGATGACAGAGGTGCAACCCAGAGTCTCCACTGATGGCAGGCTGCGGACAATGGCGTTCTTCCTGGCCATCCTCCTGGTGCCCAGGGCCAGGCAGGTGGTGATGACCGCTGGGAGGCCTAAGAGGAAACACATCAGCCAGAGGATGGTTATGAAACTGCCACAGACCAACATGGCAGCTGTATTTTATGAGCACATTTGAGGTTATTCAGAGTGGGTGGAGGAAGTTGGTTATTTATTTCCCTACTGTTTTTTGTCAGCTTGTCTTAGGCAGATGAATAAGCTGTTTAACGTGGTCCTGGTGCACAGAGTCCACTCTGCAGGAGATGATCCTACCTGCTGGAGACTGTGTGGGAGCCACAATGCCAATCAGTGCTGTATATTTTGGGAATGTTCAGTAATAAGACATTTCTACAGATGCACAAACAATGGAGGGAATGTTTAATACAAAAAATACACTCCCAGTTTAACACCTTTATTTCAGGGAGAATTATTATTATTATTTCATCTTTATCATTCGATCTTTATCTTTGCTTTCCAGTCTTCAGTTTCCTCAGTTCTTGTTTTTCTCTTAATTTCTATCATTTTTATTCCTTAGTGTGTGATTGGGATTGTCTGTGTGTGTGAGAGTGAAGGGGTGAAGGGATTGATTTTTATTTTTTTTATTCTGTAAAACACTTACTTACACTTAAATTGTTTGTTTGAAAGGTGCAACAAATAAAGTCGGATTGATCAATTGATTGATTTTACAAATTAATAGATTTACTAAATTGTATTCATGGTTTTGTTCTCATAGGTGCTCAATTGGATTTGGGTCAGATGAGGCTTTAATGCCTTTGTCATCCAGGAACTGCCTACACACTCTGGCTACATGAGGCAGGGCATCGTCCTGCACCAAGAGGAACCAGGGCCCACGGTCATGATGGATGATGTTACAAGCAGCAGTGAACCTGCTCTCATCTGTGAAGAGAACAAGGCACCGATGGCGGACCTGCCAATTCTGATGTTCTCTGGTGAGTGGAGCTGCACGGTGCTGGGCTGTGAACATCGGGCCCACTAGACGACACCAGGCCCTGATACCTGGTGTCCTCTAGTGGGCCCTGATATTGTGTCCTTGTCACTACAAGGACACAAGCAAAACACAAAACTAGAGCACAATCAGTCAGGAAGGAGAAGGAGAGAGAGCAGCTGTCTGTGGCCACTACATGTAAAACCATTTCCTTGTTGGGGGGTGTCTTGCTTTTGCCTCTCCATTGACCTGACCTAAAAGCAGATGAAACTGCTGCTGTGTGGTGACCAGGTTGCCCAGTAAGATTGGACGAAATAAAGAACTGCAACAAATAAAAGAAAGAAGTCTGACCTTCTGGTATTGCTGCCACAGCCAGGGCCACAGCAATCTTGAAATAGTACACAGCTCCTCTCAGCCAGCTGCCCCCATGCACTGGGTCATTGAAGTGTCCCACATTGATGGCCCACACCGCCACACAGATCACACTGATGACCTGAAGGGTTAGAGCCACAGAGATGTAAGGTCGGACCATGTGACTTGTATTGATTCTACTGATGGTGGACACTTACAGTTTCCACACTGAACTACACACTCACCTTAGACAGCTGTTCTCCAAACTGGTCCAGTTTCTGCTGCAGGGGGGTCCTTTCAGGGTCGGTGGAGGCCATCTCATCTCGGATTTTCCCGATTTCTGTCTGCACCCCTGTTGCCACGACAACCCCAATGGCTCGCCCTGCTGCGATGTTGGTGCCCTGAGCAAAGAAACAGAAACAACTTCACTGCTGTCGTGTCAGACTTGTCATGGTCATAAAGCTGTTATTTAAGGTAAATCTCCTTTAGCACCAGGCTGTGATGTGTCAGTGTGTGAAGTCACGCTCAGTCCAGCAGCGCTCTGATAACTACACCAACAAAGACGACCTGTAGCTCTCACAGCCTGTCACAAATAAAACGTCAAAGGCTGCTGGTCTTTGACCACAGATCACCTGCTGACTCAGCAGCCTTTGAGGTCTGACAGATATAATGAAACACACATTCTGAATGTCAGAGGTGTATATATGTGTGTGGGGGGTGTAGGGATGGAGCCTAGTAACCCAGGCAGAGGGAGTTCAAGCTGCTGCCTCAGGAAGTAATACTGTACACCTACTCCTCTACTGAGGTGAGGGTCTAATTTTTTAGATACAGATGTAGCGATTAGAAGAGTACTATGTTTAAACAATTGTGAACTGTCAATCCACCATAACCTCACCTTTTGGTTTCTAATCTATTCCTCTAAATGGACCATCATTTAAAAAATGAACATCATGTTGTATTGAAGACTTGAAACTAGAGACTGAGACCATAAACTCATTAGGAAAACGTTTACTGAGCTAATAAATCAAGGAGAAGTAGGGACATTTTCCCATAGACTTCAATACAATCTGACTTCTTTTAACAGCCAGTGGAGTCTATAGTAAAATCAAATTTTATTTATTAGTTTGATTTTTAATTCCTCAACTTTAAATTGGGATGAACAGTGACTTTGAAATTCAGGAAAATTGGTTTGGTTCATGGATGTAAAACATTTCACAAAAATACAACTTTTCATTAATAAAAAGGAACAATAGAAAATAATTTCCTGAAGCAGTTGGTCACTGTAGTTTATTTTTTAATCAGTGGTTTCAATGGTTGATTAATACAGATTTAGCTCTGTAGTATTTAAAGCTGCAGCATGGTGTGTGTGTGTGTGTCTGTGTGTGTGTTGTTGACAATAACAAAAACCTCTGATGTGGTTGTTGAGACTCACAGAAAAGAGCATGTTCTTCTTGTCCTGGTTGACAGCTCTGGGATCTGGTACAGGGTCTGTGTGTTTGAGCACTGAGACAGACTCCCCCGTCAGGATGGACTGGTCCACCCTCAGGGTGGTGGAACGGATGGAGGTCAGCCTGATGTCAGCTGGCACCTTATCACCAACTGGGGGAGGAGAAAAAATCATTTCATTTTGTATTATTGTGTTATGACAAGTGTTTAAAGACAGATATGAAGGGAGAAGTGCACTGTTTGCAGTTAAGGTTCTTTAAATGATCTCAAGAGAAGTTTAAAGGTAACAAGCAGGTCAAAGCACCAAGGAAAAACTCACAGACTACGACCAGAAACAGACAGAAAGGACAAACAAGGAGGAAGAAGACAGACAAAGAGGTGACAATACAGGTGCAACACTTGAGAACAGAGCAGGTGATCAAAGAAAGGAAGGCACATTTCAAAATAAAACAAAAAACAATCAATTTAGGGTCTCGTCTTTCAGAGTCTGCATTTGAAGATTGACAACGTCACAGCGGCACCTGCCTCATTTCAAAGGCTCCTTCAAGTGTGTCCTTCTTTACCTGTGCCTAACCAAGCAGCCGTCTATCACACTGCCATGGACACAGAGGCAGCTCTCTCCAGATTCTCCTGGTACACTTAGTGTTAGAATGTTTTGTGTTTCTGTTAGCATGGTTCAAGCAACACACACACACACGCCATAACATGCACACATGAGACTTTGTTAGACCACAAATAAAACTCATGAGACCAACATTAATCCCTGTCAAACTCACACTTCTCTCACATTTTATCATGCTTTAAATCCTCTTCCCCTCATCAGTCTACACTCATTCCCACAATAACAAAGTCTAAATACATTTCTAAAGGAATAAAAAAGTAAAAACTAAAATATTACATTTCCAGTGTTCAGACACTTTACTGAGCTAATTAATCAAGTCCAGGTTCGGGTTTTTCCTCTGTTGTCTCATCTCAGAAACACAGTAGCACATATTGACACTTCAGGCTGCATCTGTGGCGACTGTTGACATGTCTGTGTTCAGATCCACACTTCATGTGTGTTCATTATGTGCTGGTCACATGATAAGATGTGTTTGCTTCATGAGAACAGGACAGAGCGCTGGTTAACATTCCCTCTTCAGGAGAAGCCGGGCTGTTCATAAACTGTTTACAAGTGTTGACACGTGAGTCAGACTCAGAGCTGAGAGCTGAGGTTGGAGATCAGATCTGTGCTTCATCGTTACTCTGACGAGATTAACCTTATATTAAAGCTACTACACAGCAACATTTGATAATGTTGAAACACCTCAAGTCAGTTTTATTCTACTTCTAATGATATTCTGCTCAATGTGAAAACATTGATTTAGCAATTTTGTCTAACATTATTTAGTTAAATGATAATATAAACTTATTAAATATTAAATGTTTGAGTGAACATTTTTTGATGCTTTTTCAGTTGATGTCTTTTAACTAATATTGGTCAAAATAAAGTTAATTTAAGCAACAGACAGGGCTGTTGTGATAGACAGGTAATGATGATCTTCATGTCGTGTATTTGGAAATGAGTCTGTGATGCTGAAATCTGTTGAGACATTGTTTGGTGTGAAGGCGGCAGAAGACATTTCAGTCTGGAACCAGGACACCTGAGTAGGTCTTCCTCATCCAGGACACATCACAGCTGGTACAAACACTATACTGTCCAAATGTAGAAAGCAGCTACTAGAAGACTGAGTGGTGATAATGGACACAAGTAGTTCCCGCCAACACACATGACAACACACAAGTTAAACACAAAAAACTACAACTATAACAATAATCAGAGAAAGTCACAGTCACATGAGCTCAGTCTCCATCTCTGATGAGTGTCACAGAGTTCCCACGCTCTGGAGGACCAAAACTTTTACTACACACACACATGCATGCGCGCACATGCGCACGCACACACACACACACACACACACACACACACACACACACACACACACACCTAACCCTGTTTCCTCTCTGTCAGCATCTTAAAATAGCTGTGGGTATCTGGAGGATTCAAGATTCAAGAGATTTCTTACTGGGTCAAGATAAATTTGTGTGTGCTTGTGTGTGTGTGTGTAGAGCTTATCTATGAATACAATGGAGCTCAACATGTTAGGTCTGTTACACATTCAGTAGAATAAGGGACCATCTGGTCTCATCTAACTGTTGGTGAAAACACCTGGAAACAGGATGACAGCAACACTGTTGCCTAGGTTACAGTTTCCACCACTGCTGCCCAGGTTCTGGTTTCCACCTCTTCATAAGATTGATCCCATTGGGAACAAACCATTGATAAACTAGAAAAGAATCTAAAGAAATTCCTTTATGGTGTTAGACAGATGAACCACCTGTTGTCCCCAGCAGCCAGGGCACTGAATACCAACACTATTGGATGCCAGTCACAAGGACCAAAAAGAATCGCACACGAGGCTCTAAGCTTAAACGCCACACACATCGTTCAGAACTCGCCCCCACCCCCATCTCTCAATCTATAGTCCAAAGCCTTCTGGGATTGCTGTTTTTAGATGTGCTCCAATCACATATTTTCCTTGTGTGCCTCTTGCTGGGTTTCCATGGCAACAGAAATAGGAGCAGACAGAGATGCAGATTATGATGTTTGCCAGGAATGACTAAATGAAGAGGCAGCCGTATTATTTCAGCCATGTGTAAACAATCCTTGGCAGAAGGTCCCATGCTCAGGGCATGACACTACAGCACTGCATCATCAAACTCCATCAATAATGACTCCTCTTCATGTCCTGTTTATTCTTATATTCTTCTTCTTCTTTTTCTTCTTCTTCTTCTTATTATTATTATTGCACCTGGAACCATTATCAGTCCAGATCCTCCTGCTCAGATCCAAGTGACAGTGGTTCAGTATTCAAGTACATTTTCTATGTCTACACATTGTTGCTGTGTTGTTTTACAGTTATAGAATCTCCTGACTCTGAAACAACCTCCTGACTGACTGTACAACCTGGAGAACAGTGGTTTCCAACCTTATTCAGCTTGTTGCTGAACATTCAGAACCTGAACTGAAAACAGAGGAAGCTTGGTTTTTCTTTTGGTTTGATGAAGAAGAGCTAACTTGTCAATTCACCCTTCTTCTTCTTTGAATTCTTACTGTTTGTTGTTTGTTTCTTCCATTTTCTTCCATGCAGCAATGGACTGGTTGTATGTCAAGTGTTTGTCGTGCTTATGGAGGCAAACATCATCTGCTTACAGTAGGTGTGAAATCTGTGCAGGTGCAGACAGTCCATCAAGTAGCCTTTTGGTCATCTATCCCTTTAGTGTGCCTGTAACCAAAGCCACTTCCATCATGTTGCCAATGTCAAAGGTTTTTGTGCAGATCCTACATCCAGCACAACGAGGTCTGCCTCTCTCAAGAGCCACGTCTTCTATTTGCCATTTGAAAGCCACACATTGTTAAGAACACAGTTGCCTGGCATTTTTGCAGATAGGTATCCTGCTAACTTGACAATCCTGCCAATCCTTGTGTATCATGTGACACTAGTGATGTGACATTCATGCAGTCTGTGCAGCAGCACTAGATTTTAAATTAATACAAGGAATGTATTTTGTAATGTAAGGCGTGTTTTGGAAATTGTATTAACACATTTAAACAATAGGCTAAAACAGTGCATATTCAAAACTTTTCAAAACATTCAGTTAATCCCAATTCATTCTAATTTTATATCTTTTCCAGGAATGTCATGAGTGTGGGATATATATTTTTTATAATTACATCTTTTCACCAAAATACCATTTGATACTGTTTGAATGCAAAGCCTGTAGAATGTTATTTCAATCACCCACAGCATAAAACAGCAGCTGCGACGAGTTTATCTGGAATTAAACAAACGTTATCCAGACCTGTTTTCTCAAGATGGACGGTGAATTTTTTGGTCAGTGAAGTTTGGTCATAAACAGCAAACATTTCCAACTAAAGGAATTTTTTTTAGTTCCTAAAAGTTCAACAACAGACTTCAGATCAGGCCTGTGGTGAAGAGTCGTCACCTAACATGGCATAGACAGCTTTACACATGACAGTGGAGAAGTTGGTATAGCATTTGTACATATAGTGAAGTAAAAGTTTCCAATAATAATAATCATGGCAATAAATGTTTAGCAGTTGGCTGACTGCTTTCTGAGTGATCCAGTAAAAATATAGTAGATTTCAGGTAAACAATCAGAGAAACCAAATCCTGTAAGGTTGGATGGTGGGTCCAGGTAAACTGGGCTTGGGGGCGTGGCTGAGAGCAGTGGCTGCTTTATTGTATGGACCTTTAATATCTACCTTTAGACTGTATGGACCTTTAACATCCAACTTCAGACTGTATGGACCTTTAACATCTACTTTGAGACTGTATGGATCTTTAAGGTGGAATAGTAAAAGTGCACATTGTACAGTGTCTCAGGACGAGACTAATCCTCTGGTTATGTTATCAACCACTACACATGTGATGAGGATGATGATGCTTCTTGTAGTGATATTTGTCTGCTACCTGCAACTTCCACAATGTCACCAGGAACAATGTCTCGGGCTCTGACTCTCTGTACGCTCTTCTTGTCCTGGCGGTACACCTTGCCCATCTCTGGCTCGTATTCCTTCAGAGCCTCGATGGCGTTCTCTGCATTCCGCTCCTGGAGGATGTAACAGGAAGATATCATGTGAAAGATGGTTCCTGGTGATGAAGGAGCATGATTGGAACATCTTGTTAAACAGTTTCACCCAAAATTCGGGTACAAGTGAGATCACTTGTACCTGTGGACCTTTAAACCTTGAGACTATGGACCTTTAACATCAACCTTTAGACTGGATGGACCTTTAACATCTACCTTTAGACCGTATGGACCTTTAACATCAACCTTTAGACTGTATGGAGCTTTAACATCAACCTTTAGACTGTATGGACCTTTAAACCTTTAGACTATATGGATCTTTAATATTATTCATATTTATTAATCACTTCACTGAAGCTGTTTCTCCATTGATCTAAATGGTTTCTTTAATTCTTCTTAAGAGCAAAACCTCAGTGGAGATACTGGACCACAAAGGCAGAGATCTGTCAGAATGCATCATGTGAGTGTGTGTTCTACGCAGACAACATTTGGTTCGATTCTAATCCAGATCAGCATTTAATTTTCATAATCCAAACATTACACCAGCATACAGAGAAGTTGACAGGCACAAAGACAGAGGCACATCCTACCAGCATTCCTGATTGGTCCTGTTAAAACCAAAACTAGGTCAACAGGAAACATCGAACCAGAAGAAACAAACATAACACAAACTGAACCACATGTGGACAGTGTCTCAGAACAAAACTGGAGGCCTAAGGGACTCTGATGACTTTGTAATGTTTGAAACATTTTTGATTCTGTTGACCAAAACAAGTTTACACCAAGAGTGCCTCTGTTATGAATGCACTGACACGTGACATATGTAACGTGATAATAATGCAGTAGACCAGAGCTAGTGTGGCTCAGGCTACGTCCACACTGTTTCATTTTCATTTTAAAACCTCTAACACACCTGACAACACAGACATGACCACTCAGGTACATCTGATGAGCCTTGTAAACAAGAAGCAAATTGTCCAATCTGCAAAAGCGAGGAACAGGAAAGGTAGTTGGAGAATGAAAATGCAGAATTGAATGTGGGTCCGGCATAGAAAAGGCACAGCTGGACACTGTAGCCTGACAGGCACCTCCATAGAAATATGACTACATGACGACAACGTGTGTGAGTCAGACCGCAGCACCTGTGATTCACCATGTTTCTAACAGCTCCTCCAATATCTTTTCTCTTTTTCGCAGCATTTTTCTCCAGCTCACTTTCAGTTGCCACCATTGGTTGCATAGAAACCCCACTGCCAACCAGAGCTTTTATAGTGGAATGGCAGAGTGACTGTCAGGTCAAATAAAAATAGTATTAATCCTTTTAGAGCCACATTAAGGCTTTTCTGTTTTTTGTTTTTTTTTTATCCCTTTGTTTTTTTCCTGATAAAGTTTTTAATATTTTTAATATATTATATATTCTAATATATATTTTAAAAATGTCCCCAAGTCCCTACATCTTCAGAATCAGCTCAACCTCAGCTAATTATATCTGAGACTCAGTAAAGACTCTGTTCACTGTAATAGAAGATAGTAGCTCAGAGAGCAAGAGGAAACTAAAAACACACAGTCAACTTCTCCTTATTTTCTAGATAAAAACACTGTAAACCAGAATAACCAAAGAAAACTTCAACACAGAAAGTTACACATGTGTTTGTGTTGTTCTAGAGCTGATTTGAAGTTTCTCTCTTTATCTGATCTGAGTTCTGCTCATTCTTTGGAGCAGTAATGATGAAAAATCAGCTCCAAAGCCTCTAATGCTCTAAATATCTTATTGTCCATATAAAGCAGCTGACAGCTAGGCCTCTGAAGGAGACACTCTGATTGGCTGTGACATCACCCACTGGAGCCAATAGCAGTGTTCCATGTAGAGACATGACTCTAGACGTCACTATCAAAGATGGAGGATGAGAATGGATGGATAAACACACAGAAGTAAAGCAGCAATGCTCCAGTCAAAGGCTCAGACTGATCCAGATCTGAACTAACTTCCTTCATGAGTTTATCACTGAAGTCACAGGACAAATCAGGGCTTGTTAGAAAGAGCTGATTCTCTAGTTGAAGGAGAAGTAACCTCAGCTCAGATCATCAGGAGCAACAAGGCTCTGAAGACACCTGATGTTTAGAAGCGTAGGTACTTCTGTGGGATTAAAAGGGTTATATATGAATATGAAAAAAACTATGAGAAGAATTAGTAAATAAATAAAAATGCATAATTACAAAAATAAAGAGATCATTAGAAATAAATAAATAAGGTAATATTAAAGTAAGGTAAAGGACTAACTAACAGGTGGGATACTCGGGAAGCAGATTTGGAGTGCTGCCCTTGTCATTAAGAGAGCATCATGCAGTGTTAACATAACATCACCATTTATAAGTTTAGATCTGGCTAAGACTCCGGCTGCACCAGGTTAATATCAGCTTTAATAAATGAACTCTTTAATCCATGTGTAAAAAAAACTTTGTCTGTTCCATCCAAATCTATTGCCTAATGGTAACAAGTCTGACGTTTGATGTCTGTCATTTGCAGAAAATGGCTTGTTTGTTAGTTGCAATTAAAGTCACTTTGGTTACCTTCAATAAAAACGTTGTTTTAAATAATTACATAATTCAATATTATTACATGGTTATAAATTTATATACTCTCAGGTCCACTAATATTGAGGTGATTAAACTGGAAGTGATGAAAGTAGCTTTATTTGTGCTTCTTATGACATAAGGCCATGTGTCTGCAATATCTCCAAATCACTGTTGCTTGTTTGTGGTCGTGTAAAAATGTTTTAATGTTGTTCTTTTAATCTTTTTCTATTTTTTTCCTGTCAAGATTAAGATAATGGTTAAAATCAACTAATGGAACTTGTGAAATTAAAAGAACAATGTAACTGAACTATCTATGTACTAACTATGTAATGCTGAAACGTCCAAGATAAAAAAAAGAGAGAAATTAGATGCTTGGTCATTTAGTTGAATCTATTAGAAAAGTCTCAATCTCTTTCAAATGGGCAAGCAACAGTTGACAGTGACGCAGACACAACAGTGCACAAGTATAATTGCTCATAACGGTGCATGCAGCTCTGCATCTGTCTCTGACAGCTGCTCTGTGTGAAAGCATTTATTTTTAATATGCACAACAATGACACCTGATATACCACCATATTGATGTGTCATAGCTGGGGAAGGTGTTTACACTCTGGCCCATCATGTAAGCGAAACAACAGTGTTTTAGAAGAAGATTAATTCTGAGAAGCAACATCAGTATTTATCTGTCATCACTGGACCATCAACAACTGAATCGAGTCAAAGCAAAGTGAAACTGAATTGAAGTCTTTACCTGCCATACTCCTACAATAGCATTGGCGATGAGGATGAGGAGGATGACAAAGGGTTCAACGAAGGCTGTAATCGTTCCCTCCCCTTCTTCAAACCACGCCAGGGTCTGTGAGAGAAAGCTGGTGATTAGTGTGCATTGTACTATGTCTTCTCTACTACGTTTTAGCTTTAAACTTGTCTCTTCTTCAACTGCTTTAGTTTTAAATTTGTCTCTTCTTCTACTGTTTTAAATAAATAAAAATTAATTTGAAAATGCACATACACACTGTGTTGAAGAAATTTTAAAAGAGTTTGGTCTGGACCTGCTCTATATGTAAAATGCCTTGAGGTAACTTTGTTATGATTTGGTGCTATATATAAATTTGAATTTGAAATATAAAATTACTGTGATCACTTGTGTTTTAGTTTGCTAGTGGTTTAGTTGCGTTCCCTTACAAAGGAGATGCATGCAGCCAGCAGCAAGATCCGCACCAACAGGTCCTCAAACTGCTCCAGGACCAGCTCCCAAAGGGATTTCCCTGCACGGGGGACCAAGAAACACAGTTAGCAAAGAGAAAGGGGGGGGGGGGGTGGAGGGAGGGAGGAAGGGATAGATAGATACATAGACAGACAGACAGACAGATAGATAGATAGATAGATAGATAGATAGATAGATAGATAGATAGATAGATAGATAGATAGATAGATAGATAGATAGATAGATAGATAGCTCACCTTCTTCTGCTGGTAATTCTGTGAATAAAGATGATGGAGAGAAAGAAAGTTATTTCCCTTCAGCCAAGCAGTTTCATCATGGATGACACCCACTGCACAGAGCTTTAAGTATTTAATAAAAACCTACCATTGGGTCCCCATTTCTCCCTGTTCTTCTTCAGCTGCTCACAGCTCAAGCCTGTAGACTCATTTACACAGAAGAAGCCCAAAACCTCCTCCACTGTCTTAGTATGAGCATTATCCATCACTGTGGAGAGAGAAAAGAAGGAAGACAATATTAGTATCAGCAATAAGCTATTTCAGCACTAAAGTATCACAAATTCCAGACCTGTGTTCTTCTAACTCCCAGAGGCAGTTATCAAACAAAGAGACAAACAGGTGAATTAAAAAACCTCTGTCTTTACAACTAAAACTAAAAGAAGGTAGTGTGGCTTTAATAAAGATATTTTGGGTTGTAGGTGGAAAACAGAAAATATTTTTGCTGCATTCAACGTTTCCACAATTTTCTCAATATTTCTAAAATACATAAGTTCTTATTTGTATTATTTGTCCTTATTTATCCTATCAGGGAGGGAGCACACTGACTGTAGCTGATTTGATTTTTCAGTATTTTAGTAGTTTCACCATTCGAAAGGTTACCTGCTCCTTGACTGTGCCTCTTCTTGGCAGCTGCAGTAACAACTACACACTGAAGCAGCAATACCTGGCTGGGGACTCAAATGTACTATAAAGCAGCCAAGCAACTACACAAACTGGAGCCCACAGAGACAAACAGACCTGGGAGACATGACTTACTGTCCACAGGGTGTGAGCTGGAGCTGACAAAAATCTCTCCCTGTGTTGCATCACAGCATTTTTATGGACATTCTTTCTATTCTATTTTCAATAAGTGGTGTTTCTCTACCTGACCTCAAAACGCAATTAAAACATATGACAATGTTCTCTGAGAACAAAACTTAAGACCTTAAACAAACAAGTAGATACCACTGGTCAAATCGGCGCGTGTCCGATGCACCAGCTAGTTTTTATTGAAACACTGATGTAACAGTAAGAAATCATCAGCCTGTTGTTCCCATGATCCCTCCGCCGCCTTATCTGCGTGTAGGCGAGCAGCATGGGATAATTCAAAAACTTTTAACTTTAGTGAATAGATTGCATGTGCCGAATTTGTCATAATACTCTCTTCTCAATGATTCGTAAAGGCCTTCAATCAGGTTCTATGAAGAAGGCCTGTGTTTGAGATAATTAACTCAACGTGATCGCCCTAGAATCAAATCGCTTATTTCAGCATCTGCAGAATGGAAAACTGACCAACCGCCCCACGCGGACACCGGACATTAGCTCTGCGTTACACATCAAATCTGCATCGGTAAATACATTATTTGTTATTACGAGTGGCCTCGCCTGAATCCCGGGTTACATGGATGACACAACACTCAGAGAAATGTTGCTCATGACTAATGAGGCAATGTTATATGTACAGCAATGTTATATGTACGCTAACACAATCAGACTTCATGTCAAACGACAGGTGACAAGTCATAACTGTCAAAAGCTAAGCTAGCAGTCAGGCAGTGTGCTACACGGATGACTAGCTAGCCTAACAGCTAACGGTTTGTTCTAACGTTAATCCCCGGAGATGAACAGGTTGCTTACCAGAGCGGTCGGACGTCTCTCCGCTGGCTCTACAGTTTTATTAAGTCAGGATATATCACAGCACCATGCGATTTTGAACGGAAAAGGATCAAAAATACTCTGAAAAATATATTTGTAATACAAGCTATTTGGTTTTATTGACAGCGGCTCGTGAGAGATAAATCATCCGAAAGATATTTCTATAAGAGCAGCGAGATTTCCGACAGGAAAAAAATTTAACTATTAAAAAAATAAGGCTTATTTAATGCAAATGTTTAACTAAATATGGTTGAAGACTAGTTTACCCATATATTACGGTGTTATTACTCTTTAGCCCGGCTGCAGGAGTGTCTGTGGGTCATTATTTCTCAGGCGACCAGATACAGCATCCAATCACATCAAGTTTGACTTTTAAAAAATACGACATCCGGTCTTCACTTGCAAAATAAAGACTTCTTTTTAAGAAATGCTGTGTAGCATGCTAAAATCTGAATGTGAATTTCATGAAAATAAATGTTTCAGAATATCTTAGAAATGTCCTTACGTACTGCGCAAACAATGATAAACGCTCAGTTGTATTTCTTCCATCAACGTCAGATTATTTGCTTTTATTTTATATGAAAATCATCTCACTTCCGGTGTCTCCGAGACTTATTCTCTTCAACCTTGACGCTGCTGCCTCGTAATGAACGTGCTTAACTGCAATTAGCAAAGCAAGGAACCAAGAATGCTCCAATCAGAAGCCCAAGAGTCAGACTGACACAGCACATTGGCGAATGAGAGAGCAGAATCTTGTCATGTCTTGCCCATTGGAGGCTTTTACTGCAAAAACGGCCCGCCTCTGATCCCAGTCACCGAATTCCGGATCAATCAGCGGGAGGTGCGTCTGCCATCGCTCAACGAATCGACTCGCAAACCAATCAGCGTTGAGCTGTGAGTGATCGAGGATACTGTCAACCAGTAGAATGACGCCGGAGGCGGGCTAACACGTTTAGAGCATAATGCGCCTTTCGACGGGCAAAGTACATCCAGTAAAACCCACGATAACGTCTGAAAGCACAGGAAACTAAACATGACAAGTGTTCTGTTTTTCCAACGGAATTCTCAGTGAATATACAGTGTATGAAGACATACATGTATGTGTATTAATGTTAGTCTTTATTGGTTTAACTTTAACACTGACACTGGCTGATCGGACCATTCGGGATAACTGACTGCTTAACTCTTTCCATGTCTATTGGTTGGACTGCGAACACACCCGCTCACTGTCTCTCTCTCTCTCATGCATCTCTCCATGGAGAGTGTAGGTCTCTCTCTCAGGAGAGACTGTAGGTTAGGTCAGTTATAAAAAGACTGAGGAAAATGTATGTCACAGTGTGCAGACCACACATTCAAGACATGAACAACAGTGCCCTAACCCAGCTTGTCCAAACACTACAAAACAAATGAGGACAGTGTTTGTTTGTTTTTTATTTAAAAAATGTTAATAAAACTTGTAGTGTAGAAGAAAACACAATTCAAGAAAAAACTACATGTGGATTCTTCAGTCTCCATGTTGAGAAAGGGACCCCCCCCTCCTCGTTGCTCTTTTTGATATGTATTTGTTCTGCAGTTTTTAAAGGTCTGATAATTTGAGTTGTAACTTGTGAAGTGAAAATGCGGACATATAAAGAAACTTGAGTTAACTTTTTGGGATGACTTCCTCACAAAGGATATTCGCTCCACAGACTGAAAGACAAAGAACACAATTAAGAACACAATTATTATATATATATTATATATTATATATATATATTTTTTTTTTTTCGTGGGGCATAGGCACAGAACTTAAAAGTGTACTCAAACAAGATCCAGCTGCATGTAGTGCATGACCCAACTGGGCAGCAGTGGTGTGTTTTTTTTTAATAATACCTTATGTGTTAGCAAGGCAGTGACATGAGGATCAGACTCAACAGCAAATGCAAATGGTGGGAAACACTGTGATATCGGCCCAAGAGTGTGGGATTTCCTGTGGTTGGTAAAGGTCTTAAAACAATTAACTAAAGTGCCATTGTTGTCATGTGCAGTTGATGAATTATAAGTGATCTAATAATAATAATAATAATGATAATAGTAATAATAGTAACAATGGTTTAAAGAAATGTGCATTGAAACCCACACTGGCCTGCACCTCACTGTGTCTACATAGGATCCTAGCACAACAATATGAAAAACACATAAATATGAGATTAGGGGTGTGTGTGTGTGTGTGTCTGTGCATCTGTGTGTGTGTGTGTGTGTTACCTGAGTTTGTAGTCAGTGTCAGTGTGTGTTTGCAGTAGCAGGTCTCTGATCTCTTCAGGTGGGTTCAGACCATGATGCTTTGCTCTCTCCCATCTCTGCAACCTGCTAATGCCTGAAGGAGAGAAAGGAAACATGGACGTTTTCCACAGATGAATGCAGTGTGAGCACAGGAGTTCAGTTGATCTTTTTTATTTCAACGATGACAAATGTGTCCAAGAACCATCAGTAATTCTCTTAAACGTCATTAAAGCTGCATTTGTACAGCCAATGAACAAACAGGGGGCAGCAGAACCAGCTGCAAACAACATCTGGCATATTATCACTGTATATTGTGCATGTCTCAGACTCACACAGGGAATGTAAATCCAGGGGCTCAGAACCTACAGTCATGAACATGTGTGTGACATGACCGACACAGCACTTGCTGTCAGAAGATACAGAGCTTGTTAGTTAGTTAACATGTTAGTTGGTGTTAAGGTGACAGGAGCCTTTAAAGTTGCTGCTCTAACACAGTTGCCTTTAGATGTCAGATGTGCTGCTTTCATCTCTATTTGTAAATCTAAAGCTAAAGGCACATTATTATTTCTATTCACTAGCCTTTTCAGCCTTCTAGTCCATTGTCATGTTCATGTTGTGAATTTGCTCTTTGCTGTTTTCTCGTTTTTTTTGCATGTCTCCATATAAAGTGTGTTTACCATTCTTTCCTTGTGTTTACTGTCTTTACACATTTGTTTTATTGACTTGAATTTATTTTAACTCTCCTTTGCAGAGCACTTTGGTGGCAGCTCAATGCTGTGTAAATGTGCTCTACATGTAAACAGAAATGTCAGCATTCCTAAAAGACAGCATGTAAAATGGGGGTAGAACGTAAGATGAGATCACACATTAACCAAGTAACAGTGTCGTGAGTACTGTAGCCCATCATCCTGACTGTCCACCATCATTACCATCAGTAGGCAGCTATATTCAATCACACTTTGTTCTTAATCACTGATGAACAAAATATGTTGATGTTATGTAACCGCTTCAGCAACAATAAAAGGCTTCATTATTACATTTCCACTTCCTGCCCCACAGTTATCACACAACTGTCCTTCAACCATCCCACACATTCTACACTATATAAGTAGTATATGTGTGTGTGTGTGTGTGTGTGTGTGTGTGCGCACACATGTGTTACCTGTGCAGGGACCAAATCGCCAGTCTAGATCAAACTGTCTGAGCTTGTGTAGCTCCTCCTCTCTGACTGACTCAGTCTCATCCCCTATCCAACAAAAAAATTCACAGTCACTGCTGCACACCATGAATGTTACATCAACATTAGATTAATAACATTACATTACCAAATAATAAAATACAAACTCTCCACTTCGAAAATAATTTATATACATTGTGACGTATTTAAGGCAGCAACACAAAGTTGTCAGTAAAACAAAAACAATACAACACAAACACCGAACAAACACAAACACTCTGTGCTGACTGGTTCAAATATGAAAAATATACATGTATTTTAGTCTTCATCGCCAACTTAATCTGCAGACGTTGACTGAGATCTGGATTAAAGACACAGAACACACAACACATGACAACTACACAAACTTGGCAGCTATTCACCTTTCTGTGGTGGAGGAGGAGTAGGCCTCTTCTCTCGCCCCCCCTTCCTGGCTTTTTTTACCACTTTAAATGAATCAGTTATCAATCTGTGTTTAGTTGTCATGGTGACTAATCTGGAACAGACGCACGCACACACACACACACACACACACACACACACACACACACACACGTCTGTCATTGGTTGTACAACCACGACTCACATCATTTAGACACTCGGGTCTGATGGTCATTAGATAGAATGAAGGTTTAAGGCTCTTTAGCATTGGCTTCACTTTACAGACCCAGAGTCCAAGTCCAGGTTTAGAGACAGTCCAGGTCCAGGTTTAGAGATAGTCCAGGTCCAGGTTTCGAGATAGTCCAGGTCCAGGTTTTGAGGCAGTCCAAGTCCAGGTTTAGAGGCAGAAACCACTGGTTATTTGTTAACGAAGCAGCTTCTTCACCTACTGGAGCTGGTTTTACATTTCATACCTTTTAATTTGATTTCAATAAACTCACGTTCATGCAGCATGTGACTGTATCACCTTCAAACATTCACATTAATCTCATTTCTAAATATCTCCTGGCAGAGGCCGTATTACTTCTGGTTTGAACTTTCAAAATAAAACGCCCCTGCAGTCTTTGATAACGTCTGAAGCAGGAAAGAGCCGCTGTAGTTTCACTTCCATTTAATAGGTTTGACAGTCAAATATCACCTAACCACACACTTCCGGTTTCTCTCTCTCTCTCTCTCTCTCTCTTAAACCTCGGTTTGATGGGCGTGCGGAGAGACACAGTACCGGAAGTATTAACGGGTTATTACAATTTTAATCATTAGTCAACATCGACTTCGCCGCCTCATAAGACACAGAGGAGCCACCGCATCCACCGATAATCGAGCTGCGGGGAAAAAATCACAAAACACAAACACAGGCGGGACGGGACGATCCATAGGTTGAACTTACCTAGTTAAACACACTGGTAAAGCTCTGGGAGATGAACACGTCCTGCTCTGCAGCAAAACCAGCAAAACAATGACGACGTCACCGTCACCTCCTCCTCCTCCTCCTCCTCTTCTGTCTTCTTCTCCTTCTTCCGAGTCGAGCCCCAGTGGCCCCTGTGCTGCCACCTACTGTCCACTTTCCACATTACAGGTCCTCAGCTCATTCAACAACCAGGCTTTGAATTCAGTCAGATTACTGTGTATTTCTGGCTAATTGTTTGTTTTGTCGTAGCTGTTGTTGTGTCTCCTCAGACTGTACATCACAATCAGTGCATTTCAATATAGTATTTTACTCTTTTTTATGTGGTTTGTTGTGGTTTAATGAAGTTGAAAACTGACTGTTTGAGGGCCGTCAGTTGAAATTTGACAGTAGCTGTAGCAGTAGCTAGCTAGCTCTCTGAGCAACACACCAGGGTCAGGTTTATCTTAGACTGGCAACAAACAATATTAGAAAAACATAAATTAGGCTATTGATGATAGATTAATAGATGAATTTGGTTATTGACCAAAAGGTCAGATGTCAATTCACTGTGACATCATAATGTTCTGTGAAAACTCTTCTAACCATGGTTCAAACATGGTTCAAATAACTCAGGAAGTAGACTGTGTTTCCTGCAGCTGGTTGGTTGGTCCCCTCCAGTAATCATCACCTTAATGTGGTAGAGGAGTTTGTGTGTCCCAGTGACCCTGACAGCAAATTGCTCCCAGGGGAAGAACCAGACCAAGAGCAAATCCAAAAACCCCAAATGAGTGAGGTTACATGAAAATCTTAGCCCCTCACATGGAGAAGGGAAACCAGGGCCCTCTCCTGGAGCCAGACCTGGGAGAGGATCTCGTTGGCAGGGCCACGACCTGTGGGGCCCGGTCATACTCAGCCCAAAGCGCTACATAGAGCTACCACCCTGTGGACCCACCACTCACAGGGGTGGATGTTAGGGTCAGATGCAGTGTAGACAGAAGAAAATGGATGGATGGATGGATGAATGATGGAGGATGGATGGATGGTGTTGACTGTAGGTTTTCATTTAAACACGCCAGGGTCTAAAATAATAAACATATCATACACATATAATCCCAGTAGAACTTGTGTCATGGTCTTTTATTACTCTTATTCATCTTGATAAACACAGCTGATAATAAATAATATCAGAATTAGGAGCATCAATGGGAACAGAAGTACAATGACATTAGCTGTGTATAATTCTAAAAATTATTTATTTTTATCATCCAGAGTGAACTCATCCCCGCTTTAACCCATCAGACAGTAAAAACAAGTCTTTTCTTTGTTTGGATTCTCATCATCACAACGTGGTCGCAGGGTCCAGATCAAAGCGTAGTCACATGATCTTTTTGGCTAATGCTTCAATCATATGATCCAATGTGATGTTCATAATGAAAATGATAGTGATGATGATGGACCTTAACCTAATCATGATGATGGGTGACAGGAAGCCAGAGGACAAGCCTCCCTCCCTCCCTCTCTCTCTCTCTTTCTCTCTCTCTGGTTGTAAATATCTAAATCAATACAAATCTTTTTGGCCTGTAGTCATCTTCTTGCTATTTTCTGCTCTATTTCTCCTCCATCCTGACAGATCAATTACCACAGAATCTAATCTAAGGTATCTGTGTGTGCATGCTTGTGTCTGTGTGCACGTTTTTGTCACTTCTTTTTGACCTTTTTCTGGTATAAACTCTATCTGGTTCTAATGAGGCAGAATATCATGTCTAAGGTTCTGCTTCATGTTTGGTTCAGACTCCTCAAAATCAATGGAAGTCAGTGCAATCTCCTAATAAAAATAACTACATAAACATGTGTAGTTTGTGTGTGTGTGTGTGTGTGTGTGTGTGTGTGTGTGTGTGTGTGTGTGTGTGTGTGTGTGTGTGTGTGTGTGCGTGCGCGTGCGTGTGCGTGCGTGCATGCGTGTGTGTGTGTGAAGTATGTTCTCCATCCTCTTTGACATGAGTCGTCAGTCTGACTGGCTACCCTGGAACAACATTAACAAGACTTCCTGTTCTCTTCGTACTCTCTTTTATGTGTTTATGTAAACCTGCACTCTGTCTCTTTGCACTTTATTTTACCTGCCACTTCCTCTCAGTTCCTCATTTCCTGCCATCCCTTCCCCACCTCCACTCAGTTTCTCCACATTTTATTCCTTAGCCACTTCATACTCCCTCTCCACTTTATTCTCTTTGAAGAAAGAAAGCACGAGAAAAAGATCTAATGATATTTTACTACTTCCTGGTTCTCACCGAATGGTAGGCTGTTATTGACTCGTCATAAGTGACTGCCATATAATGCAGGCATTCAGAGAGTCTGGATGGCATTAGACTGAAGGCAGCGGTGATTGGATTACAGCGAAACCTTATCTCCTGAATATGGTTTGTGGTGTGTGTTTGGCTGTGGAGAGTGGTACATGGGGTTGATAGTTGCCTTTTATCCAAGATGAGTTCAGGTCCACTTACTGTCATCCATGTTTCACATTATGGATGCAACATTAAATGTAAACATTATTTTTAAACTACACTATACATCTCAGTGCTCAGTGGAGTTGGTGGGTGTGACAAGTCCTTATACCTTAGTCAACTGTAACTGACAACACAATCAAATTTGAATAGTTTTATCATGGTGAGAATTTTACGAACTTTGAGTTCCAGTCAGCAAATGGAGAACCAGTGAAAATTAATGAAAGGATGTTTCTGCCGCTTTATCTTTATTGGTTAATGATAACAAGTTAATTCACTGTGCCACTAAAAAGCTCATAGAAAGGGCTGGTAAAACAGAGCCAACCCAATGGGACTTGTCCTGGTGTGCTGATGACCAGTCCAACCATGAAGGTCTTTGTTGCTCCTCCATTGTGCCTGGTCCATTGAAGGTTGTAGGGAATCTCTCTCTCTGGTTCTGCATTATCTCCCTTCAAATTAAAAGCCCTCTGCAGACTCCTACAAAGTCCAAAACACTGCATCTGGCTGTGGACGGACACACACCTACACTATGCTATGTTAGTGATGTCACAGTATGTCCAAGCTGAACAAGATTAGGTCTAAATCGTGACTATACGTGACAAGGTTTTAGCTCAGGTAAAAGGACTCAAATGCACGACTCACAAACTCAGATCAAAGTTCAAGGTTTATTTCCAAGGCAAGGTTTGGTACATAGGTGATCAATCAGTGGGGCAACGGGATCCAACATCAGCAGGCAAAAAAGCAAAAACTGGTCTTAACACAAGAGAGCAACAATGGAAGACCACTACAACGTAAGGAGGGTACAGACACAGGGGAAGATGAGGTTTAAGTATAGACAGGAGCAGGGAGACAATTAGCCACAGATTAGACACATTAGGGCAGAGCAGGTAATCACAGAGGTGGGAAACACAGGAGGACAGGAAGTGAAGAGACCTGAAACAAGGGACAAAGTAAAACAGGGTTTGTCACTATGGGCTATGGATGGGGCCAGGCTCAGGCTCAGGCCATGGGGTGTATACACTGGGCCACAAGAAACACAAGCATGTGGACAAGACAAGACAAGACAAGACAAGACAAGATAAGGTAAGCTTAGTAAGATTAGTTACAGTGAAGAGCTGGCAGGTGGAGGTTAAGGCAGGGCTGCTTGATGTTTTAGAGGTGGCTGATCTGAACCACGAGGTAACCTGAGGAAAAGCTTTCTTGGCGCGGTGTTTTGAGTAAACCAGCAAAGTTCAACTGCTGTTCACATGGAACCCTTCTCCACTTCGGCCTTCAAAGTTCTCGTTTGAATATTTGCTACTACCACCAAGATCTGCACCCGCGGCGGCTCCACCCGGGCCCACGCCCTAGGCTTCCGTGCTCACCGCGGCGGCCCTCCTACTCGTCGCGGCGTAGCCCTCGCGGCTCCTGTTGCCGGCGACGGCAACAGATATGGTCAAATAACATACGGTAGGATATGGTAAGATAAGATAAGATAAGATAAGATAAGATAAGATAAGATAAGATAAGGTAAGATAAGATAAGATAAGATAAGGTAAGATGAGGTAAGATGAGGTAAGGCAGGATAAGGTAAGGTCAGATAATTTAAAGCAAAATGTAGCTTTATTGATTTCTGTAGGAAAATTCACAAGGTACAACATCACAAGGGGAAAATTAGAAAAATGAAATAGAGACACTTTATACAATAACTATACAATGCAATGTTGGATGTTACTCTAATACATACATACATGTTGAACATACACAGTGCACTGAGCTGAGGGTGTGGGGTGCTGGCTGAATGGGTGAAGTGGGAGCCGAGGACAAAGACAGAGAGAGTGAGAGGGAGAGAGGGAAGGAGAGAGAGAGAGAGAGAGAGAGAGAGCAGTTAACATGTTGACCAGTTGGTCATCATGATACATTAAGTCTCATGTTACAGTAAGACACCTGCAACTGGAGCTGGAGCTGGAGCTCAGAGGAAGACATCCAGCTGTTGGACATCAGGACACTGCTCAGACTGATCCATGGACATGTCAGTCAGACATCAGGACATCCACTTGTAGTCGTCACAGCTGCCTCACAACTGTCTTCATCTTTCTTCAGGTCACATCCGACACAGAAAACATACAAACTCCAGCTACTGTGTGTTCACGGACATACTCACACTGCCGGGATGTGGTCTTGTATAACAGACTTCTTCACCTATGAAACCACCAAGTCGGTGGTGGTGAAGAGCTGGACCATCGGCATCATCAATCGTGTCGTCCAACTCCTCATCATCACTTACTTCATCGGGTGAGTGTCTCCCTTCACGCTGGTCAATTTGGAGGATGATGCAGCATTTACTGAATTAAACAACAGCTGCAGAAATGTACCTTTAGTTTAATTTAGCTATACTTTATGTAAATATATGTGGAACTGATCACAACTAATACATAATAGGACAAGTTTAAAATGAAAGAATTCGTTTTAAAAAAAACTATTTATCATTTTTATTAGCTGCAAAGTATTATATCACAGAGAAATATATATCAACTCATATTCATGTTCAAATATAGAACATGTTCATTTAGCACTAAAACAGATACTTTTAATAACATTTTATTGTAAAATACAAAACATATATGAAGGTAATTATAATGGTAATTATATTCTCATCCCTTTTTCCCCTTGAAATGTTCTTCTTTCATGAATTCAAAATTGATTATAAAAGTAATTTGACAACCAATCAAGTCCAGTCAAACAATATGCCATTAACTAATGGGAGCATATTAGTTGTTTTGTGTAGTTTAAATTTAAATCTTTTAATTTTACCTTTAGTATGTCTTGTTAATTATCAAAATAATAATAGGATGTGTATCACATGGGTTCAGGTTAACCTAGCTCAGAGATGTAATGTCAAGATTTAATGAAATTGAAGGTTCTTCTCTTCTGAATGTAAAATAGTTTTAGTCAGGAAAAACAACACACACACAACACACACAAACACAAAACACTGACTCAACACATTCACTTCCATCTATTGTACTTTTTAATTTGCTTTTCCTGATTTTTTTATCTTATCTGCTGTTACCATTTACAATCACTTCAATGTCTCTGCCAACTTGAAGCCCATGAACACCATCGTGTTCATCTGTTACGTTTTGGTCATCTGTTGTGTCCATTATGTCTATTTTTTGTTGTGTTTGTTCATTTACACTGATCAGTCATAACACCCCTGACCCTGGAGTCCTGGACTCCTCTAGACCTCTGAAGCTGAGCTGTGGTATCTGGACCAGGACCTTAGCAGCAGATCCTTGTAGTCCTGAAGTTTTGAGGTGGAGCCTCCATGGATCAGACTTGTTGGTCCAGCTCATCCCACAGATGCTGGATTGGACTGAGATCTGGGGAATTTGGAGCCAAGTCAACACCTTGAACTGGTTGTTGTTCCTTAAAGCTCCTGAACCATTGTTGCAGTGACAGGGAGCATTATCCTGCTAAAAGAGGCCACTGCCATTAGGGAAGACTGTTTCCATGAAGGAGGGGACTTGGTCTGGACAATGTTTAGGGAGGTGGGACGAGCCAAAGGAACATCCACATGAATGGACCCAAGGTTTCCCAGCAGAACATTGACCAAAACATCACACTGTCTCCACCAGCTGCTCTTCTTCCCATAATGCATCCTGGTGTCATGTCTTCCCCAGGTAGAGACATACACACTCCAGACCATCCACATGATGTAAAAGAAAACCTGATCCATCAGACCAGACCACCTTCTTCCAGTGCTCCATGGTCCAGTTCTGATGCTCACATGTCCATTGTAGGATCTTCTGGTGGTGGACAGTGGTCAGCATGGACACCCTGACCAGTCTGAGGCTACACAGCCCCATACACAACAAACTGTGATGCTCTGTGTTCTGACACCTTTCTATCAGAACCAGCATGAACTTCTTCATCAGTTTGAGCTCCAGTAGCTCTTCTGTTGAATCAGACCACACGGTCCAGCCTTTTGGTCAAAGTCAAAGTAGCTCACATCCTCACACTTGACCATTTTTCCTGCTTCAACACATCAACGTCAGGACTAAATGTTCAGCTGCTGCCTGATATATCCACCACTGACAGGTGCTTTGGTCATAATGTTATGGCTGATGAGTGTATATGTTTTTGTGTTTTTTATATTGCACCTGGAGAAATGCTGTTCTGCTGTGCACTTCTTGTATGGTCTGAATGACAATTAAGTTCACCTTTAACATTTAGGCACTACTCTGAAACACATAAACTGAAAGACTGAAACATAGGAACTGAAAGACTGAAACACAGGAACTGAAACACACAGGAACTGAAACACACAGGAACTAAAACACACAGAAACTGAAACACTGAAACACAGAAACTGAAAGACTAAAACACACATGAACTGAAATACATAGGAACTAAAACACTGAAACACACGTGAACTGAAACACTGAAACACACAGGAACTGAAACACACAGGAACTGAAACACACATGAACTGAAACGCACAGGAACTGAAACACTGAAACGCACAGGAACTGAAACACTGAAACAAGCAGGAACTGAAACACTGAATCACAGAAACTGAAACACTGAAACACACAGAAACTGAAACACACAGGGACTGAAACACACAGGAACTGAAAAACACAGAAACTGAAACACACAGGGACTGAAACACACAGGAACTGAACCACTGAAAAACACAGGAACTGAAACACACAGGAACTGAAACATTAAATTACAGTAATTAAAAAACACAGAAACTCAAACACACAGCAACTTAAACACTGAAAAACCCACAAACTGAAACACACAGGAACTGAAACACTGAATCACAGGAAGTGAATCACTCACAAACTGAAACACTAAAACACCCAGGAACAGAAACACACATGAACTAAAACACTGAAACACCCAGGAACTGAATCACAGGAACTGAAACACACAGAAACTGAAACACTGAAACACAGGAACTGAAAGAGTAAAACACACAGGAACTAAAACACACAGGAACCAAAACACTGAAACAAGCAGGAACTGAAACACTGAATCACAGAAACTGAAACACTAAAACACAAAGGAACTGAAACACTGACACACACGTAAACTGAAACACTGAAAAACACAGAAACTGAAACACACAGGAACTGAAACACATAGGAACTGAAACACACAGAAACTGAAACACACAGGAACTGAAACACACAGGAACTGAAACATTGAATCACAGTAACTAAAAAACACAGAAACTCAAACACACAGCAACTGAAACACTGAAAAACCCACAAACTAAAACACACAGGAACTGAAACACTGAATCACAGGAAGTGAAACACACAGAAACTGAAACACTGAAACACCCAGGAACTGAAACACACATGAACAGTTTGAGCTCAGTGTCTTATTGTTTGTGTGTGTGTGTGTGTGTGTGTGTGTGTGTGTGTGTGTGTGTGTGCGCACGCTTCAGGTGGGTCTTCATCAATGAAAAGGCCTACCAGGTGAGAGACACAGCCATTGAGTCCTCTGTGATGACCAAGGTCAAAGGTTTTGGAATCTACAATGACAAAGTCATGGATGTTGCAGACTACGTCACACCTACACAGGTATGAATAGACACTCGATAGACGTGTTGTGTTGTGATGTGTTGTGATGTGTTGTGTTGTGTCGTGCTGTGTCATGTTGTGTAGTGTTGTGTTGTGATCTATTTTGGCATGTTGTGATGTGTTGTGACGTGTTACGTTGTGCTGTGTCATGTCGTATCGTCATGTGATGTGATGTGATGTGTTATGTTGTATCGTGTCATGTCATGATGTGTCGTGTCATGATGTGTTGTGTCGTGATGTGTTATGTTGTGTTGTGATGTATTTTGTAGTATTGTGTAGTGTTGTGTAGTGTTGTGTAGTGTTGTGTAGTGTTGTGTAGTGTTGTGTTATGTTGTGTTATGTTGTGTCATGTCTTGATGTGTCATGATGCATCGTGATGTGTAGTGATGTGTTATGTCGTGTAGTGTCGTGTCATGATGTGTCGTGTCGTGTTGTGATGTGTTATGTTGTGTTGTGTCGTGGTCTGTTATGTTGTGTTGTGTCGTGATGTGATTTGTTGTGTCATGTCGTGTTGTAATCTATTGTGTCGTGTCATGTCGTGATGTGATGTGTTATGTTGTAATGTGATGTGATGTGATGTGATGTGATGTGTTGTGTCATGTCATGTTGTGTTGTGATCTATTGTGTTGTGTCCTGTCGTGATGTGCCATGTTGTGTCATGTAATGATGTGTCCTGATCTATTGTTGTGTTGTTGTATTGTTATGATGTGATACATGTGTTTTCTACAGGGGGCTTCAGTCTTCTGCATCATCACCAAACTCATCACTACAGAGAACCAGGTCCAAGGATACTGTCCTGAGGTCAGATGTTGTTACTACCATTACTGCAATACTACTGCCATTACTACTGTCTCACCATCACTCATACTTACCATCATTACAAGCTAAGCTAAGATTGGCTAGATGAAGTAATGCTGCATCTTTCCACTGAGTAAGTAATTAAAGCAAACAACACCAACCAAGACCCTGAGGATAACAGTTTTAATATGTATTTTAGCATGGTATTTCAGCTCAGTTCAACAGCTAAGGGTACAACTGTTGAAACTAAGGACCTTAAAACTTCAAGTGTTTGTGAAAACAGTTGTGTGTTTTCAAAGTTACAAGCGGGTGAACATAGAGTGGGAACAGCTAGTGATCAATGCTAAAATCCTCCAGACCGTCTTGACTCAGCCACACCTCAAGAAGCCAAACAGTGTATTCAGTTTCATTAGACTTGTCTGTGGAAGTCCATAAGAGTCAAAACATGGACCTCCCCTCTTCCTTCACTGGCCAACGTGTCCTCGTCTGCTCAAAGCCGACAAGACACGATGCATAAATATCACATTTCACATCTAATTAGATGAAGTCAGATAAAGTTAGTTGCACTGACCAGAGCGGAGCCACACAATAATTAGATTTGATGATTTTCTCATACCATTTGCAATGGTATTTATTTTAACATTTATTTATTAGTTTTCTGGTCCTCCCATCATTTGAACATCAGTACAGAACTGTAACCAAGCATGAACTGAAAGTTCACACACTGAAAAGTGTGTTGTTGTTGTTGTGTGTGCTTGTTTGTGATTGGATGTTATCCAGAGTGAGAAGAAGTACACTTGTACCCAGGACAGCGACTGCACCAGACACCTCAATAAACCAGGGAGTTATGGTAAGACCTTCTATCTCTCGTTTTCTTATCATCTCATCTCTGCCTCACAATGTTTAATCACAATCACACTTCTGCATGTGTTTATTTCATGTTTTATTTGTTTGTTTGAAGGTTTGTCTTTTCCTCCTCAGGGATTCTCACAGGGAAATGTGTTCCATTCAATACCACCATCAAAATGTGTCAGATAAAAGGATGGTGTCCTGCCGAGATAGACACCATCAAGACGTAAGATGATGCTATGCATGTGACAGAGAGATTTTCTCCACTATCACAACTATGTGCTTTTATTCTAATGAAGACTAATGACCTGTCTTTCTTTATTTAGGTTTATAGTCTAACGGTAGATGTTGAAAGTCCACAAAGTCTAAAGGTAGATGTTAAAGGTCCATACAGAGTAAAGGTAGATGTTAAAGGTCCATACAGAGTAAAGGTAGACCTCCACGTGGTCTTTGATAAGAAAAGGCTGAAACTTGAGTATAGATATATCTTCTTTTGGATATCAATACTTTAGATAAAAGTGTAAAATTTGGACCTTTAAGGACACAGTTGTGCATGTGTCTCTCCTTTGCTTCTATGTTCCTCACTTTCCATCTCTCAGGACTCCAATGATGGAGGTGGAGAATTTCACTATCTTCATCAAGAACAGTATCCGCTTCCCAACCTTCAACTACACCAAGTATGATTTTAAACATGATGATGTTGATGATGATTATACTAATACTAAAGGCTACTGACACACTGTGTTTGTGTGTGTGTGTGTGTGTGTGTGTGTGTGTGTGTGTATGTGTGTGTGTGTGTGTGTGTGTGTGTGTGTGTGTGTGTGTGTGTGTGCGCGCACGCGCGTGCGTGCAGAGGGAACTTCCTTCCTACTATCACTGGTGATTACATCCAAAAATGTAACTTTGACATGATCAACAACACCTACTGCCCCATCTTCAGAGTGGGGGACGTGGTCCGCTATGCCCAGCAGAACTTCACTAAACTGGCAGACAAGGTAGAGTCAACACATGATTTTCTGGTCCCTCAGTGCTGAATGATGTATTGATTTAACATTTGATCACTTCTCCTTCAAAGTTATATCAGTGGTGTTTTTTAAGGAACTGAAATCAAATAGTTCCTCTACATATCCCATAACCATTATAAATATTTAGAAATAATTAACTATCTGTTGTTATAAGGTAGGTTAAAGGTCATGAATGTGAATAAGACAATGTGTCAAATGACACTGCTACAGTATAAACCCCATTAATCCCTCAGAGTCTCCTCCTCCTCCATCAGGTGTCTTCAGAGCCTTGTTGCTCCTGATGCTCTGAGCTGTTTGTTTCTCCTTCAACTAGAGAATCAGTTCTTTCTAACAAGGCTGGGTTTGTCCTGTGTGACACTGACTTCAGTGATAAACTCATGAAGGAAGTTAGTTCAGATCTGGATCAGTCTTAGCCTTTGACTGGAGTATTGCTGCTTTTCATCTGTGTGTTTATCCATCCATTCTCATCCTCAGAGTGAGGAGAAGTTGCTCTGAGTTTATTGTAGTAACAGAATAAAGACAGAGACATGGACAATAAGATATTTAGAGCATTAGAGGCTTTGGAGCTGATTTTTCATCATTACTGCTCCAAAGAATGAGCAGAACTCAGATCAGATAAAGAGAGAAACTTCAAAGCTTCAGCTCTAGAAAAACACAAACACATGTGTGTAAGTTTCTGTGTTGAAGTTTCCTTTGGTTTCTATGGTCACCAGTCCATTCTCTTATTTTGAAAGGGAGGAGTGATTGGAATAAAGATTGGCTGGATGTGTGATCTGGACAAGTCAGACGACCAGTGTAACCCCTCATACTCTTTCACCCGACTGGACGCCATGTCACAGAAGAACGCTGTCTCTCCAGGCTACAACTTCAGGTGCTTCAGGCTCTGTCCAGAGAACTTGTCTCCGATGCAGATATTCACAAACATGATCCTATAGCAACATAACATTAGCACAAATTTCCCATTTTCACACATGAAATATAAAAATATATAAAGGTTCATGTCTTTGTTTGACAGTTTATTAACCTCCAATCCAACCCTATAAATGATCACCTAGGTTTGCCAAATACTATAAGACGGAGAACGGGACAGACTACCGCACGCTGGTCAAAGCCTATGCAATCAGGTTTGATGTTCTGGTCAATGGAAACGTGAGTATACAGTATATATCTTATCATTCCCAGTCAAAATAACTTGTTTGAATGTGTCCATTCAGTACTTGCATAAGTATGAATGACAGACATAGGGATTTGGTTCTGTCAACATTTTGACAGCTCAAAATGGAAGCTGCACGTTGTTCTTCAAAATTAATAATTTTAAGGATCTAATGTGTCACAAATGTCTCACCAAAGCTCTTCATAGAACAGTACATGCAACCTCAATGACAGTACAGCCTTGCTGTTCGGGCCTGGGACTCTGAAAGAACAAACTGTGTATGTTTCCTGTGGGTGGTCCAGTCACCTCTAAGGTCACCTACAAGAACTAAGTTCTTGTACAACTACATTTATGAACCTGCTGATACAATCTTCTGATCTACTCATATGATATGAAGCATCCAGAGCCCTCAGGTAGTCTAGGGCAGGTTTACTCAGCACCAGGTGAAGCACCTTTTACTTTCTCTGCTCCTCATCTGTAGAACAAGTTTTCTAAATAAACTGAGATCAGCTGAAGCTGTCAGCTCATTTAAATCAAGGCTTAAAACACTGTTTGCTGCAGCTTGACAATACTTCATAAACAATAACATTGTCCTAAGTCTCCTCCCTTCAACCTTTCCTTGATCAGACATATTCAAATACTTTTACCTTTAAATTATTTTTTGTTTTTTTTAATTGCCCTCTTCATTTTCTGTTTTTAATGCTTATGCTATATATGAGCTATATAAGCTGATGTGCTATATAAATAAACTTTGTAGGCAGGCAAGTTCAACATGATCCCCACACTCATCAACATGGTGGCAGCCTTCACATCAGTGGGAGTGGTGAGTTGCACTGGTACAAAAGTTCATTATGCTCCAATAATTTTTCATTCAGGTCTGATTACACATTTACACTTTTACATCTAATTTTAATTGTGTTATATAATTCTAATAATTTTATAATAATATTCCTGATTTTATTCCTACATAGGGTACAGTGCTGTGTGACATAATACTGCTGAACTTCCTGAAAGGAGCTGAGCAGTACAAGGCCAAAAAATTTGAAGAGGTAAAATATATGGTGGTGCTCAGAGCTCAAACCACTGCAGCTTAAGAAAGCACGGGCAATTAGTCAAATAATAGAAAAACAAGTTCAAAAACATCTTCATAAATTTGACAAAACATGTGGTAAAAACCTTAATATGGACAAACATGATTTAAATACATGACCCTGTAGCCATTTTCACAAGATTCAACAGCCACAAATCAGTGTATCTGAACCAGGTCCACCACTTTTGTGTGTCCCCCTGGAAACATTGTGAGTGTCTGTGTATTTGGTTGTGTGTATTTGCAGTGAGCTTCATAGGTTGCAGCTGTGTTGACATCTCAGGGCCACAGAAACAATTAACTGGCTCTTAAGATAAGAAATTAAAAAATTAATGATGGCCTGTGTAAATGTTTGGGAGCCCTGTTAAATGAGAAATCTGTAGGTTTTTGCCGTCGCTAGCTAGCTAACATTACCTTCAACAGCTTTGTATTTCAGTCCAGTCTAGGAGAAAAGTTCTGAATTCAGCATCAAACTTCATTTCTTTACTCACCAACATCAGTTTCATTAGCAAGAACCAGACCATCAACAGGGTGTGTTTGAGTCATTTATTGGAAAGTGTTTATGGAGGATGTTGTTTGATTCTTGATCTTTCAGGAGGCTCTCCCATCATACAAATCATACTTCAATCTAACATGTGTGCTTAGTTCAGATGAGACAAAAACAAAATTTTTTGTGTTAATATACTGAAGAACAATACATCTCTCTCTCTCTCCTGTACTGTAGGTGTCGGACAGCCCACTGGAATCCCAAAGCAATGGCTTTTACCGCTCCCAGCTGTCACTCAGACACAATGACACCATCATGAGGTCCAGTGACTCTGGGGCATTTTCGATTGAACATTACAGCTAAATGGGCAGGAGCCACAGCCAGTGACCAGTCGTTGGGTTTCTCTGAAAATATCACATATTCAGGAGCCTCTTTATATAACACAGTACCTCGTTTCCCACCTTTAGGTCAGTGTCAAACTACATCTGGAGAACCTAGAACTGTTACCTTTAAATATTTCATAACAGCTAGTTAAATATAAAACAAATGTCTTAAAAAATAGATAAGAGATCAAATAAAATACTAAATCATTGTCTTTGCATGGTGACACTTTGGGACAAATCTGAAGATGGCTCAGGATTTTATTTTTCTGTCTTTAAAAAAGAATTAGACTTGATATTTCTATATTTCAGGAATTAGCTTATCTTGTTTCTTTTCCACCTTGTATTGAAACTGCTGTAAAAGCCTTTGTGACAGAACACCTCAAATAAAGAAGACATCTGGCATGAACAGGGTTGACGAACTTGTCCTCTTTAATAGCTCCACTGTGGTTATCATTTGGACAATGTGTTAAATAGACCTCTGGTCATCCAGCAGGTACTAGACGTCTGTCCAACGTCAGACACGTTGGATGCTAATGACTCTAATGTCGGACAGATGTAGGTTTTTGTTCAAAACTTGAGTGTCAGCATTACATCAAGATATTATATCAAGGCTTGAGACGTTTGGAAGATGCTGGACTCTGGTTACTTCTGTAAAGCTTCTGTAAACGATCGTCACTGCCATGAGATGTCGCTACATCACCAGCGTGTCAGACCAAAACAAAGGCTTCGTCAGCCATGAACAACTGAGAGGAGACCTGGTGTAGACCCAGAGCTCGCTGGGGGGACAAAACCTTGGGTCCCCCAGGAGGATCTGGAAGGCATCAAGGGAGAGGAAAAATGTGTAGAATTCCCTGGTTAGCTCGCTGCCAGAAATAGAAGAAAATGGGTGGGTGGATGGATTGATGGATGGATAGCTGCTCATCCTGCCATTTAAATCTCACTCTGTGCATGTTAGTCAATTCTAGTCAATTCAAATATCGAAGCACATTTCACAACCACTGTAAACCAGTTTCGGGGAAGCTGTTCCGCCCCCACGTTCCCCTAGTTTCCGTTTGCTTGATCAGTGTGAAGCAGTTTATTTCCTCTGTCTGAAGGTAAGTGGTGTTTTACTTCACCTGAGCAACAGTAGAAACAACAGCAATGTGACGCAGTTGTTTTCATGTGATTCCACTGCTTTTGAGTCAGACCTTTACGTAAAGGTAACAGGTGTTAAACGTTCAACATGTCTGCCATGTTGCTGTAGAGGCGGTGGAATAAGAGCAGAGTCAAAGACACCGGCTGGGTTTGACTGTGTCCCTCCACTTTTTGATGACTGGAGGCAGCTTTTACTGCCTGAATCAGCCTGTGGCGGAGGCGCCTGAGCCACCTTAGGCGGCCTGAGCTCGGCTGACAGCCACCGGTGAACAGCTCTGATTTTCTCCGTGGGTGAAAGGACCTGTCGTTAGATTTACACGGGACTAATGTGAACACACTGCGGCGGGCTGAGAGGCTGACTGGGTGTTTAAGTCCCGTATATTGTTCAGAAAAACGATTAACGTCGCATCAAACCAGTCAGAGGCCCCAGGTTCTGCTCCAACAGGAACTAGCGTCATGTCTTAATGTTGGCCTCACTAATACTGACTGTTACTGTATATCAGCGGTCAATACTGACCATTACTCTATATCAGTGATCAATACTGATCATGTCATATTGTCTGGTCTTTACTTAGACTTGATTTATTATTTATTTCACATTTTTGGATCAATATTAAGCCCTGGGGTATCAGACTGTTGACTCCATAACACTGTCTCAAAATGCATCTCCCTCACTCTTAAACAACCAATGCACAATTTACAATGACATCTCAATAGGAAACCTCCCTTAAAGTCCAGTCATTTTGAATAAAAACAGCGGGTATCAGTGATTGGTTGTTTGGTACGCTATTCAGAGCCCATTCAATCTCTGTCTGGCTGGTGATTGGTCGTCTGAACTCACCAGTAGGAAACCTCCTTCAAGGGGCTTTATGAAGAGCACTGGCCTCATAATGTGTTTTATTTACTATGTGAGGTTTTTTATTGTTGTTCATAATCTGTATTTTGAAAATCTGAATGTTTTTAATCTTCTTTATATATTTATAAAATTCTTCTGACATGAACATTTAGGAAAAAAGTCTAGATTTTGTACATTTTTGTCGGTGTCAGATTATTTATTACACATTGCTGATAAATGCCATTGCAGCAAGTCTGGTGCAGCCAAGGGCTGCCACTGTATTCAGAATCAGTTTTTTCAACAGTGCTGGAAAGTAACTGAGTACATTTACCCAAGTACAGCTCTGAAGTACTACAGATGTTGGTATTGGTCATGTTGCAGCGGCAGGTTATACATTAAAAACATAATCAAAACATAAAACATGTGGATAAAGATGTTTGTCCTGTGACTCTGGGGGTCACACACTATAAGAAAAGCCAGTCGGTGGAGGAGTGCCTGATAGATGATGTAAAAGTTGATGATTTCAGTGGATATGATCGATAAATGATTTGTGTTTCCTGTCCAGGAAGTGTGTGTCAGCTAATGGGGACGTGGATCCAGCAGCATGGATCAGTGTCAGGACAGAGCCCCTCTCTCTAAAACCACTCTGTGTGGGAAACCTGAGAACCAAACCAGATGGGTGCCCCTGCAGCCAGGGCTACAGTCGATGTGTTGTGTATGGAAAGTCTTGTTTTTTCATTGTGGGCACTGAGTTGGAGGGACTGCTGTTGTCGTAGCTGCGTCAAGTGGTCAAAAAGTTCACCAATTCACCTTTTCATGCATGACATGTTTTGCAGCAAAAACAGACAGAAAAGATACAATGACACAAAAGTCTCTATGTCCAGGGTGAAGGGTAAAAGTGACAGACATGAAATAATATAAATATATATAAATTTATTTTTATTATATCAGGTATCTCCAGACTCCAGTTGCTGAGCTTTTTGTTTCTCCTTCAACTAGAGAATCAGCTCTTTCTAACAAGCCCTGATTTGTCCTGTGTGACACTGACTTCAGTGATAAACTTATGAAGGAAGTTAGTTCAGATCTGGATCAGTCTGAGCCTTTGACTGAAGTATTGCTGCTTTACATCTGTGTGTTTATCCATCCATTCTCATCCTCAGAGTGAGGAGAAGTTGCTCTGAGTTTATTGTAGTGACAGAATAAAGACAGAGAGACATGGACAATAAGATATTTAGAGCATTAGAGGCTTTGGAGCTGATTTTTCATCATTACTGCTCCAAAGAATGAGCAGAACTCGGATCAGATAAAGAGAGAAACTTCAAATCAGCTCTAGAACAACACAAACACACGTGTGTAACTTTCTGTGTTGAAGTTTTCTTTGGTTATTCTGGTTTACAGTGTTTTTATCTAGAAAATCAGGAGAAATTCAATGTGTGTTTTTAGTTTCCCCTGTTCTCTGAGCTACTATCCTCTATTACAGTGAACAGAGTCTTTAGTGAGTCAATTATCTGAGGTTGAGTCGAGTCTGAACATGAGGACACCTGGGGACATTTAAAAATTTAAATATTAAATAAATCTAAATTTTAATGACTTCATGTGGCTCTAAAAGGGTTCAAATGTTCTGTCTGAAATACTGCATCCAGTGCCTCCAAGGCTTTTCTTTGAAAAGAAATATGTTTTGTTATGTCACAGTGACATTGACCTTTGACCTCCAAAATCGAATAAGTCCATCCTTGAGTCCTAATGAATGCTTTTTGCCAATTTGAAGAATTTCCATCAAGGTGTTAACTGACATTGCTAAAAAAAGGGAGCAATAAATTTAGCGTATGGGCAACTTTGTAGTGATGTCACTTCCTGTCACACATCCTGATGAAGTTTGGTTCATCACATGCACATCATCACTTATAGTTGTATTTAGGAATTTTCCTTTAATGTTATCTCTGCAATTTAATAACTGAATGTGAAAATCAAAAAAATGAGAAAATGATGAGAAATGCTCTGACTACTGTTGAAATAAAACTGAATCTGAAATAATTCATGATGAAGAGAAACCCAACATTCAAATATCCTACAAACTCTAAGTAGAGTCAGCAGCAGATCACACACCACGCATCCAGTGTGCACAGCATAACTGTGCCCGGCTCTTTTCTACGTCAGAGGTCTGACTCAGATCACCACACCATCTTTATTCACACTTAGAACTCTGTATGTTGTAGCCCTGAACAGCAGCACAGACCAGACTCAGCTGGACTTAAACCTGGACCTGGACTTGAACCTGGGTGTGAATCCAGCTACATGTCCCTCAAGAGTGACAGGTCAATTGAGTGCTACATCGACTTTAAAGGACGACGATCCTCTGCTGCTATAAGATGTAAGCTTTTGCTAATGTGAACCTTATTAGCATCAACAGTCTTTAGGCTATGGCTAAACCTAATTGTAGGTCTTTAATCAGCAGCTTCATGGCCTGTCTGCTAACGTCTTCTTGTTGATTTTTTTCATAGGGATATCTGCAGACTAAAAAGTGAATCCTTTAGTTCTGCTGAATCTGGACCTGAACCCAGCTGTGTGTCCTTAAAGAGTGACTGGTCAAATGAGCACTGCATTGATTTTACAAGTGGACATGGCTCCACAGCAAAGAAGCAAGCTGTTACCAATTACTTATTAATATTACTGATTCATGCTGTTTATCCAGAGAAGGTTTATTAAATGTGTATTTATTTGCAGCATTATTCTCCTTCACACACATTTATATTCTCATGTCTAAAAGTGGTGCAGTATCACTAGTCTTTAACCTTCCTGTTTTCAGCTTGTGTGAGCAGAACCATGGTTTTAGAGAAATGAGAGGTTCTCTCTTCTGACGTGACGCAGCTCAGCTGAATCAACTTTGTGTACATGCTCTGTCTGAATACTAATGATGGTGCTAATGTTTTCTTTTCTGTATTTCTGCTGCACGCGCAGCAGTCAAACCACAGTGATAAGATGTTATTCACTGTTGAGAGGTTTCACACACACACACACGTTGCTCTCACATTGATCCGCTCTGGGCTGCATGTCAAATAAGTTGTGTGTTCTTACCCCAGATGATGATCATAACAGCAGGTTTCTGAAAAACACCCACAGTAGATGTTTCACTGCCACAGTGCAGATTATATCCTTTGTGTTTCAGGAGGAAACTGGACAAACCACAGTCTAGTAGTGTGTCCCTGATTCATCCTTTTGGTCTTCACAATGTCGATCAAAGTTAAGTGTCTCAGCTATGAGACCTCCATTTTTACACCTTCCCTGGTTTAATCAGAGGACCATTGTTCTCCTTTAGCTGCGCTTTTAGCTGCCAGCTGTGTGTTCCCTCTTTAGTCCTTCAAACGCCTCATTGAAAAGGTTGACGTTGCAATATTTATGCACATACAAAAATCCCAGATCCAAGTCTGTCACCTTGTTCACCAAGATATTCTGCCCTGTTTATTTAATTAAGAGCTAAATAAGCATGGCTACATACAATGTAGCTGTTTTAAACATTAGAAGCCTCAAAGCTTGAGTCTACTGAGTTTCTACAAAGACCAGAAAAATTTTAATTTGTAACCAATCTGTATCCAACAACCTGGCAGGTTCTTCTCTGGTTCATGTCACAGAACTAAAGCAATAATAAACTGTGTGCTTGTATAATATTACACAAGCCGTTCTGTCATCTTGGCTTTTATTTTGAGTATACCTTTACTTACTACTTCAAATTGAAAGAAATGAATTTGTAAACACCTGAATTTGATCATCAGTGTCACAAGTGTCTAAGCTTCAGGTATCTTCAGAGTCTTGTTGCTCCTGATGGTCTGAGCTGTTTCACCTTCAGCTAGAGAATCAGTTCTTTCTAACAAGCCCTTGTCCTGTTTGACACTGACTTCAGTGATAAACTCATGAATGAAGTCTAAAGAAAGGGAAACAAGGAAAAGCAAGGCATGAAAAAACAGAAAAGTCTGGTCCATTCATCATGTAAACATGAATATTTTTAATATTGCACCAGGTTAGGGGAACATTGTGTTGCATTAGTTCTCTGAGAATCTCATTCATAGCGATGGAAAACTGGCACTGATAGTTGATAGCTGTTGTTGGTTGTAGCCAACACTACAACCATTATTCTGAAATCCATCAGTCCTCCAGACATCACAAAGTGGACAAATCAGTCTGCCAAAGGTATTGATATCTCTGACTGAATCAATATCAAATCAGGAATTTAAATGATTCAGGAAATTTATCGAGATAACATGTCTTCAACTGATCACAAATAGAAACAAATTCTGTGAGAAACACTCTTCCATGATAATCACAGTCCACCAAGGTTTTGAGAGTTAATGGAGATGGCTCTGATCTTAACTGGTGTTTTAGTCCTGGTTCAGTTGAAAAAATGAAACGATGACACACTGAAAAGAGTGAAGAGCTTCACTTCTCATTCACTCCTTTTCTCTGTCTACCAGGATCTATTGGAGATCAGCCTCTGCTGGACCTGGACCCACATGTGTGTCAGTGGTTGACCCTTTTAAGTTCAGACAAACTAATGGAAGGTAAGAATAAATAAAAAAAACTGATAGAAGGGCATTTCACACTAAATTAAGATTTTGGGTTTATTAAAAGACTGAAACTATATTTAATTTGTTTTTATTAAACATGCACATTTACTAGTTCTGTTGTTGGTTCAGGATCCAGCTGTAGAGGCCAGACCCACCTGAACCCAACTGTCTGTCTTTGAAGAGCAACTGGTCAAAGGATGTTTTTACTGATTTTAAAAAACACCTGACACTGACACAAAGTAAGTTCTCAGCCTGATTTATTCTTTTTTTAGTCCGAATGAGGGCTAGGACTGTAGTTAACCTCCATTAGCTTGGATTCAGACCTGAGTCTCCCTGTGTTTGAAAACAACTCCCTCAAACCAAGTTTAATTCACTAAAACCTTCATTTCTCAGCCTCTGAAGCAGAGACATGAAATAATAATAATAAAACCATTTTAGCCCTTAAACCTTTGCTTTGATTGTAAATCATTAGCTTTGCCTTGGAAATTTTTGGAAAAACAAGGCAACATTCTCCCATTCTCCATCAACTTTGACTTGTGATTTTTTTTTTTTTATGTTGATGAACATTGGGGCAAAGTGAATCAAAGGTTTAAGATGCTGTTGGGACTAAACCAAACAAAGAGCTAAGAGTGAGATGTTGGTCCTCAGTGGGATCAGCGGGATCTGCTCCAGCTGCTTGAGGAGAAGATGATCACTTTTGTGAAGAACAAGCTCAAGAAGATCCAGGCGGTTCTGAGTCCAGATTACCCAGAGAATCAAATGGAGGATGAGGCGTTGGATGCTGATGATGAAGAGCAGAGGAGGAGCAACACAGAGGCATTTCTGAAGATCACAGTGGACTTTCTGAGGAGGATGAAGTAGGAGGAGCTGGCTGAGCATCTACAGAGCAGTAAGAGCATTTCTTACATGGCTCTGATCTTGGTTCTTATGAAGTGATTTGATTCGATTATGAAATGATTGTGTCTTGGTCTGGGTTCTGACTAAAGTTGTCTAACCTACATTTACTACTCGTACTACTACTCATTTGTCTGTCACTTTTATCCAAAGTGACCTAAATGAGGTACATTTAAAAAGCTTTAGTGTAGTGGAAGCCTTGGTCCTACATTTATTAAATAAGTGCAGGAGATTGTATAAAAAGCAAATGATAGGGAAGTGCATAAAAAGGAGCCAGTTAGGTTTTTAGGAGAGGAGGTTTCTCTGAAGAGATGAGTTTTCAAGAGCTTCTTGAAGACAGAGGGACATCCCTGCTCTCAGAAACTTCAGGAGCTGGTTCCATCATCAGAACCACAGTCCAAAATAGTCTGGACTCAGATGGTCTGGTTTCAGGGATGGCGATGACAGACTCTCTGAAGGAGCATTAGTGACTTGAACATGTTTCAGGGACCATGGATAGCTAGTTTAGGTCAATGAGTTATGGAGAGATTGAAGAACAGATGTCCTGGACCATCTGTGAGGGTTTCACTGAGCACAGGAAGACCTGCCTGTAGAGCACTGCAGTAGTCGAGGAGAAAAAGAGCAAGACCTGGACCAGGAGGTGGTGGAGGACTGAGTCAGGTCAGACCTGATTCTCCTGGTGTTGTAAAGAACAAAGGAAAATGACTGAGACACTGAGGCAATGTGGTCAGAGAAGGAGAACTGGTCATCAAACATGACAACAGGTCTCTGTGACCCTGGTTGGGGTCAGAGTTCAAGAGGAGGTTTTGATGATGAAGAGTCTGACTGACTGAGACCACCAGGTGAGTTGTAGAGAGGTTTAGTTGAAGGTGGCATTCCTTCATCATAAGGATCTGTCAGAGAGACAGACTGAGACCAGCTCAGAGACAGTGAGGTCATCAGTTCACAATAACAATAATATTTTATTTTTTTAAATCTCATTTAGAATTTCTTTCTGTATTAGCAGTGTTGAGTTGGATGGAGGTAGAGGGAGAAAAAGGGCAAATGGGAAAATCTGTGGGAACTAAATACTGACATCTAGATCTCATGTGTACAATCAGGAACTTCTGCTGCATTTTATTAACGTGAACTAAAAACTCATCTGAAGAAGAAGTTCCAGTGTGTGTTTGAGGGTGGCAGTAAAGCAGGAAATCCAATGCTCCTGAACCAGCGCTACACAGAGCTCTACATCACAGAGGGAGGGACTGGAGAGGTCAATGATGAACATGAGGTCAGACAGGTACTGTACCAGGACAAGGTCTTCTGCTTTGTCCATCTGAGTGTTCAGGAGTTTCTGGCTGCTCTTCATGTCTACCTGACCTTCATCAACGCTGGAGTCAATCTGATGTCAGAGGAACTTACAACCTCCCAGACACCTGGAACAAGAGAAGACAAAGCTGCAGAGGGTCTGGGTCTTTCACTACTGACCAATTAGAAACAACAAACAAGGTCTGCTGACACAGACATGAAGTGGTTCACTGACCAATCAGGAAACAGTCAGACATAAAGAAGAAAATCGAAGAGACTTCCTCTGTGGAGAGAAGCATCAACCTGTTTCACTGTCTGAATGAACTGAATGATGGTTCTCTAGTGGAGGAGATCCAGCAGTCCCTGAGATCAGGACGTTTCTCCACAGATGAACTGTCTCCTGCTCAATGGTCAGCTCTGGTCTTCATCTTACTTTCATCAGAAGAGGATCTGGATGTGTTTGACCGGATGAAATACTCTGCTTCAGAGGAGGCTCTTCTGAGGCTGCTGCCAGTGGTCAAAGCTTCCAACAGAGCTCTGTGAGTGTAGGGATTTATTTATTTATTATATAAACACACGTGTCTATTCAACAGGTGAGAAAATAAATTCCTTTCTCTCTTAATTCCTCATTATCACCTCTTCAGACTGAGCGGCTGTAACCTCTCAGAGAGAAGCTGTGAAGCTCTGTCCTCAGTCCTCAGCTCCCAGTCCTCCAGTCTGAGACATCTGGACCTGAGGAACAACGACCTGCAGGATTCAGGACTGAAGCAGCTGTCTGCTGGACTGGAGAGGCCACACTGTGCACTGAAAGGTCAGGTCAGGATTCATTATCCTGCTTGACTGACGAACATTGACAGTCTGATGTACATCAGTGGACAGAATAGGAAGTTGTTACAAGTTGTTTAACAGTAGTCAGCGTTTCTCATCATTTTCTCATTTTTTTTTATTTTATTTTCACATTTAGTTATTAAATTGTGATGATGTGCATGTGATGAACCAAACTTCATCAGGATGTGTGACAGGAACTGACATCACTACAAAGTTGCCCACGCTAAATTTACTGCTCCCTTTTATTAGCAATGTCAGTTAACACCTTGATGGAACTTCTTCAAATTTGGCAAAAAACATTCATTAGGACTCAAGGATGAACTGATTGGATTTTGGAGGTCAAAGGTCAATGTCGCTGTGACATAACAAAAGATATTTCATTTCAAAGAAAAGCCTTGGAGGCACTGGATGCAGTATTTCAGACAGAACATTTGAACCCTTTTAGAGCCACATGAAGTCATTTTTAACACCTTCAACACCACATTCACTCAACCTCTGTATCCTGGGTTTGGGTTCTGGCCCTGGCCTAGTTCCTCTGTATCTCTTTGTTCTGTGTAGCAGAGAGAGTCTGAAGGGTGGGAGAGCTTTTTGACACACAATTCATGATCTGAAATGTACTTATGATGTTATATCCTTAATATCCCATAATCCTCCTCATGTAGTTAAAATAATCTGTTTTTATCTGCTCTTTGAAACATTCACTGGTTCCTGTTAATTCAGTTGTAAGAATTGAAGTTATTGAACTGTCTGAACCTCTGCAGGATGATGGTGCATCCATGCATCCACATATGGCTTGTCTCCTGTATGAAATGGCTCTAATCTCACTGTCCCGTACCATGATAAACTATAATAACATGGTTAAGGGTCACCTCTCCACCTCTCTTTATCTCCCTCTGTTTGTTGTTCTCATGCATTTGTTCCATTGCTCTGCAGTTGCAGGTCCATGTTTGGTTTGTCTGTGAAAAAACTGCATGAGGGTGGTGGCGTTGGCTCACTGGAGCACACATTTAACTCTTTTAGAGCCACATCAAATCTTTTGTTTTTTCATCTTAGTTGTCATTTTTAAAAATGTCCCCAAGTCTCCTCATCTTCAGACTCGACAACCTCAGCTAATTATATCTGTGACTCAATAGAGACTCTGTTCACTGTAATAGGGGACAGTAGCTCAGAGAACAAGAGAAAACTAAAAACACAGTGAATTTCTCCTTATTTTCTAGATAAAAACACTGTAAACCATAATAACGTTGGTCTTAACATTAAACACAGGATCCTGAAGTTCAACAATTTTATTTGTTTTATTTTATAAAGACTAAATAAATAATAATAATAACTAAATAAATACAATTATACATCAATCTAAAATGCTGACAATACTTCCATTTACTTATGTACCATATCCGCCATCTCTATTTCCCTCGCCTTCGTGGTCTTAATGTAATGTATTACAAATAAACATTTAAAAACTATGGAACAGTAAAATGCTCATCAAATAACTGCTATAATATTAACTGTATAAAATAACACAAGGTTGGAAGTCCATTTTTAAACTTACATTCATTCTCATTGTTAAAAGGGCTTTGCTTGACAGAAGAATGGGGTTATGTAACTCTCTGGGTGTGGTTAATAGGATGGCAGGGGATTAAACTTGTGATTTAACAGTGTTTAAGTTTGTTGTTCAAATTAATGCACAGCATTTCCTATAACGTTATTATATGGACTGACTCTCTCAAATCTGACTGACTCAGTGTCCCTGTCTCTCTTGCTCTCCCTGTTGTAATGTATCACACATGAAAAAGACCCTATTATTCATTGTTGATTGGAGTTTGTCTTGGTGTGTGCGCAAGAAAAACAAACAATACAAAACAAATGCACAATAATAATACAATATGAACACACAACAGATTGAATATCTCAAAAGTAATAAGCATAGGAACATAAAATTGCTCTAATAGTAGTAGATAGAAGGCAGGTTTCAGGCTCATCACCAATGGCTTCACTTTTCAGCCTCAGTCTACAGCCACTTTTATAGACAGATTGTTTATTATCTCAGTAAATAATGTGATTTATTTTTCATTTTCAAATATGCATATGTTTAATGTGAAAAAAAAACTGAAAAAAAAATAATTTAATTAAATATACCTTAACACAAATATGTCAACAACGATCATGTTATTGTGGGATTGTATTTTCAAGTTTATATTGTCATTTGAATATAGGCGCCTCTGGGCTTCCATATAGAACTATCATAAAGGAGGAGTCCAAAGGAAGAGTTAGTCTTTAGACTGTCTCAGAATCGGACACGGGCTGAAACCAAACACCCTCCTGGATTATACACACAAATAAACTCCAAACTGAGTGCCACAAATACAGGTGTTAACAATGACATTAATTATGGCTCCATTCCATTCAGGTTTAAGAGCCAGGTTCCTGCTGTTGCTCCAGTATAAGGGGAGGTCACACTGAGTACTTGGCGCTCTAGCCTATTGAAGCTGTTTTCTCATCCTGCCACACATTTCCTGTATTTTCTGGTTTTATTCAAATAAAGAGACGAAGAAATAATTATATAAGGTCATTATAGCATTGATAAAACAACACATCTAAGGGTGGAGGGAGACTTGCAAGGTACTGTATAATCTCTGTCTATATAGATCTATATAGATATGTATAGATCTATATAGATAGTGAGAGAGAGAGAGAGAGAGAGAGAGAGAGAGAGAGATTACCACGGGGACCACTGTTGCCTACACTACACCGTCTTTCCAGCCCCTGGTATTTCTCCAGCTTTCTGATCTTGCTCCATCACTGCTGCCTTCTGCTGCTGTTTGTCCATCACTACTATGTCCTGTCTGTTTACACACACGTGAATGTACATTGGACGGTAATACTCCTCAACGCTAGATGCCATCCGCCATAAAACACAAAAGACGAAGAAGAAGTAGAAACAACGAACGAAGAAGCGACGTCACTACGCCGTCACATTTCAAGATGGCGGCATTTGCGTGGCAACATTGATGTGAGCATAAAAGGGACTGTTGGGGAGGAAAAAGGTCTTTGTTCCTCCTGCCTTCCCGGGTGAACTCTGTCTACGTTAGTGGACGTTGATCAGTCCCGCTTTAAAGCAGGCAGCAGTCTAACCGTGTCAGTGCAGCGGCTTTGCTCCGGCTCCTCGCTGTTCCCTGTGTTAGCCTGTTAGCTTGGTGCGCAGTGCTAGGCTGCAGCTGTTTATGTTAGCGCTTTCCCGGAGGAGCCCAGAGGATGTTCGTTGGAACCAAACAGGTTAGCCTGTTAGCATTGTGTTATCTGTGGCAACTAAAGTGAACGTTGTGTCGTGGTCGTAGCTGAATTCTCTAGTCAAGGTGGGGTTGCAGTTAAATGAGGCAGACGTTTGGTTCATGGACCGGTCCTCTGGTTAGGATGGGCCACATACATGTCTGTTTTGAGATTGTATAGATTTACAGCTACAATAGTTAAGTGTGAGACTGAACTTAGTTTTCATGGTTTAATCTTCATCTGTTTACACTTTGCCACACTGGAGACCTCGCTCTGTTTGCTTGATTCACAGACTCCCATCAGCCTTTGACAACAGCTGCGGAATCCCACGGACAGTGAACTCAGCAGTGATCTGCTCAGTCACACGAAGTTTTGGTTATTACAGCAAAAACAAGCCAATACAAGCTGTATCAGTGTATGTCAGCCAATAGGCAATAAGGAAGCTCAGTAGAGACATGGTTTGAAGTCAAACTAGTGTTTTCAACTGTAAAACGTTGTGCTGTGTTTCTGTATGATCGTGGTTGCTGTTTTTTTTTTTAATGTCACATGTACATGACTGTTCTAAACCTAAAGAGTGGTGTCATTTGTTCCAGTTTTGATTGAAGCTTTGGATTCTACAGAATCCACACAGTTTATTAACTGGATTCAAACTGTTGAAAATCATCTTGAATCCAGTGAATAAACTGTAGCTCCACCAATCAGTGTTTTCCTTCTCACATGGTTTGATTTTAAGAAATGTTCAAATCTAATTACTTAATATATAATAATAAGTTAAGGGCCTAAACCAGTTAAGTTACTTTTATACTTTTAACTACATTTTACTCTTAATATTTAGTTATTTACACTGATTTGCCATGACATTATGATACTCATAGGTGAAGTGAATAACACTGATTACCTGGTTACCGTGGTTACCTGTCAGTTGTGGATATACCTGGTTACCATGGCTCCTGTCAGTGGGGGATAAAATGGTCAAGTGTGAGGATGTGAGCGACTTTGACAAGGACCAGACTGTGATGTGACGACTGAGTCCGAGCTTCTCCAACACTGCAGCTCTGTGGGATGTTCCTGGGCTGCAGGGGTCAGGACCAACCAGAAGTGGTCCAAGGAAGGAAAACCACTGGACCACAGACAGGGTCAGGGGTCAAGGCTCAGTGATGGTGGTGGGGAGTGAAGGCTGGACCCTGTGGTCTGATCCAACAGAAGAGCTACTGCAACAATGGTTCAGGAGCTTTGAGAAACAACAACCAGTTGAAGGTGTTGACTTGGCTCCAAATTCCCCAGATCTCAGTCCAATCCAGCATCTGTGGGATGAGCTGGACCAACAAGTCTGATCCATGGAGGCTCCACCTCACAACTTCAGGATTTAAAGGATCTGCTACTAACGTCTTGGTCCAGATACCACAGCTCAGCTTCAGAGGTCTAGAGGAGTCCAGGACTCCAGGGTCAGGGCTGTTTTGGCAGCAAAAAGGGATCAACACAATATTAGACTGGTGGTCATAATGTTATGGTTGATTGGTGTACTTCTGTATAGGACTTAATGGAGTATTTTTACATTGCTCTGGATGTTTCCCATCAGTCTGACTGGGGAAACAGCAGGTGGAGCAGTTTAGTCCACCAATGATGTCAGGTCTCAACCTTTCAGGTGTAACAGGTAGTTCTCTTCATTTTGAAATAATGGCACATTTTAAGGTTGTGGTGGTGCTTGTAGAGGGTGCAGTTTCACACAACATAGAAGGAATGTCTGAATTGTCTTATTATTATTGTCTTATTTTTTGTGTTTTTTAAATATATTGACCAATCTAATGTCAGGGCCAGAGCCTCTCAGGGTCTAAGCAGTTTCTAAACTGCCAAATATTAGTCAGACTTTAGCAAGTTACAGAAAATGACCTTCAGTCATGTCTGCAGCAAATATCCTGACATCTAATTGAATAAGGTTTTGGTTGGAATTCTTTTCCTTGCTGGTCTATAACTGGCAAGGTGTGTGTGGAGGCAGAAACCCTGTGGACTCTGATAACTTTTCTTTCTTTTTTTTTCAGCAGATTGATCTGACAGCCCCTGTTTGTCTCCTCTTATTTTCACCAAACTGAAAATACAGCAGGTATGGTTTTACCATGGCAACTTTACCATATTCCTGCTGCACTTTTGGAAGTCCTGCAGGCTTGTTCCTTGTTTTGACAGTGACTGAGTCAGTGTCCCCATATGAGCCTTCAGGCAGAGACAAGGATTTGTTTTCATGGTGAACCTGAGGACCAGACATAGTAATGATCAAGTATGTCAGACTTAATCCTGCTGAAGGTCCTTTTGTACAGATGACAAGAGTAAAAAGCCTTAACTCAGGATGCCCTGCAGTGTTTTACAGTAACTGAAGTAACATCATAAAAAACAGACAAATAAAATGGCTGTATTTCCTGACTTAGACTGATGTGTGTCCTGGTCTGAGCAGTCTGTCTCTGTGTGATGGTTTCAGATCTGAAACCTGCTGAGGAGAAAAGCATTTGGAGGACGTGAACTTCCACCAATCAGTATGGAAACAAGTACGTCAGAAGAGGTGAGGTCTAAAAAGGAATTGCACCCACTAAGCTGTTGTGACCCAGACTGTCACACCGTGCACATTCATGTAATGCCCTCGTGCAGGGGTTTCACCTTGAAGTCTAATAAATAAAGGGAGAATCATGCCCTGTGAGCCCTGTAGGTTTGTTTGGTTGTGTAGACAGGTCTGTGCAGGCAGTTGGTGGAATAATGTTCAGCATGACTGTTATTAGTCAAATTCTGGGACAGAGAGGCACGATCACTTATTCTATGTTTCTGGTTGTAAATGATTGAAAGGGACAAAAATCTTTAGAGTCAATGCAGCACTGAGCAAGAACAGTTTACCTAAAGGTTTTCCGCAGACAGATGCATGTTTGTACTCTAAGTGCCTGTTAGGATAGGACAGAGGTGGACCTATTTGTCAAAGTGTTAAGATCCTTTTTATTTAACCTCAGACAACTATCGCTACCAGACTCCATTAACAAAAACAGCAATTTTACCTGCCTTCATTAACTGCCTTCATTAACTCCTGCACACCATTTCCATGCTGTGCATATTCTGTATTGTTACCTGTTTTCTTGTCTGTATACAACATCTATTGCACGTCTGGGTGAGGGATCCCTCCTCTGTTTCTCACCATGAGGTTTCTCTTTTGTTTCCCTGTTAAAAAGGTTTTTTGTTTTGAGTCTTTCTTCAGTCGATGTGAGGGTCTAAGGGCAGAGGATGTTGTTATGATGCTATGTAAAGAACTTTGAGACGAACTGTTTGTAAAAATGGGCTATACAAATAAAACTGCCTTGAATTGCCTTGCCTTGTTGGCTTGCAGTATTTCATTATGCCCTTATTTCTGACCTCCTTTGTGTTTTTCTCAGGTGAAACACACAGACAGGACCAGACCTCATGAGTGTCAGGACTGTGGAAAATCTTTCAGTCGGATTTGCAGTCTGAGAAAACATGAACTCAGTCACACTGAAGAGAAACTGTACCACTGTGAGCAGTGTGGCAGCAGCTTCAGTGAACTAAATGCATACAATTTACACCTGTATACGCACCCTGAAGAGACACCATACTGCTGCGACCAGTGTGGGAGGGACTTCAGTGACCAGAGCTCATACAGAAAACATCTGCGTAACCACACCGGGCCGTACCAGTGTGACCAGTGTGAGAAGAGTTTCAGTTATTTCAGTATTTACAAGATACACATGCGTGTGCACACTAAAGAAAAGCCGTACTGCTGTGACCAGTGTCCGAAGAGTTTTAGTTTTTTGAGCTCATATAAGCGGCACCTGCTCAGTCACAGTGGAGAGAAACCCTACCAGTGTGACTTTTGTGGGAAGAGTTTCACTCAGTCTGGGCATTTCAGTCTACATCTGCGTAACCACACTGGAGAGAAACCATATGAGTGTGACCAATGTGACAAAACTTTCAGTGATCTGAGTAGTTACAAGATACATCTGCGTGTCCACACAGGAGAGAAACCATACTGCTGCTCCCAGTGTGGGAGGAGTTTTTCTCAGTTGGGTAACTATAAGTCTCACTTGCGTATCCACACTGGAGAAAAACCTTTCCGCTGTGAACTCTGTGAGAAAAGTTTCTCGATTTCAAAAACATACAAACAGCATGTGCGCACTCACACTGGAGAGAAACCATACCAGTGTAAGGAGTGTGGGAAAGGTTTTGGCCGCCTGAGCAACTACATGCGCCACCTTCGTATCCACACTGGAGAGCAGCCGTTCAGCTGTGACCAGTGTGGGAAATGTTTCAACAGCTCGTACAGTTACAGCCGCCATCTGCGCGTCCACACTGGAGAGAAACCGTATTGGTGTTCACAGTGTAAGAGGCTGTTCACACGGTCGCAGTCTTTGAAGAAACATCGCTGTGTGGAAGTAGAAGAAGAGATTTCAACTGTGTGTATCAAAGAAGAACCAATGAGTTGCTCAACAGACAATATCCAGTAACAACTGATGGAGTGAATGACAGTGAGGACAGCTGTTGTAACGGAGACATGTCACTCAGTCCATCAGTATATTATTGGGCCATTGCTCCTTTGTACAGATTATACGATGAACTCCAATGTAGGATCAGTTTAGTGATAGTTTTCATCTTTCTATAGAAACCCTATACACTAGTTTCTCCTCTGCTCTTTGATTGGGACTGAGGAGTAAATTTTGAATTTGTTAATAACGTAATTTTATTTCACCACCTATTGATCCTAGTCCTATTTTCAGTTTATTGCAACAGAAGGCACTTTTATTTTTAAAATAAATATCCAGTAATTCTGTGCCGTTGACCCCCCCCCCAAAAAAAGCAACAGGATTGGAATGCTTTTTTTTTTTTTTAAGTTTGTAATCTCAAACCAAGGTGCTAAGTTATTCTTGAAGAAACATCTTTATCATCAACTTCATCAAAGACTGGAGAGATGACACAATTTATTAAATGAGTTGGTGCCCAGTCCTGGATCCAGACCTCCTCAGCCTGAGACCTTAGTTCTCTCGGCAGTGACGAGAGTCAAGCTGGAGGAGTGTGACTTTGTGTTTGTGTTGTTTTAAAGGTAAATGTAGATGAAGACATCAAGTGGTAATGGATACGTTTTGAATACTATTTAGTTACTATTTCATTCTCTCGTTGCTCTTCTATATTCAGTTATTCACAGAATCATCGAGGCAACAAATTGAATTTGTGTGTAGTTGGGAAATCATGTTCAGACTGAAAGCGGCGAGAACGAAAAGATTCACCAACTCACCTGGAACGCCTTCAATGTTCAACCACAGACTGTAAATAACAGTGGAAGTAGACTCTGTGACCCACAGCTTTAAATGCCCTTCTTCTGCCTTTTAAGAGATATTGTGAATGGGGAAATAGTGATGTAACAGTTTTTGAGTGTTTTTTTTTTTTTTTTTTTTTTTGGCATCTGGTGGTGTCTGACTCCAGCCCAACTCCTCACTAATCCAAAAATGGTCAAAGAGGTGGAGTCGTGTGTGCAGCTTACACTTGGCGGTACATGCCAGTTTAAGTACTGGCAAACATATGCTCCTGTTAGCAGTGCTGGTTGTCTTGTTTGAAGGCTAAGTAATTTATTTGGTTAATTTTCTAGTTAACAAGCTAAGTTAACAATCCTGGGCCCTCATGCACATTGCCAGATGTATGTGAAAGGAAGGTGTGAATTTGTGTTCCTCCACGCCCACTTCCTGCGCAGACATTTCTACTGGCTTTAATCAATTGGCGAGAGTTGATGTGAAACTACTAATGCTGGGAAGTGGTTTCAATGTGTTACACCACATGTCATAACAACTACTCCTCAAATCGATTGACACAGCACAGACAGCAGCAGCTCCACCTGTACACAGTTGACAAAGGCTAAAGGATGTAAAACGTCCCAATAACAGTAGCAGAGTTTCATCCATCTCAATGTTTTGGAGCATCACTCTATCAATACCTGCTAACAAATGAAATTATACCCAAAAGACAGGAGCACAGACCAACAACGACCAACAAGTCACATGATCAGAAGACTCAAAGTGGCCACGCCCTCAATTCTCCATCACTTTAATCCTTAATAGTTAATAGAGTTCTAACTTAATGGAGTTCTTTAAATTCTCTTGTTCAGTCTCATGAAGGAGGATATTATCTCCTGAGACCAGAACAGTTTCTGTTCCAGGCTGGAAATATTTTTATTTCTGTTCACTACTTCCACTCTGTGCATCAGTTGTCACTGTGACTGAGTCTCATTTATTTTGACCATGACACTGACCAGAAGTTGGCTCATATGATAGATAGTTGATGACATTACCTCCACAATTGACTGTTGAGAAATTTGAACTGCTCAGAAAGTCTGACACTGAGAGCTGTGGATCATTTTCACCAGGAAATCGGTGTCATTTGTTGTTCTGTCTGAGCCAATAGTTTATCTGTATGTTCTGGGATAGTACTCTGTGTGCAAGTAGTTGTATAATAAATATTAATAAATGCAAGTTCAACTCACAGCTGGAAACACTTGTGGTAATAAAACAGACCAGGATCGTCTCTCATTAGCTTAGCTGCCCAGAGTTTTGTCCTACCATGTTTTTGTTACTTCAACATCACACAGCTGCAGCTCCAAAAATTGGAGTATCGTGGAAAAGTTTTTTTTATTCATCTCTCTCCATCCTTGTTGAAGCTCTTCAGCAGCAATGATGTCAGTGGCATACAGGAGCTCAGCCTGTGTCTCTGCTGAGGCCCAATCGAAGCCTTTGATCGCAGCCTTTAGCTTGTCTGGATTGTTGGTCAACTGTTGCTCCCCTTCCTCATAGTTTCTCTGTGGGGTTCAGCTCAGACCAGTTGGACAATCAGACCAGTAACATCGTGGTCAAACCAGTTAGTAGCATTTTTAGGCCACACCCACACCAAAAAAGCACAAAACACTGCATTTATAGAAGATTATAGTTAATGTATCAGAACTGTGTAAGTCATCAATAAAAGTGAAAATCAGTAAATTATTAATAAGTTGATATATTATTAATCACAGATTGGTTGTCTGAAAATCAAGAATCATACTTATTCTATACATATTAGAAAATCAATAATCAAAAAGTTGATCTGTGTTTCATGTGTTGATGTATGCTTGTAAATGGATGTCAGCATCATAAAGTAATTATGATAAGTGAACAAACATTTCTAATGATGACAATGATCAAGACCATCTGGGTCCAGACTTATTGTCTGCGTTCCCTAACAATGAACCAGCTCCTGAAGTCTCTCAGAGCTGGGACGTCCCTCTGTCTTCAAGAAGCTCCTGAAGACACATCTCTTCAGAGAAACCTCTTGAGACACTGACTGGTCTGATTGGGACTTTTGTTGCACTTTCTAATCTGATCTCTGAACTGATATAATAGATGTAGAATTAAATACTGACACCACTGATGTCCTGCATTATAAGTCACTTAAACTTAAAAATATCTGACAGATGATTGAATGTAAATGTAGGCCAGACTGAATGATCAGACAGAATGATCTGTAAACAGATCCTGCATCCTTCAGGTCTAAGGGATGAACTGTTCACTATGTTTCCACTGGTCCTCATTGGTTACTCAGAAAGTCTAACACAGTCAGTGACAGCAGCTTCAGTATCGCTGTCTCTGTTTTCTCTCTCCCAAACTGGCAACCTGAAAGTTTCCATTTACATTCAAACGATCTGACACCACATGTTTTGGCAGCAGTGGCTCAGGTGTTAGATCAGCTGGTCCACTAATTAGGTTGGTGGTTCAATTCCACATGTTTCTGTCTATGTCCACTCCTGTTTGTTGGTCTGGCATGTCCCAGCTCCATCACAGTATCACCAAACCATGTTCCTCAGTATGTCTTTGATTAAATGTCTTTGTCTTATTCTTTCCCTTTGTGTCTTTATGGCCTGGTTGTGTTCCCACATGTTTGTCAGTTTGACGTATTTTTTGTACTTTTTTGCCTGTTAGCATTGTATTATGTTTGTCCTTCTCTGAGCTGAGCTGCCTTGGTTTGATGATTTCTCAGGTGAAACTAAGCATCAGCTTGTGAGGCAGTGAAATGACTTCTTCAAAGCAGGTGAGGTCAAATAAACATTACACAGCATTTTGTCATTGCCGTTTTATCTTTAACTGCCCCCACAGCTGCTGTCACATGATTGTCTGGAATTAGTCTCATCAAGACAATAGGGGCATGTCCCAGCATTCATTGTGCCAGCATTTAGTCTGTAGCGGTCACCTTACTGACACTGTCAATGGCTGATAATCACTCCATGTGTCTGCCTCCTTTAACTTTTATATTGTATTAGCAAACATAGACATTCAACACCTTGGACAGTCTCACTTGTTGCTGACATTGTCAGAGTCTTTGACATCGGTCCAGAGTCCAGATTGCTAATATTTGTTCCTACAACTAAAGCTCATATTGCTGTCTCAGTTGTATGTACAGTTGTATTCAAGCACTTTCTATCAGCAGTTTTGGTGGGGCTTGAGCTACCCTTAAATATTCTTAAACTGCCCCAAATAATTTTACTAATTTTTTTTTTTTTTTTTACAGACAGATGCTCAATATAAAAAAGCAAGAATAGAGTTTATATAATTAATAATATAATATTTAACTATTGTCTTAAATTATCATAGTTCTGGTTGTTTACCTTCACACTGTACTTTCAGTTTGTTAATGTTAACAATGACTATTGAGAGTGCAGCAGAGTTACGTATGGCGTACCACAGGACTCAGTTTTAGGGCCAATTCTTTTCATTCTCTACATACTCCCATTAGGCGATGTAATCAGGAAACTCTCGATCAACTTCCATTGTTACGCAGATGATACCCAGCTCTACTTATCGATAGAACCAGATGATAAAAGCCGCCTCATCAATCTCCAAGACTGCCTAAAAGACATCAAATCCTGGATGTCCTCTAACTTCCTTCTACTAAACTCAGACAAAACAGAGGTCATTGTGTTTGGACCTAAACATCTCAGGGACACCTTCTCTTTGCAGATTGCTCATCTAGATGGCATCACCCTGAACTCAAGTATGACCGCAAGGAACCTTGGAGTAATATTTGACCAGGACCTTTTATTCAGCTCACACATAAAACACATGACTAGGACTGCCTTTTTTCACCTGCGCAGCATAGCCAAGATTAGGAATATCCTCTCTCAGAGTGATGCTGAGAAACTAGTACATGCATTTATCACCTCTAGGCTGGACTACTGTAACTCTCTGTTGTCAGGATGTCCGAAAAACTCTCTAAAGAGTCTGCAGTTAGTCCAGAACGCTGCAGCAAGGATATTGACAGGAGTTAGTAAAAGAGAACACATCTCTCCTACTTTAGCTTCTCTCCATTGGCTTCCTGTAGGATATCGAGTCGACTTCAAATTCCTTCTGCTCATTTATAAAGCCCTTAATGACAAAGCTCCATCCTATTTGAGGATGTTGGGCAGAGGATGTTGTTATGATGATAAAGCCCTTTGAGACAAACTGTTTGTAAAAATGGGCTATACAAATAAAATTGCTTTGCCTTGCCTTACATGGTGAGTCAAGCGTGAGCAGGATCATTCAGAGCTTCACCAGGTGCAGTTAGCTGTCTGTAAAGATGGTGATCAACACTCACTAGTGACGTTTCAGCCTGATGGACGGACAGAGGAGAAAATAAGCAGCCTTTAACTCGTCTTTCCAAACCAGCCTCATACACGTTGTGTAGGCCATCAGGGGGCAGAAGCAAGGCCCACAGGAGACCACAGAGCTGGATTATTCTAACTGTAATTAACGAGGATGATGAGGATTCTTTCAAAGATAACCATTGTTTTCTTTATCAAATCACTTCATCCAAAGAGCAGAGAGATGTGATTGGACAATTTGTCTCATACATCAAATTGAAACATGAGTCCTGATGATGTGTAAATAGTTTTATTTGGCCAGTATCAACAGCTGACCAGTGGCTTTATGCAATTTAAATCTTAAATGCAGTCTGTCTCCTGGACCCAGATCCTAACCCTGGTCCTGTTGGAATTGGTTTACTTTTCATTTTTGATTATTTTGAATTATATTTTTTTGGGTTTGATGAAATTTTCTTTTACTCCAGATTTTTATATTTTTGATTTTACGTAACCGCATAACGCCAGCAAGTGCTGGCTAACAGAGCTAGGTGCCATGCTTACATTATTTATAACTTGTTTTAAGAACTCATGCAATACATGTACAGGGCAAGTGCAGAAGTGACTGTCCAGAAATGTGTTGGAAAGTGTTCAACATGTGTATAATGGCAGATTTTGTCCTTCACTTGTATTGATACTCCCATTGGTTGATTGTTTAAGTTTTTCCTCAGTCGATGTGAGGGTCTAAGGGCAGAGGATGTTATTATGATGCGATGTAAAGCCCTTTGAGACAAACTGTTTATAATCTGTAATAATGAGTCAATGTATATATATATATATATATATAGTTGTATCCTCACTTGAACTGTGTCTCACATTAACTGGAGGACAGCAGGAGGAAGGGTATCCTAACCCACATTCCCAGAGGCTGTGATATCCTGACCTCTTAGGACCATTATACCTTGAAAAGTCCAAATCTGGTGTTGTCAGACCCCAGGAACTGAGCACAAGTATATGGGGCTTTATTTATCTTTGTATTTTTTCACAATTAAATGCCCTGAAGCCAACAAGTCAGAGTCTCAGACTCATTTATCAGGCACTGCAATAACTTTAAAACACTTTGCAACACTTTAAACATCACAGTGATTTAATACTGCATTGAAGTAGACAACAGAAGAGCAAAATAAGCTTTTAGATCAAATGAATTAACCAGCTTCTTGAATAGTAACATCACATCGCCTCAGACCTCAGCCGTGTCTGATAGGGGAGACAAAGGATAGAACAAAGAGGGAGAATATTTTTAATGTAAAATATGGACCTTTAAATGTCAGTAACGTCTCCCTTAATGCTAATCTGTGACTGATTGTCTTTAAACTGAAGAATCCTTCACACTCAGCATTTCTCCCAGAATTTTATTTGAGAGTGGAAACAGCATGAACACCATAAAACTGACATCCAGATTTAATAACAATGATCCATGTACACCAAACCATGATGATACTGTCACAGCACGACTTGCACTGTGTGTTCGTCCAGTGGGACTGTGCAGACACAACCACATGGTCCTCAGCGGACGAGCACACACTGGTCCACACTGTCACACAGACAATGTAGTATTCACCACTCTGCAATAAATATGTCATTCATGATGGCGTCTGGAGGGGGAGGTGTCATCAAATATAAATCCAACCCTGAAGCACATCCACCTCAGCTGTCTTCTTACAGTATGTACAGTATGGACGTATGTGTGTGTCACCGAGGTTGTGTTGGTATGTGTGTGTCTCTGTGGTAACTATCGGTAAAGGTAATCAGCTTGTATGTTGGCAGCTATCTCTGCCTCCCACTTGTCTCCATTGTTGAGGAGCTTCTCTTTGTTGTAGAGCAGCTCCTCATGGGTCTCAGTGGAGAACTCAAAGTTAGGGCCCTGCAGGAAAAAAGAAGAGGGATGAAGAGAGGGATGGAGAGAAGGATGAAGATGATGTGATTTATATGCAGCAGACTCCCTCACCTCTACGATGGCGTCCACAGGACACGCCTCCTGACAGAAGCCGCAGTAGATGCATTTGGTCATGTCAATGTCGTAGCGGGTCGTCCTCCTGCTGCCGTCAGCACGAGTCTCAGCTTCAATGGTGATGGCCTGAACACAACGTTGGTGATGACAGTAAATGGCGAATGATGTAATGTGATGTCACAGTCAACAGTTTCAGATATGTTGCTGTGGGCTGAGGCTGCTGGGTAACTCCAATGATGCACTAGCCATTTTCAGTCACAAGATTGCATTATCTTTGTGTGTTGGGATAGAACAAATATGTTTTTTTTAATCCTCATCTGGTCTGTGAGTTGCTGGTTTGAAGCCTCCAGTTTGTAATTTGTCTGGCAGCCATCTTGGTTTTTGGAAATTGTAGAAACCATCTTTGGAGGAGAGGGTGGAGCTGAGGAGGAGTGAGGGGTGGATCTGACCCGCTCTGTACTCTATCCTGATTGGGTGCTACAGTCTGTCAATAACACAGTAGCCACGCCCCCCAATTCATCCCCTGCTTAATGATCTATTTTCCTCTAAATGGACCATCATTTAAAAAATGAACATCATGTTGTATTGAAGACTTGAAACTAGAGACTGAGACCATAAACTCTTTCTCTCTCACTCCCTCTATCTCTCCCCTCCTGTGATTTTCATGCTGAGACAGAGTTCTGTGTGTACCTGGGCAGGGCAGATAGCTTCACACAGCTTGCAGGCGATACAGCGCTCCTCTCCTGAAGGGTACCTGGTGCAAAAAAACAACCAACAAAAACCAACAAACCATTATCTCTTGATGTGCCCTCGACATCTGCTAGCTTAAATATGAATGAACCATTAGCTGGGCTGGAGCCATAACACACACACAGACACAAACAGACACACACGCATGCAGACACTCACAGTGACAGTGACAGACATACAGATAGACATAGAGATGGACACAGACACACACACAGAGACAGACAGACAGACACACACACACACACACACACATACATAGAGATGGACACACACACACAAAGACAGACACACACACACACACACACACACACACACTCCGAGTCTCACCTGCGCAGGGCATGCTCTCCTCTGAAGCGAGGCGACAATGGCCCCTTCTCAAACGGGTAGTTGATGGTGGCGGGTTCTCTGAACAAGTAGCTCAAAGTCATAGCCATACCTGACATCACAACAACAACAACACAATTTCAGCCTCAGTCAACCTCTAGTCATTATCTTCATCTTAGGGATCAGGGTTTTGTAAATATTGTCTAAATGTTGTTGAAAAGTTATCTACATAATTAATTGACGTTATCTGTGCGTGGTGATTAGTCTTATCAATAACTCTAAATTGTCTCTGGTAGCTTATTGTCCCTTCATGGAAAAATCATGTTACACCATGAGTGAAGTAAGTTGTACAGTGAATGACGTCCCTTGTAGTGCATTGTCCTATTAATTAACTTCACACTTAGTGGTTGTGCAGTTTAAGAGGCACAGTGATCTTCACAAACCAACAATTATTTCTCATCCTCAGTTCTTCCCACATCAAATCTGGTTTTGTTCAATATACGTTTTCTTAGAAACTTCTCATCGATTTAAAACATGCCTGTCCCCCCTTATTCTAAATAAGTGGACTATTGTTATCCACTGTATATAATAAAAATATGTACAATGATTTGTGTGTGTGTGTGTGGGGGGGGGGGGGGGTATGACCTCTGAGGAGCTCTGTCCACAGCAGCGTCTGAGCAGCTCGGTCTGTGATGGACTTCATGTCTGTAGGAAGCTCCTGAGCATTCACATACTCTGCGAACACAGACACACAGGTAAACAAGTCTTCCCTCTTTTTTACTCACACATCTGTTACTCCAGAGAACTTGTTGACCCCAGCTCTCCTCTTAGTCGTCCTTACTGCCTGTAGAAGGGATTTGGCATCAGCACTGTTGTCCCACAGCAGACAGAGGACATCTCCTGTGGTCTCTCTGTGGGGTAAGGTGCTCCATTATGATACAGTCAACTGTAGGCTCTCTGAACTGCATCCTGACAGCATCATCCTTTCTACAGTGGATATGGCGTCATCTGTGTGGTGCTGCCGGCGCCGGACTCTATCAGTACAGTTTTAGTGTTTCCCTTACATTGTGACAGGTGGTGATGGCGGCGGCTTTGTTTTATCCTTGATGTTATTTGAAAACACATTGATGTACCCAGACAGAGTAAGTAGAGTCTCAATTTACCCTTTCTGTCTAAATTACTGGAAGATGTTGCTGCCTCCCACCTTAGAGTCCATCTCACCTTCAATGATCTGAGTGAACCAGTCCAATCCAGTTTCAATGACAGAACAGAATCACCAATGACGACCTTCTCTGCTCAGACTCTGGTCACCTCCCTCAGCATCCTCATCCTCCTAGATCTCGCTGCAGCTTTAGCACCATCAACCCCAACATCCTTGTCTCCTACCTTGATTCCTCCCTTAACACCACTGGTGCTGCCCTCTTGTATCGAGAACAGGCTTCCTCTATTGCTCCTCAGTCCAAAGGACAGAACTCTGCCCACCTTATACTGATGTGACCACATCACCCGTCCTCAGAATGTTACTGGCTTCCTGTTCAACAACAGATCCATTTCAAAGTTCTTCTCTTCTCCTTCAGTCATTATGACCTGTCTAATGTTGTGTTGGTTCCTTTTTGCCACCAAAACAGCCCTGTTTTGGACTCCTCTAGACCTCTGAAGCTGAGCTGTGGTATTTGGACCAAGACCTTAGCAGCAGATCCTTTAAGTCCTTAAGTTGTGAGGTGGAGTCTCCATGGATCAGACTTGTTGGTCCAGCTCATCCCACAGATGCTGGATTGGACTGAGATCTGGGGAATTTGGAGCCAAGTCAACACCTTGAACTGGTTGTTGTTCCTCAAAGCTCCTGAACCATTGTTGCAGTGACAGGGAGCATTATCCTGCTGAAAGAGGCCACTGCCATCATGTTTCCATGAAGGGGGGGGACTCGGTCTGAACCATGTTTAGGGAGGTGGGACGAGTCAAAGTAACATCCACATAGCTCTTCTGTTGGATCAGACCACACGGTCCAGCCTTCACTCCCCACCACCATCAATGAGCCTTGACACAAATCTCACTTTAAAGTGAGATTAATGATTGATGTTGTCATAATTTGTCATTATTATTATCAGTTGTAATAGTAATTGTTACATACCATCAGCAAGTATTCAATAAAATGTGATATAACCGTATATAATTCATATCCACCATATTGGTTTTCCATATAAGAACACAATGAGCTTTGCTTTTGTCTGCTGTGGTACTTACTGAATCCTTCCCTTTGTGCAGAGACACTGAAGGACCTCACTAGATTCTGGCTGGTCACAAAAGGGCCTGAAAGTCAAAAGATCAGTGTCACGGAAAAGTCTGTTAGACAGTAACACATCACATTATTACAGTGAACGATGTGTGTCATTGCCACAAAGATTGTGCAGAAAGCAGACAGCTGTTTAATTTCTGTTATCTACAGCCTCTGCTGTGAGAAAACAAGTCTTCTGTCAGACCAGATGAGTTTGGAGCTGCTTTGTGTCAGTGTGACTTTAACCACGACTCAATTACACCTGACTTCAAATGTTTCCTAATCAACAGCTACACTGGATCACTGTCCTGAAGTGCTTTTTTTCTTACCTGGCCTTGACACAGAGTAGAGTAAACGCAGCGCTGCAGCCATGATGTTGAAGCTGAAACCAGAAATGCAATCACAGTGAGGAACATCATTGCACAACAGAAATACTGACACTGCAACATGTTAGATTATTGCCACATTTGTCAATCTTCCCCGGCTGGGCAGATGAGAGCTGGATCAGGTGGGGTATTATGAGTTGCTGGACTATTAGAGTTGTCCAAGCTGTGCTCCAGAGGCCTAAACAGATTACAATCATTTAACATGATTACATACTTTGGAAGCACCACACATTTATTTATTGAAAATTTCTTTCACCAGTGGTCTTTCCTGGACTTTAAATACAATTCAACAGAACACAAAAAAAAGAAAAAAAAAAATTAAAATTGAAATAAAAGATATCTGAGCTTTGGATAACAACCAGACAAAGCACGACCTCTAAACCCAGGACTTTAACAGTTCTCTTATCTGTACTTTTTAATATTTTGTAAAAGAAAAAATAAGAATTGAATTAACAAGAATGAAGATTAATTAATATTCAGGTCAGATGATGCCCGGTTCAGACTGGATTTAACAAACCCATAGTGATCACTGGTGACACTTACAGCTCATTAACACGTTTATATTCTTTAGTAAACTCTGTGTGAGCTCCAGGCTGCTGGTATATAAAACACACCTGACAGATGAATGTGCTCTCACTCAAAAACTGTTCATTTTTCATTTGTGTGTAACAGACTTTGAATGGATGTTTGCAGAGATCACTTGCTTTTCTGCTTTTAGATGCAAACGACTGAACCACACTTTAAGGCATTACGTTTTGTCTGGCATTGGTGCAAACAGCAGGTTGTGTGTGTGTGTGTGTGTGTGTGTGTGTGTGTGTGTTTGTGTAGATGAACTTCTGCAGGCAATGGTTTTTCTAGAGATGAAATTTGACAGAATGTGACACCATTGTTTTATCTTGTTTTCATAAACGTTAGAAGCCAAAATCATAACTGAAAATAAAATTTGATTAATCACTCGGCTCTACAGCAAATAAGTAAAAGTCACGATTATTGTCCAGTGTTCCCTTATTACAACTGACGACAGAAGGAGAGATCCAGCTTCAGTCTGCTGTCTGGACCCAGCTCTCTTCCTTCATTGTCTGGGCTTTGTCTGGGCTGAAGAAACTGGTGAATGTCCACCTTTCCTGCAGTAGTGATTTGGTTTGTGCTCCTTTTGCTTTAGAGACAACATGAACTGGAGCAGCAGGGACAAAACCTAATGACCCTGTTCTTCTACCACGATCTGACAATGATCCCCGGAGCTTCCTGCGATGTCACAGGACACTTGCCTTCATCAGTCTTCAAGTGCCTCCATAAATATTCAGTGGGGCTGGGTGACTGTGGACGACAGTCCATGCCAGTCAGGACTCCCTGGTCCTCTCTGGTCTTCAGGTAGTTCTGAGGTATGTTTGGATCCTGCTGGAGTGTGAATCCATCACCACAATGCTGGTGTTTCTGAACCTCGACTAACGCTGAACTAAGTCAGCGCCGACAATGACGCTAACTCGGCGGCTTGACATTGCTCATGTTTACAACAGTAACGTGGAAGAGACACACAGCATAACCCTGTGAGCACTCGACTTCACTCCACTCCACACATGGACGTCAAACTGTCGTTGACTATGGCTTCACTTTGAGGAAAGTCGTTAGATAGTCGCTAAACTAACCTAAGCTAAGCTAAACTAAGCTAGCGCTGTACTTTCAAGGACTTTTGCACAAAGGTCGCTTGAGGTGAATTAAAGCTATTTCTAAGCCTGTTGAGACATTAATACCAATCATATGAATAATAATTAATTTACTATCTGATGTGGCGTAAAGAAATTTTTCAAGAATGGAGATTTTAGGGGTTAAAACGGTTTCACACTCACCGAGTTGTCGCTATTTGGCCTTCTGAACCAGAACAGCGGACGATTTGCGGAACGCACCCTGCGTGCACAGGAAGTTGCACAACGTCTTACGTCACTGGACGTTCGACAGACGTGCTATGTTTGTATTTCTGAATGTTACCGAGTGAGAGCTGTGTTTTTTAAAAACCTAAACTGTGTCATACTGAAACTTTAATCTATTTGTTCTGCAGCTGTATTTCTTAATCAGCCTATTTATTTTATTTACAATGGTTAATATTCATAAATTAACTCAAATGAAACCTCACTTTCATGTTTTCAACAAAGACAAAAAGCTGCACATTAAAACAATGACTTTCTCAAAAAACAATAATGCAATTAAATCTATAAATTGTGCTTCCATTAAGTCACTTTCTTTTTAGTTGTCTTTATCACTGGTATATTGTATTTTTTTTATGTTTTTTAATGTAATTATGTAATACACTATTATTTGCATATATGTTATTTTTATTATCTCAATATCAAAACATTCATCTCATTATGTCTTTGAACTGTGCTCTTGTTATGTTTCTTCTGTTGTTGTTAGAGAAATACACTTAAAAGTATTAAATATAATTTATCCAATTTCAATATTTATAAATAACATAAATAATAAATAATGTATTTTCTGTGAAATTGAACAAGAGAGCATAACTGTTTTTCCTTTTTTAATTTAAATAAATGGGAATTTAAAATAATGTTTTTATTTATTTCTGTTTTTGTGTTTTCATTTCATTTTTCTTAACAGGGCAATGCACACGTCATGATCATTAAACACAGTCAATCAAGACGAACAGAACTATAAATACATGTGTTAATAGTGGCACACTATTATATACTTATACATACTATTTCATTTCTATTATATTATTATACTATTATATATTACTAGTGGCACATAGTTGCATTGTTAAATACAGTATGTGTCCATACTGTATTTAACATAATTTACTCAATTACAATTAACACAGTTTACATAGGCTCACTCTAATCATGGCACCAGACTAAAGTAATTCTTGTATTTGGTTTGGAGTCAGACCACTCCTTCCAAAGAATGTATAATTTTCAAATCAATAATATCAATTGTACTGACCTAATAATAATAATGATAAATATATTAATTCATAAATAAATACAATTTAAAACGGTTGTCACTCTCACTGTTGTTGTTCATTCAGGATGGAGATGGTTGGCAGCAGTTGGCTGAATTGCAGGTGCATGCGCACACATACACACAGTGCATCAGAGCTACTCTAGTTAAGGTAATGGAGCATGTGAATTTTAATTGAAAATGTTTCTGATGACACATCTGAGTTTCACATTACAAACACCTACAAGCCACCGTTGAAGGCTGTGGACTCAGCTTACTGTAAAAGTAAGTGTAGCTGTTTCTTTCTATCAAATATCAAACGTTATCAGTTTGAGTTTGATGTTCGAGTCTGTGTCTCTGTGAGTGAGCGAACTGCCTTTGTCAGTTTGATGAGTCTGTATATTGTCTGTGCGGAGGACAGAGGTCAGCTATCAGCACACAGTGACCATCATATCTTCTTACATCACACTCAGTTACTTAGTTAGAGAAAGCACCAGTGTATAACTCACCAACCATTAGTCACCCTTTGTTGATATCTGTTCACACTTTACATTTCTAAATATATTCCATATGTTTGAATACTCAGTAATATCCTATTCCTGTTGTTTTTTGTATTTTTACTTTACTTTATTCAACATACCTACAAAATGTGACCTTTGTGTAAAAGTACAAAGAACAACATCTATAATTTGCTAAAAAATAACTATTTAAATATGACTTAAGTAACTCTTCCTCAGGCTTTATCCATGATGATGTTGTGTTCTCTTGGCTTTTGCATATGTACCATGCAAAGGTCAGGTGTGTGGATATTGACAGCCTGACAAATGGCAAGGCAAGGCAAGGCAATTTTATTTGTATAGCCCATTTTTACAAACAGTTTGTCTCAAAGGGCTTTACATAGCATCATAACAACATCCTCTGCCCTTAGACCCTCACATCGACTGAGGAAAAACTCAAAACAAAAACCCTTTTAACAGGGAAAAAAAAGAGAAACCTCATGGTGAGAAACAGAGGAGGGATCCCTCACCCAGGACGGGCAGACGTGCAATAGACGTGCAGTTGTATACAAATGCATTACCCAGGCTGCCTTCACAGTGTTTAGGATGGAAGAGGGAAAAGCAATGGTCAAAAAAAAAAAAAATCCTATTTTGTTATGGACAAAAATAGTTTGTAGTTTCAGTGATTCACTCCACAAAAAAATGTAAAAAAACAAATATGAAAGTAGTTGAAGTAACAGGAAGCCACTGCAAAATATAGTATTAGATCAACACATCATCACAACCCAACAAACAAACAGTTTACATGTCCTGTAAACCATCATTTAATTTTCCATTTTAAATGTTTCTTATTATTTTAATATGCAAAGAGTGACCAATGAACCTAAAGGAACATATTTAGAGCCCAGTAATACCAGGTTTAGTATAGTGGACATGAATAATAATCTTGTTTTATAATAAACTCCACTCTGCTCTGTGCTTTCTGTCTCCCAGTGACTGAGTGGTTCAATGGGACTGTGTTCATGGAGAGTCTGTGGACAGAGGCAGAAAGGTGGCTGCTGGTGGCCGTGCTTGGCCTGGAGATGGTCATGGGAGTTGTGGGGAACTGTCTTGTTCTGCTGGTTAAAGTCATGGTAAGAAGGGAAAGCTGTTCCTTAAATACATGTTGAATACAAATTCACGTCAACTACAGGAGACCATGATGGACTGTGATGGAAATGATCTGAATATTTTGGCTGATTATTCATATGTGTGTGGTCTCAACATCTTTTCTTCTTCTCTGTTTCATTTTCAGTGCAGGGGTCAGTTCTGCTGTCGTTATTGGCTTCCTTTCATCAGTCTCTCTTTATCAGATTTAGGTACAATTCCCACACTGTAATGTTTATCCCCAGCTCATCATTTATTTGATTCTTGACATCTCAGAGCAGGAAGTCAGCATTTCTGATAATGAACCACTGTGTTGTGAAGGCTGCTCCCTTCTCATCATCTCCGGCTCCCTGTTGGCTTTGCTGACTGGAGGTCAGAGGTCACCATGGTGTGAAGTTGTCAGCCTGCTGAAGTTTGCTTTCATCACTTCCTCCATAGGGAGCATAGGTACAGTACAGCTCCACACAGACACTCAGTGACTCTACTTCTTCATGTTCTCCATTCAGTGGAATCACAGTAACAGTCCTGCATTCAAATTAATGCTGAATTCTATTCCTAGTTTTAACCTGGCAGCAACTGTGTTTAAAAGATTCATAGTTTCTGTTGAACATTTTGTTCACAAACTAGAGGAATAAAACAGTCATGAAAACTTAAGTTGAACAGTGTAACTACCAATTAGAATATAACATTACAAAGTTATATAAAAACATTTATACAACAGTTGCAATTTCTGTTCAGTGCTTGAAGTGAAAAAGTGCCAGTTATTTCTTATCCACAATCCAGTACCAGTCTAGTCAATTAACATTAATACTTGTGTTATAAATGCTGAAATAAACAAACAAATCATAATCAAAAATTATTTCTTGTTACTGTTAATTAATATGCCGCTTGTAGAACTGCTGTAGAAAAGCTGTCTCATACCTGCAACTGAATCACAGCGGTGCTGATATTCAGTACATCACACCATCTCAAGTGACATTGTTGAATTTGTCTATATTTCATGTATTGTTCTACAAACCATTACAGTTCACAGTTGTGAAGTGTAACTCAGGCTGTATGTGATGGCTTAGGTGGTTCAGTCTTAAAGGGAGGTCACTGGACGTGACATCAAGTCACACGAATCCTAAACTACAGTTGGACAAGTCAAACATTTTCCTTTGGGGGCCTTAATGAGCGTCTAAAATCCAAGAAAGGGAGCTAAAAAAAAAACAGGTTTTCCATAGATCAATATGGTTGAGGTTCCTTCACCCATGGAGCTTTTAAAATTTTTGCTGCCTTCCACTAGTTGTCTCACTCTCCAGGTGAAGTTGTCTAAGAGAAGAGCAATAACTAAACAACTAAGATAATGCTGTTGGTTGCCATCAACACATAAGGGGCCCTTCTCCAGTCAAAAACCTAGTTTAGGTATTGCCATTGGGCACCATAGCCTGCAAAGGTATTGTCATCATAAACCAATGTCACTGCCTGTCCATTGGTTGGAAGCCAGTCCTTGAAGTAAGTGAAGTAAGTGAAGTGGAAAGAGTCACTGAATTGTTGACTAACTTGGTTCATCAAATCTCCCTATGACTGAACTCTTCATCATCCTGGCCAATCAATGAACATGGAACATGAAAATCGTTTTGTCATTTCTTACCCTAACCAAAGAAACCTGGGTATCATGATTGATAACCAGCTATGCTTCTTTGACCACATTGCATCTGTCCATCAGTCAAGCAACTTTGCACTGTACAACAAAAGAAAAAAACTGGCCATCCCTGACTCAGGACCCCATCCAATAGGCTATGGTTAGACCATGGTTATCTCTTGCCCTGATTACTGCAATGCCCCTCTAACGGGTTTCCCTTCAGCCACAATGAAACCCTCAACCCCCACTGGCTACACATGACATGTCAAATCCAAGTCACTACTGGTTGCAAACAGGAAAACTTCTAGGTGTGCACCCAGATACTCAATAATACCTTATTCTCCCTCTCAGCTCCTTCATTCCTCCAAGTAATATACTCAAATATTGCTATACACAAGGCGACCTCAGTCCAGCTCTTGTTTGTGGTGGAACAAGCTACCAAATGGCATCAGATGAGAGGCTTCGATCTCCATCTTCAAGAATCTCTGCTCTCTGCTCTGAGAGCAACTTGTCTTCTACTACACCTACTGCCTCTGAACATGCCGCCAAACATGTCTACCTCATACTTTATCTGTACTTACTGTGAACTTCTTTACCTAAACCTTTTGCAAGTACAGTTGGACATTGCTCTACAACTCCCGCCCATCACAACAATGGATTTGGTCTTGATCAATATACTACACCTTTTAGCTGTAACATTATGACCACTTACCTAATATTGTGTTGGTTCCTTTTTGCCACCAAAACAGCCTTTACCCTGGAGGCCTGGACTCCCCCAAACTTCTTTAGCTGAGCTGTGGTATTTGGACCAAGACCTTAGCAGCAGATCCTTTAAGTCCTGAAGTTGTGAGGTGGAGCCTCCATGGATCAGACTTGTTGGTCCAGCTCATCCCACAGATGCTGGATTGGACTGAGATCTGGAGAATTTGGAACCAAGTCAACACCTTGAACTGGTTGTTGTTCCTCAAAGCTCCTGAACCATTGTTGCAGTGACAGGGAGCATTATCCTGCTGAAAGAGGCCACTGCCATTAGGGAAGACTGTTTCCATGAAGGGGAAACTTGGTCTGAACAATGTTTAGGGAGGTGGAATGAGTCAAAGGAACATCCACATGAATGGACCCAAGGTTTCCCAGCAGGACATTGACCAAAACATCACATTATCTCCACCAGCTGGTCTTCTTCCCATAATGCATCCTGATGCCTGGAGATGCACACACACTAGACCATCCACATAATGTAAAAGAAAACATCAGACCAGACCACCTTCTTCATTGCTCCATGGTCCAGTTCTGATGCTCACATGTCCATTGTAGGATCTTCTGGTGGTGGACAGGGGTCAGCATGGACACCCTGACCATTCTGAGGCTACACAGCCCCATACACAACAAACTGTGATGCTCTGTGTGTTCTGACACCTTTCTATCAGAACCAGCATGAACTTCTTCGGCTCCTGACATCACCTGCACTTTTGTACTTGGCCCTGCCCAACCTGCCGACCAAGATACAAATGCTGCAGTTTCCTGTGCCCTTTTCGACAACAGGACCTCCCAATAACCTTTCAAGAGGTCAAATTTACTGATGAATTTTGCAGCCACAACCTTGTTGATGCAGTCATCCATACAAGGTAATGGATGTGAGTCAGGTTTAGTAACACTGTTTAACCTCCTGAAAGTATTATTTGATTTTAGGACAAGCAAACACAGAGAAGCCCAGCTGGTCGCAGAGGGCTCAGCAATGTCGTTTTACAGCATGTACTCATCAGCAGCATCCAAGAACTTTAAAAACTCTATTTAATTTAAATTTAAGTTTTGCATCTCTGACCATTTTTCCTGCTTCAACACATCAACTTCGGGACTAAATGTTCACTTACTGAAGTAGCAGAAAATGGGAATACAAAGTACCTCTAAAGTATAGGTTTGAGTCATAATTCCACCCACTTCCTTATGTTGCACCATCATGACCTGCACTGAAAGCTATGTTAGCAATGTAGCATCACTGTAGGAGCCACTGTAGTAGACAATACTCCCATGAATGCTTTGATTCAGTCTGGCTGAGAGTTTCTTCTCTCCTCCACAGCTCTCCTCTGTCTGCAGCGGCTGATTGGAAGAGCCTCTACAGGAAGTTCTCTGTTTGTTGTCATTGTGACAGCGTGCTCGGCTTCCTGGGCAACAGGGGTGGTGTTTGGGAGTGTCCCTGTCATCTATGCCTGGATCAGGTATGATCACTCAATGCTTTCTGTTGATGCTGCACTTCAAATGAAGTGGTCAAATATTACTCCATGGTTCCTTGCGGTCATACTTGAGTTCAGGGTGATGCCATCTAGATTAGCAATCTGCGTAGAAAAAGTGTCCCTGAGATGTTTAGGTCCAAACACAATGACCTCTGTTTTGTCTGAGTTTAGTAGAAGGAAGTTAGAGGACATCCAGGATTTGATGTCTTTTAGGCAGTCTTGCAGATTGATGAAGCGGCTTTTATCATCTGGTTCTATTGATAAGTAGAGCTGGGTATCATCTGCATAGCAATGGAAGTTGATCAAGTGTTTCCGGATTACATCGCCTAACGGGAGTATGTAGAGAATGAAAAGAATTGGCCCTAAAACTGAGCCCTGTGGTACACCATACTTAACTCTGCTGCACTCTTAATGGTCATTGTTAACATTAACAAACTGAAACCTGTCAGATAAGTATGATTTAAACCATTTTAGGGCAGAGGGCATCTAGAGAAGGCTTTTTAAGTAAGGGATTAATAACTGCCACCTTAAAGGCCTGTGGCACATAACCTGTGACTAAGGAAAGATTGATCTGGTTCAGTATAGAGGTGTTAACTAAGGGGAAGACATCCTTGAGCAGTCTTGTTGGGACTGGATCAAGTAGACATGTGGCTGATTTAGAGGAGGTAATAGCAGAAGTTAGGTCTAACAGGTCAATGGGGGTGAAGCTTTCAAGGTATGCAGCAAGTCTGGGAGATGCTTCTATAGGCACTACAATCTGTGGTCTATCATTGGAAATCCTTGCTCTAATATTTACAATCTTTTCAGTCAAGAAATTTAGGAAATTATTGCTGCTGAGAGTCAGAGGGATGCATGGCTCAACAGCACTATGGTTCTTGGTCAGCCTGGCTACAGTGCTGAAAAGGAACCTGGGGTTGTTTTTATTCTTTTCTATTAAAGATGAATAATACGTGCTTATGGTGACTTGATGATGACTTGATGGCCTTCCGCACGTTGGCTGGAATGTGTTTTCCTTTCCAGCTGTCTGGTCTTCTGCTTCAAGTAAAGCATAGTTTGTTAAGGTAAATTCAAATGTTATTAAAGAATGGTCTGACAGGACAGGGTTTTGAGGGAAAACTGTAATGTGCTCAGCTTCTATCCCATAGGTTAGTACTAAGTCAAGGACATGATTAAAGGAGTGAGTTGGTTTATTTACCTTCTGAGAGAAGCCAATTGAATCTAAGAGAGACTTGAATGCAATAGCCAGACAATCATCTTCAAAGTCCACATGAATAAAATTGACTTTGTCTGATTCCATTGCTAAGTTTGACAGAAAGTCTGGGAATTCTTCTAAGAACTTATAATAAGGTGCAGGTGGACGGTACACAACAGCAAGTATAAGTGGTTTTTCTGCTCTCCAGTCAGGGTGAGAGAAGCTGACAGTAAGGCTTTCAAATGAATCATATGAAACATTAGGCCAAGGGTTAATAAGAAGATTTGACTGATAAACTGCAGCCACTCCTCCTCCTCGACCAGTGACACGTGGCACATGGTAGTTAATGTAACAGGGAGGGGTAGATTCATTTAAACTAACATATTCATCCTGCTGCAACCAGGTCTCACCAGCGATGGAATGACCGTGTACGACTAAACATATCGTCACTCGTTAAATTGGGCAGCGGGCCAGAGAAAATGACGGAGTCCGACGTAGTTTTTGCATAGTTACACACCGATGCCACATTAACTTTACATAACTCCGACTGGCGAAGTCGGATATCATTAGCACCGGCATGGATTACAATTCTACTGTATTTACATTTACTTTTTGTCAGCAGCTTCAGGTTAGCCTCAATGTCGCCCGCTCTGGCCCCTGGGATACATTTAATGGTCGCTGGAGTCTCTAACCTCACGTTCCGGAGGATGGAGTCGCCAATGACTAATGCTGGCTTCACAACGGCGGGGCCGCTGTGAGCAACAGGGCCAACATGTGGAGTTTCATCCTCAGCGGGTGTGTCGCTGAGTGGGGAAAATCAGTTGGAGACGTGGAGGGGTTGGTGGTGAGACACGGGCTTTTTAGGTCTATGTTTCCGTTGACCTCGTGCTGTCACCCAGCGGGACTGGCTTCCCGGCTGCTCGGGAGCTGCGGGGGAACTGCTAGCGGCGGCTAGGCTAGGTGGCTCCGTACCGGCTAAGGGGGTCTGAGAAGCTACTATAGCTAAAGGACTAGCTTCCATGGTGCGGAGCCGGGACTCTAGCATACTGAGCCTCGCCTCCAGGACTACAAATAAACTACACTTGTTACATGAACCATTATCATTAAAGGAGGCAGAGGAGTAACTGAACATCAGACACACTGAGCACGAGAGGGAGGGAGAAGTGGAAGGAGAAGCGGAAAGAGAGAGAGCAGCCATAGCTGGTATGCTAGTATGGCAAGTACAAGTATTACAACTATTACGGGTTAACAGGTTCTTTTATAGGCCTATGTGATAGAAACTAGGCGTAATATAATATGCTTAGTGTGCAGTGGAATGAAATTAACAGAAGACTAAACAGAGGATTGAGAGAGTCTAACACACAGCTACAGAGTGCTACAGGCGCAAGCAGGAAATGACGTAGTGACGTAATACGCTCACCGTAAGTCCAGAAGTCAAGTACAAGTCTACCCAATGCATCTTCAGCATTGACATGTGGAACAGGAGGACTTAGTGAGAGGGGACGTCAACAACTATCACTGTAGTAATGCAGGAAGTGATGCTCCAGGTGTTCCATATGGACTTCTGGATCAGGGGGTAACACACCATGTTCCTGTCCATCATGTCTTCTTTGTCCTCCAGGTATGACAGTGCAGAGATGCTGTGTGCTGTCTTCTGGGAGAGCAGCTACTCAGACATGTTGGTCTACATTCTCTGTGCTTTTTCCATCTGCATCTTCCTCCCCTTCCTCATCATCTTCCTCTGCTCTGTGTTGAGTGCCACCGGCTGCTGCTCAAGTTGTAACAGGTAAACCACCTGAGGAAAGATCATTTCAAGTGACATAACACAAGCTGGAACCTGCTCAGAGGACGTTTATGACTGGCAACCTAAAATGGACACACGTTAATGTGCAGTTCCCATAAATCTGACTTATGGCTTCATGACTCATGCTAACTTTGGTCTGTAGATTTATTTATATATTTGGTTTGTTTTGGTCTGTTGAAGAGAGTCCTATTTGGTCTTTGTGCTCATTTTTAGTCCCTTTTTTGTTGTTGTGGGTCTCCCTGTGGTGAATTTGCACCTTTTTATGAACACTCTGTGGTAATTTCTCATCTCCTGGTGGTTATTTTGTGTCTCTGTGCTTATTTTGTGCCTTTTTGTGAGAATTGTCTGTCAACATTTGGTTGTTTTGTACCTATTTAGGCTTTTTTTGTCTTTTTTTTTGGGTCATCTCTTTTTGTGGCTTTTCATCGTTATTGGTTGGCATTTTCATGTCTCTTCATGGTTGTTTTCCATCTCCTTGTGTTCAAGTCCTCTTTGTTCTCATTCTCATTTTGCACATCTTTTTTGTCTCTCTGTGGTTATTTCATCAGTCTTTCTGGTCATTTATGTTCCTTTGTGTCTTTTATTTTGTGTTCCTTTGGATCATTTTGACTTGTCATGGTTGTAGAGAGACCATGTGGATAACAGATAACAGAAACACTTACTTATAATGCTATGAGCAGGCTGAGTATAAACACAGTTGCCTTGTCCCCTCCTTATTTCAGTGATGATGAAACTGACCTGTCTGCTGTCACTCCTCTGCTGGTGGCCTCCTACATGCTCTGCTACACTCCCTTTGTTGTGTCTGAGGTGACAAATGCACTCACTCTCCATGAAGCATCAATGAGCAGAGATAGCACCAGCATCTCCACTCATCAACTGTCTTTATTTCTTTCTCTCCATCCACCATTCAGCTGATTCTGCTGGGCAGGCTGGACCTGTCACCAGCACCTGATTGGTTAAGGACATTGTCAACAGTGATGTCATACCTGGACTGTGGTCTGAATCCTCTCATCTACTGCTCCCACCAGGACTTCAGGGAGGCAGGTCTGGCCCTGCTGTGGACCAAAAGAAAACCACAGTCAGAGCCCGTCCTCACCGCTGTCACTAAACATGAGCTGTAAACACGAGAGAACACAACAGTGATAAATGTTTTCCTCACAATATATAGCATCAAGAATTTTCTTTTTTCCTTTTTGCTCTGCTACATCTTGTTCATGATTTATTTTCCATCTGAAATGTTCAGTTAAAGTTTATTTAGAAGTTATGAATGAAAATTTAAATCTTTTTTTTTTTACATTGTGATTTTGTCATATATGTTTGTAGATGACATGTTTAAAGAGAGGCTGATCCTCTCTTCTAATGGGCTGACTGTTTTCTGAGTGATCCAATAAACATACAGCAGATTTCAAGTAAACACTCAGAGAAACCAAATCCTTGGATGGTGGGTCCAGGTGGGTGGGGCTTTGGGCCATGGCTGAGGGTGGTGACTGCTTTGTTGTGACATCATAGAGTTCCAGAAGTCCTGAGGCTTGTTTTAAGGCTCAGCACCTAGACCTGCTTTAAGACATGGAGACCTGGCAATATATATATATAGGACCCCACCTAAACTGTTGCTTTCACTAGATCTGTAGTGAAACTTTTACATCCAAAGAACACAGTGTTGATTCAAACACAAACATGGCCCCTGTGACTTTTATTCCTTATGTATTCATTACTTTTTGTAGCTGGTGCAATCTTTAAATATTGTACATATATCACCACAAATAATGGTTCTTTTGTTGGTTTGTTAAAATTCCTAAAATAGTGACAAGAACCCAGAGATTTGCAATGACCAATTTGGTCTAGATGTCCTGTAGGCTTTTTCCAGAGGATGAGTGGAGACACGAATTAAAGGTATATAAGTGATCTATGCAGCAGTGGCAATTAATAAGGTGTTAATAAAGAGTTTAATCACAGCACATAAAAGCGAGATAAAAGGCAGCTTTGCCTGTAGACAAGCTTATGTGGGTGAACTGCTTCATCATATGCAGGTTAAAGTCAAATATTCTTATTACGGTTGATGATGATGTTAGGTGAGCCAGATTAAAGTCGGTCTGTTTGTGAGTTTGCGCTCCTCAGTCCTGCTGTGCCGCGCTCTTTCCCCGGAGCCTCAGAGTCAGCGTGGTCAGGAACCGGAAGCTGAAGTGGAACTGCAGCACGTCGCACACTTTGGACCAGAAGTGTCCGGTGAGCCGCTGGAACAGCCGGAACCGAGCGAGCCAGTGATCCAGCAGCTTCAGCACCACGAAGCCCGCACAGGACAGCATGGCCAGCAGCAGACATGTCCGCGTGCGACCGTCCCCGTGCGCCAGCTGAAGGCGAACTCCCTTATATACGGCGAAGGCGACGTGACAGCCCAGCGCCACCTCGAAGCCGTGCTCGTGCACCAGCGCCAGGCCATAGCTGAGGACAGAATACAGTTCTAGTGCTGCCGCGTGCGACGCGCGCCACTTCGCCGGTCCGCGCTCGATGAAGCTGATCCACACAGGAACCCACGCGAAGATCGGTAAGGTGAACCACTGGTCGAGCACGGCGGGAGCGCGCCGCAGTACCGACAAGCGGGTCCACTGCACAGGCGCATAGAAGACCGCCATGACCGCAAACACTTGTCTGAAGTAGCGGCTCTGCTCCGTCTCCTCGTCGCCTCGGTCCCACAGCAGCCAGCATAGCCCCATGTAGATATAAGCCAGGTTCACCAGACAGTTACACGGCATCGCCAGGAAGACTGGCAGGTACTCGACCCGCCGCTCCGCATAGTGCTCGTAAGATAAGTCCACTTGAACTGCGTCGAACAGGCCGGTGTTCGCCAAAGCGACGCAGAGTACGAAAGGCAGCGAAACGTGTAGCAGAGCGGACTTCATAGTCCACTCGTCCCCGGTCCGGTCAGGTCTGGACTCTGAACTGGACCAAAAGTCGAAGCTGCTGCTTTTGTTTTTCCGGGTTTCAAAATCACGTGGTAGAAAATGGAGGGTTTGGACCAGCGGTCTTGCTGCTCCTTTATTCATTTTCACAGGTTGTAACCACAGACCGTCTCTAAACCTGGACCTGGTATCCGTTATATTGTATTGAAGTCTATGGGAAAATGTCCCTACTTCTCCCTTGATTTATTAGCTCAGTAAACGTTTTCCTAATGAGTTTATGGTCTCAGTCTCTAGTTTCAAGTCTTCAATACAACATGATGTTCTTTTTTTAAATGATGGTCCATTTAGAGGAAAATAGACCATAAAGCAGGGGATGATTAGGGGGCGTGGCTACAGTGTGATTGACAGGCTGTACCACCCAATCAGGATAGAGTACAGAGCAGGTCAGCTCCACCCCTCAGTCCTCCTCAGCTCCACTTTCTCCAACTATGGTTTCTACTGGTTTCAAAAACCAAGATGGCTGACAGACAAATTACAAACTGGAGGCTTTAAAACTGCAGCTCAGACCGATGGGTGACGTAATTATAGCGCTCTCCATGTGCTGTGTGACTTCATTTATAATAAACTGACTATAACACGTAGAACCTCCTGAGAGAGATGTTTTCAGCTCACAGGGACACAAAGAACATTTAACCGTCAGTATACAAGAACCAAGTAATTTGATTGGACAAGAGATGCATGCGCCATCAGTGCTGATACAGAGTACAACAGCACTGGGACTTTGTTGCTTAGCAACGGTCCACTATCAGCCCAGTTGTGTAACTGTTTGTTATAAATGATGAAATAAACAAACACATCATGATCTGTTGTTTCTGTTTACTGTTGACTAATAACTGTTGTTGTACTGGAGGTAAACAACATGGACACTGTTGAAAATAAGAACAAAAACAGACAGGACTGAAGTGTTGAATTAATATAAGATAAAGAAAACACAGGTAGAGTCAGCTCAAATAGTCGTTCTGTTAAGGAATGAACAAGGGGCAGAGACATTCAGAAGTCAGTACAGCTTTCTGACACAGGCACTTTGGCCCTTCTCAGTGGGGGTTTAGTGAATATAGTATTTTCTTATGATGATTGAGCTGTTGTTTCTACATTTAGACAGCTCAGCTGTGGTGAGTCTACAGTCATTATCTCCCGACCACTCCTGTGTCTCTGGGATGGTCTCAGCTTGGTGTCCACAGATGCACCATATGGGAGACGGTCACAGGATCTTGTTTTGCTTGCTTGTTTGTTGTGTTTTGGTTTTTTTTTTTTCTGGATTGAGCCTCCATGTATTTAGTGCTGTACAGGTACCAGGTGAACTTCATCTGCTGCTGCTTTTTCAGAGTAGGTGGACGTTTTAGAGAGGTTTGGAGTTGGACTGATAGAGACTTCCTGTAGCTAACAAGCAAAGACAGAGCTCTTGACACTCATTCTCTCACAACATGATATCAAGTGTCAACTGTGTGTCACATACAGGGTGTGTTTTATCCTTAAGAAGGAAATCAACAAGCAGCAGGATCAAACAGTTTTTATTGGCCAATTACTAAAATAAAATACACAACTAATATATAGGTTTTACTACATGTCAGAGTGCTATTCACAGGAGGGTCGGCAAGTGATGGCAAATAAAGCAAAACCCTAATGTGCTTTTCTGGTTTCTTTGGTTGGCTTTAGCTACAACTGAACATTTGTGACTGAGTGAGTGATGAAGTTACATCATTGGTCGGGCAAGTGATGGATTTTGCTCATTGGCTGTTGCTCCTTTAAAATGCTTTGGCACCAACACTCAGTATTACATCATCATTTACAGTAATTCTACTGTCAAATTTACTGCGTTAATAAGAAATGTGAAGCCAGGGCAGCTGGTGGCTGCCTGTAAAAAGAGCCCACAGCCACAAAATGCATCAATATATTGTTGACTTTAATAAAAAGCACAGTATGCCTAACTTACACTAGGTTTACACCTCATCTTTTTTCCATGAGTCTTTATAGATTTACTCATTTCAATCATTTTTACCTGAACACAAGAGGACACATGCAAAATGCAAAAGGTGCAACAGTTTTCATTTTTGTGTGTGTGGCAGAACACACTCATTCCCACAAGGATAGTCAAGAAGAGCACAGAGAGGCAGCACTTCCCCCTACAAGACCTCATGAGTAAAATGTGTTAATTAAAGAGTGGATTTCTACAAAAAGCTGATCAACTCAGTGAACATTGGAGATTAAGCTGCTCTTCTTTAACCACATGAACCACATTCTGCCAAACACAGACAACTGAAATCCCAGAGTGCTCTCCAGAGGAGCAGAGCTACACAGGTTGGTCTCTGCACCAGAGGCTCTTCTCATGGGGCTTTTGTCATGTTTGACCTGCCACCTCTTTAAAATTGGTCAGCGCCATCCACTGTGGAGAATCTGTCCACTTCCACAGCCTCTATCTTCTCTTGGTTCCTCCAAAACCTGACACATAAACAGGAGTCGATTAGGCAGCTGGACCTACCGCAGGTCTCTGGATGCTAACGAACAGCTCAGGCATTCATTACAAGTCATCTTACTCACACTAATATGTGTTTCACATATGAATTAATTAGGCCAATCACAAAGAGATCCTCACCTGTCTGCCTGGATAATTTTACACTTCATAGAATGGCTGTGCTATACTCTTGTCTTTTATTTTGAAATACTTCCACTTACTGTCTACCTTCTATCAATTTAACAAGGAATTTTAAAAAGTGTTAATTACTGTCAATAATTTGAACTTGTCAACACTTACACACGAAGCATCTACAAACTATGGCTGAGATGGCCTAAATAAATAATATAGCTACAGATAATTCTGGATCTCCCCCACAGCACTTCAGAAATGTGGCATTTCTTATCGTCATATTCACATTGTTTACAACATCACACGTGGAACAAGCTGTGATACAGCCAGTAAATTCAATACATCACCCACCCCTGAGACTACATAATACATAAGACTACATGCGCTGATATCACACAGGAACATAACGTGGTTACACACCTGAGGCAGTGCGTGTCCCAGAGGAGGAGGAATCTGTAGCAGGACGTCTGCTGTCAGTGTTTGTGGAGTAGTTGGAGTTAAAAGGCTGGTTTCTACAAAACAAACAGACATCCTGAAGATTCGGACTAAATCGGAGGAGGAATGAAGTTTGCTCATGTCCTTACAAACCTCTGACGACCAAAAAGATATCCCAGCACGCCACCTGTCCCCATGCCAGTCCAGAAGCCTCCTCCTGTGCCGGGAGTAGCTCGGCCTCCTGGGTACTGTTGTCCACGAGTGTAGTCACTATGGAACCCGTAGCCTGGGTTGACACCAGAATAGCCTAAGCAGAAAACAAGAGCACATTGGGGATGTCAAAGAGGAAGCTGTGATCTTTCACATTACAGTGCTATGACCTGGGAGTTTTTAATCCAGCTGTTTAAGATCACAGCCCCCCCCCAGCAGGAGGGTCAGACTGTCTAGTGCTGCTCTATCCACACTGTCCATCTCATCAGCTACCTGTGAAGTCAGGTTTGAATCCTGGGGGTGGGGGTCCTGCAGTGGAGCCATAGTGATTATCTCTGGGGTACCCGGCCTGTCCTCCATCGTTCCCCCACTGGGCCATGTTCCCACCCAGGAACAGCTTGTAGACACCATAGGCTAGGAGCAGAAGCACACCAACCACCAGCAGGCCTCCTGAGTCCTCGCTGCCTGACGGGAACGAGCTCTGATGGCTCTGCTGCTGATACTCATGCTTATATCCAGAGAAACCGCTGAAGAAACTGGAGGCAAAGCCCCCAAGATCTGAGACAGGCAAACAGAATAAAAAAGTCTGTCAATATCAAGTCTGTGTGTGGAAATGCAATCTCATCAATCTCAATCACATATCTCCATCCTCTGACCTCCAAATCCCTTGAATCCACCATGGGAGCCAAAGTTGCCTTGTGTTCTCCTCCGGCCCTCTTCAGTCAATTCCAAAGTGTACTCCAGCCCACAGGAGCCCTTTAGTATGTAGGCGTCAGCAGGGTGGCTGTAGCCCTCGCAGCTCACCTCGATCCTACCAAACCGATATGCATTGTCCATATCAGTCTTACACTCCCACTGTGAAATGGAGGAGAGGGATTACAACCAGTGACCGCAGCACTCAAAACTGTTTTATTTTCAAACTCATCCCTCTATGTTTCCTCCTCTTCACAATTCCAGAGTTTTCAGCCATTAACACATACTTTCAGAAACACTGTTGGACGTTTTATTTTGAAAACTCCTGTTTACTGCTTCCTGTTTACACCAACGCACACATGCTAAGTGTATGGTCATGTTTGTATGTGTTTCAATTGTTTCTGATACAGAGCTAAAAGAGTCGCCTGGATAGAGATTGTGTTCATTCTAAAACTGTCTTGTGCAGCGTGAAGAAGTGCCACAAAGCTACTGTTTCTGTAATGACCCCAGCCATCAGGTGTCCTCACTGGCGAGCTATATATAGCTTTATATATATGAGTCTGGCAGATTATCAGTTGGATAACACTGGAGTTACTGCTACTAGGAATCAAACCCCAGGTGTCTGTGGTGACAGGTGGGAAATCCACCATAAGAACTTTATTAGCTCTTTATTAGCTTAGTCTCTGTCCAAATGTGATGGTCCTTTTTTGATATTTTGGAGAAAAATTTATTAATCAAGAGAATAACATGAAAATGAACCGTCAGATGCATCCCAGCTCAGATAAGACACTATTCGCCATGCACCTCATCTCTCTGTCCTCACCTGTACATCCACTCCATCCCAGCCTTTGTTCTGACACTGGACCACCTCTGGGAAGAAGGCCTGGCAACCCGCTGACCCTCCAACACACTGGAGCTGGGGGACGGGGCTGGTGCGCCTGGCTGTGGTGTAGCGACCCTTATACAGAGTCAACACCTGGACGTCCCGCAGCAGCACGCTGCCTGCAGGGGGAGAGGAGGAAAAGCCTGGGTCACAATAATCCACTGTGTCTGCAGTTGGTCCAGCAGGAGCGTTTCCAGAGGGGTACAACGACCCAGCAACCCAGCAGTTACATATTTATTAACCATTAATAAGGAAATGAATTACAGTTTACTAACCCCGCGGACTAAAGACTCGTTTAATTTAGTTTCAGCTGTGAGCGGAAGTGGCGGTGTTGGTTACATTTCCTGAACATGGCGTCTGGCTGTAACCACGACCAAGACCTCAAAACGACAGCGAAGAAGAACGTACCGTCATCCCAACTCTGGACGAGTACCAGCATCAGGAACTGCAACATAACGGTAATAAAGCGCCTCATTTTCCCGCCGTGTGTCCCACAGGGGCTCGGTAAGTTGTAGCTACGGTGGAAACCTCGCACTGCCTCTGGTTGCCCCTGAACATAGACGAAGCTCAAACACAGGCAATCTTTACCCTCCCTTTTGCGTCATCTGTTTCTGTTGTGGACGACCAATGGGGAAAGAGCACGACGGCCGTGTCAACCAATCACACAGAGCGGATTCACAACGATGGATGATGTAAACGTGTCCACATTCCGTGCGTTCATGTGGTGTCGGAAAAATCTATTTCAAACTGAAAATAATTCACGTAAGCGCACCATCAAGACGGAACAACAGTTCGGAAAAATTAAAATTTGTATCGACTTCGGCTGAAGTCGTGAACTTATCTTTATTTCATTGTTCATTTTAAGAAACGTATTACTGAACTACTTGCTTCTTAAGTCTCTATATCAGCGTTTATCATTTTGTTTTATTCTTTAGTTGAGCACTGAAGATTCAGTTTATCACAAAATCTACACAGTTTAAAAAAAAAAAACTCCTCATCCATGATTGAATAATAGCCCATAAACAGTGATTTCCTGTTATACTTGTCAGAATAGACCTGTTGTTCCACATTATGCCAATAAAGGAGAACTTGCTGGTGGAAATCTGAGCATTTTACAGGCAATGTGTATAGATTATAATCACAGCATCAGTGATGTTGAACCAAAAGGAGTCTCTTTGTATTCAGATTCAGATTGTATTGAAGTCTATGGGAAAATGTCCCTACTTTTCCCTTGATTTATTAGCTCAGTAAATGTTTTCCTAATGATTTTATGGTCTCAGTCTCTAGTTTCAAGTCTTCAATACAACATGATGTTTATTTTTTAAATGATAGTCCATTCAGAGGAAAATAGACCATAAAGCAGGGGATGGATTCAGGGTTCAAGGTCTGTTTTTTATTAGTCATGACTAGTGTAGCATGATAACATTAGCTAATTTGCTGTTACCAATAGTATAAATGTGTTCAACAAATGTTACTGTCACTAGCTGTTAGCTTTGCTGTGGCAAATTTAGCATGGGCTAATGGCAGTGATTAGATTTTCAGTGATTAGATTGGTCTGGTTGGCTCTTGTGTTCACAGGGGAACTATTTAGTTTAGCTTCTTGTGTGTTTCAAGGATCATTTCACTGAGCTTCTTAACACCTTGTTGACTGAGAGTTTGTGTCTTTCTGAGATGCTGATGGTCTAGTGCAACATCTAGTGGCACTGACAACCGCTTTTATGCAACTATTAACGACCATCCAAAAATGTTACATAATCAAACCATATCACAAACTAACAGACCAAACAAAGCACAAAAACCTAACACCATTCAACATTTCAAAGCTTTAGTGGCATATCCATATTGACCAGTGGTCAAAAGAAAAGAAAAAGAATAATAAAGATATAAATGCCAGTGTAAAGTGAGTCTTTAATCATGTAGTGGAAAAGATCTTTTATTAACAAAAAGTGACTGAGGTTGTAGTTCACCATTTATTTGAATGAGTTCACCTGGTTTCCACAACGTTATTTAACAGGTTCACTCCATTCATTCTTTTCACTATTGCATGGGGCAGCTATTCTGGTGAGAGGTTGATGTACTCTTTAGTTTAATTCTAGGTCCATGTTGGTTTGAGTATTAATATGAATAAAATAGGAAATGGATCAAAAGTCCAAACCAAGAGTCCAAAGCATCATCAAACAAAATGTCCAGCAGGGCAAATAATGACACCGAATACAGAAGAATACATCTGGACTATTAAAAATCTAATTCTGTTCACTTTATTCATTGTATTGGTCTGGAGTGAAAATCCCAAAGATTGACATCTCAAAACCTGGATCCTGTTCTTCAGATGAGGTTTACCTAATCCAGACTATCACGCCGTTACCAGGCTAAACTAATCCTGTTAATTCTCATCCATCTTGTTTGGGGCTCTGAAAGCAGATTGAGGACTGATGAATCCTGAAGTTATCTTTCATAACAGTGTGCTCTTATTTTGAAATTGAGGCAAAATTAAATCCCTTCAAAACTGGTGGGTGAAGTTAAGGGGTTACAGCCATCTTTACAGCAGCTGCTCATACATAATATTATTGGATTATAATTATTGTTTTAATCATTTATATATGAATGTTACAGCTAGTAAAGGTGGAACTAATGTGAGCATTCATTATATCTATATTGTTACGACTTAATTTATTAGTTTGAAAGTTTTATTAGATGAAAGTTTAAAGGGACATGCCAACAGTACCTGAGTAAATGAACTTACTCCATGTAAAAACATGATTTAGTTGAATACATCAGACTGGTTGGTTATAACTCCATACAACCACATCCTTCAGTAGAGTGGGCAGTGCTGGATGGTGACTGCACTGCAGGATGTCAGCTGAGAATTCCCACAATGACTCAACAGAGAATTGATCAGCGCTTGATGTGCTATGAATAAAGACGTTTGCGTTGCAGAGGTCAGGGTTAGGGTTAGATTGAGTCGAGTCTCCAGGATCCAGTGTCAGTTGTGAAGTCACAGCATTGACAATAAAGATGATGAGAAATACATTAAATTAAAAAGATTTTTTTCTTTGATGCATGTGGTACTAACCAGCCGAGTGATGCAGTCTCAATCGATTCCAGTCTAGTCTTAGACGTTTTCAGTCTAGTCTCAGTTGGTTTCAGTTTATTCTCAGCTGAATTCAGTCTAGTTTCAGACTTGTTTGAAGGTGAGGTCAGAATGGGGGTACGCCCTGCTCTATGTAAACACAATACAATATTAGACAGGTGGTCATAATGTTATGGCTGGTCAGTGTTTCTTAGAAAACACTTTTGTTACTATTTAAAATCTCATTTACAGAAACTTAAGATCACAATGACAGAAACTCAACACGGTGGTCATAAAAATCAGGTCTTTTATTTTCAGTCACCCACTGTTCAGCCCACATTATTAAATCTCTGCTATAAGTTAGATATTTACAACATCATTCAAGGCCCTTCACAAAATGCATCATGATCGTCTTTAGAAATAAATCTATTTACATTGTACAAAACATTGCATACATTATGATCCCTACACCAAACCCTCTTCCCCTCGCAAAAAAACAACACAAAAGGAGTCACATTTTTTTACCACCATAAGTTGTGCATTTCTTACTGGTATCATTCCCAAACCCAACAACCTGGAGTATGTATTTGTTTCCTTTTTTCTTCTCAGTTACTAAGTCACAGTCAACTGGTCAGCTACTGAATTAGTCATGGAGACTGTGAGGAAGGCAGGCAGGTCAGCATCCTCATCACTATGCCCTTCTCTGAAGCCAACACAGGTAAATGGCAGCCAGTCCAAGTTAACTACATGAATCCAGTGTGTGGATTTGAAAGCATATCCTATGAGGGATGGACCATGCTGCATTAGAGGTGGAACACTAGGAAGGGACCTTGAGGTGGTTTAAACAAATGCCCTGTGAGACTTCATGTAGAAGGACATGAGCATCATCGCTCAGTTTTCTCCTTGTGTTGTGATCTGGCATTTGATGCCACGTGATGAATCGCTCTTGGCCATGAACCTGTCAGATCAGTGTGTTAGCTTCGACCCAGCAGGAGACGTTAAAAATGCTTCCAGAGAAGCTGGAGTGCAAATGTGAAGAGGAAGACAGTAGAACAGGTCAGACTCCAGTTTGGCCAGCTCAGCACCACCCGCTCTGGAGCAGTAACCCTGACAGAGGAAGGGCCATGTTGGCTCTTTCCACGTGTTGATTGTTTACATGCAGAAAACCAGCTAACTAACACGTCAGCGTGTCACCACCAAGCGTCGTTTCCTGGTCATTAAACAGACTCTGCTCTCCTCAGTTTCTGCCTGTGATGCTGACGTCCTGTTTTAAACACAGCGATGATGCACTGACACCTGGTGAAACACACTGATGATGTGACTGAATCATCCACCCATAAAAAACAACAAAAAAAAAAACCAAAACAAAAAAAAACACTCTTTGGTAAGTGAGCTAATCAGTTAGACTAACAATTGACTGAAAGAGTCTAATTAGAGCACAACCGTTCAATAGTTAGAATGAATGTGATTAATTTCATAGATCAATGTAGTGGTTTAGAAAAGACCTGAGAGCCCAAAGGAACAGACGGAGACGAGGTGTAAACACAAGGTCATGAAGGACTGAGACAGAGACGAGCCCAACGCGGCTCCAGCTCAGGGGACCAGACTCTTCAGCCTCCGCAGCAACAGTTCTTCTGCCATCCGGAGTGTTTGTGTGTCTGTGTATATCTGGATGAAGGTGGTTTTGGCTGATGACAGCAGGTTTGGGTTGAAACAGCTGACACCAACTGATTCTCTGACACCACAGTGTCTCATTAAATGCTGTTCTTCAAAAGGACAGAACCAGCCTGACAGACTGTAAACTCAGTTTGTGGATGTGTTTCCTGGAGTGAGTGAGTGAGTGAGTGTGTGTGTGTGTGTGTGTGTGTGTGTGTGAGAGAGAGCGAGAGAGAGAGAGAGAGTCAGTGTATGGTCTCTCTGCTGCTCCTCCAGTCCTCAAACAGCCACAATGTTGTTCATTTCCCACTTCTGAGTGGTTTTACTTGTGTCACAGTCTGATATGAAGACTTTGTGGAGCAGGTCTGAGCGATCCAGACATTTCCCTGTAAGGAGCCCACAAACATTAACACCAGAGTCAGCAATGAGTTACACATGTGGATCCCAGATGCCAAATCACAGATGCTTCCTGACTTCCTGTAAAGCCTCTCTCAACCCCATTAATCCCTGTTAGGTGTCTTCAGAGTCTTATTGCTCCTGTTGGTCTGAGTCGTTTGTTTCTCCTTCAACTAGAGAATCAGCTCTTTCTAACAAGCCCTGATTTGCCCTGTGTGACACTGACTTCAGTGATAAACTCATGAAGGAAGTTAGTTCAGATCTGGATCAGTTTGAGCTTTTGACTGGAGCATTGCTGCTTTACTTCTGCGTGTTTATCCATCTATTCTAATCCTCCATCATTGATAGTGACGTCTAGAGTCACGTCTCTACATGGGACACTCCTATTGGCTCCAGTGGGTGATGTCACAGCCAATCAGAGTGTCTCCTTCAGAGGCCTAGCTGTCAGCTGTTTGTAGCCAAAGTCAATGGGATCAATCCTGTATTTTTCTGATCTCAGAGTGAGGAGAAGTTGCTCTGAGTTTATTGTAGTGACAGAATAAAGACAGAGAGACAAGGACAATAAGAGATTTAGAGCATTAGAGGCTTAGAGTGTTTTTATCTAGAAAATAAGGAGAAATTCACTAGTTTTCTCTTGTTCTCTGAGCTACTATCCTCTATTACAGTGAATAGAGCCTTTACTGATTCACAGATATAATTAGCTGAGGTTGAGCTGAGTCTGGAGATGACTTGGGGACACTTTTAAAAATGTGGCTCTGAAAGGGTTAAAATGAGTTGTGGTAATTTGTTGTGAGGGAGTCACACACAGTCAGTGTGTTTCTGCAGTAGCTGCAGGAGCTGAGTGATGAGCCACTGTGGGCAGAGTCAGGTTTAGCCCTTGCTGCACAATACAGGCATAGGGATATAGTAGTTGATTTGGGCCCTGAGGTCTAAAAAGACTCCTGTGTATGTCTATCTTAAACAACAGCCTGTTAAACAGTTACCTACTAACACCCCCCCCAGTAAGATGATGATGATGGCGCAGATATTTACCTGTTGGCACATGAGTGAACCGATGGAGATCCTGGATGGACAGAGAGAGAAACAGGCTTCACGTTCATTCCGACACGTTCCACTGTCTCATAAGTGTGTGTGTGTGTGTGTGTGTGTGTGTGTGTGTGTGTGTGTGTGTGTGTGTGTGTGTGTGTGTGTGTGTGTGTGTATCTGTCTCACCTTGAAGTACTGCCACTCAGTGTGCTGGCTCTCGTCACAGTGTGTGATGATCACAGCGGCGTTATCACTTCCTCTAGTCAGGCACTGGTCGTACTGCATCAGCTGGTTGGCTTCATTGATACGGAACAACTAGACAGACAGACAGACAGACATCAGTTTCCTCCTCCAACCAGCAGAGGAAATGTGGTCACCGTCTACTTCCTGGGTCACTGTTCTTTCCACCCAGAATCCATTGTTCCAGGAAGTTTCCTGCTCCTGGAGCAGACAGTTACCATGGTGACGCTGTGAAGCTACACTGCTTCTCAGACAGACTCACTGTGCCCCAGTTCAGAGGTCTCTCGTGTAACAGTATCTAGAGACAACGTATGAACACAAACACACAGAGGCCCAGGATTGCACTGTTCATGTCAGTGTTGTGTTCCAGCTCAGGTCAATAGTAACAATACAACTGTTAATAAGTTGCAGTGGAGAACAGATGTGAAGGTTGCTAGGTGGCAGGAACAAAGGTAAGGGCAGGAACAGCTAATGAGACCACACTATGTCATATCTACAAAGATATGATGATTCATGGACGGCGTCCTCTGGAGGATGCAGCACCTGAACTGGGACACTGAGTCTCTCCGTTTCCTGCTGCTGAAAAGCTCCTGATTCAACTTCTCATTTCCTGGTTCACACACTTGTTGGACACTGAGCCTCAACCTGACAGGCTGTCAATCTGTTCATTTACCGATCAATAATGACCGTTTCTCACATGGTGATTTATCAAACTGATGGAATAGTCCAATCATAGCTGCTGAGAGATGGTGTGGTATTTTTGAGTGAATTCGTTTTTTTTTGTGTTAAACAGCCTTAGTCTTCATTTCACTGAACCCCAAAGAGAAAATGATACAATCAGTTTAACACTCTTCAGTGTCCACACTGCCAAACCTCAGCTCATCTTCAGAGCCTTGTTCTCCTGATGGTCTGAGCTGTTTGTTTCTTCTTAAACTAGAGAGTCAGCTCTTTCTAACAAGCCCTGATTTGTCTTGTGTGAGACTTTGGTGTGTAATGCTGATCAACATCTAATAGTATTAATAACCTATAATAATAATAATCTATTAATTGACCAATCGACTCTTTCACTGCTGAGTTCGTGTCACACATTAATCTTTTGGCTCTGCTGGATTCTCCTCATTATGTCCTGGTTGTCATGGTGAATTGTAGCTTCAGAGCTCCACTAATGATTTGTTGAGTCAGAGCTCGGGGTTTGAGTCAGACACCGTCAAACCAGCTCTGTTTTGAGCAGTGTCTGGTTGTGTTGAGGACTGTAGATGTGGAGGGAATAACTCACTTGACCAAAACAACTCGTCCTTCTGGAGTAATCTCTATAGAGAGTTCACAGGATCCCTGAATGTTGGATTTCTCTTCATTATGAATTCATTTCTGATTTACTCTTGACAGAAAATGTCCCTAAAATATCTCTGTCCCCATGTTGTGGACACAGTGGAATAGTAGAAACTATAGTGGAAAGAGTCTGTAGAGAAACAGCAGCAGACACAGCTGGTCTGTCTCCAGCCTAACATTACAAAGGAAAGCTGACAGAAGGTAAAGCTTTGACATGGAGTCAAAGGCTAGACCAAACCAGGTCCAGACCATACTCATTTGGACTTAGCAGGGCTGCAAGAGACAAAGCAACTCTCCACATGAAGTGTTTCATTACCTGGTTGCCCCCCATCCTGTGGCACGGTCCAATTTCCACATTCCCTCCATTGGTGTGTCCCATACTGTCGATACAGTAACTGGTCTCAAAGCCTCGAATCTATGCGTACACACACATAATCTCATGACACAAGATATGGTGAAGGTGAAAGTGTGTGTGTGTGTGTGTGTGTGTGTGTGTGTGTGTTCACCTACCTCGCCCCATTCTACATTTTTAGGAGGCAGAGGGTAGTGCAAGGGGATGTCGTACGCTATTTCCTCCATGAACCACTTGAAGCTCTTGCATCGATGCTCCTCCCTGACAACAGACAGCAGGTCACAACCACGACGCTCTTGTAGTATTGACTAATCACCTATTTGTTCACTCACAGCATTGAACATCATGTCTCAGTTCACCATGGCTGTTAAAGGGACAACAATATAAAGTGAACATGATCAACTGAGCCATGACAAGACGAACCAAGTGGGTCAAACAGTTGAAACTGGGCAACCATGGTGGCACAACAAACATGAAATTTCACCTCAATGCTGTAACTCAGGGCTGCAGTTTGATGGTGTTACAGGTCAATAATTTATATTGATGGTCCATGTTTTATTCTCATGATCCATATTTTACATTGAAGGTCTTATTTTATATTGTCGGTTCAAAATTAATATTCAGACCTGTGCCTAAATGTAATGTAATTTCATGCAATATTCTCATTGACTGGTTTATAGATGTGGATCATACCAGTCACTTTGAAGATTTGTTGTGAAACTGTTGTGTGGCATGTTATACCTGAAGCGTTTCAGCTCACTGATGTCTCCATAGGCCAGAGTGAGAGTTTCAGGACGACTGGCGTAGAAGTAGTCCTTATACTCATCCCACCATACCTCCACTACACGAACATAGTTCTACACACACACACATTGTTATAGCTGACAGTTTGTGTTGGGAGAACATTAAACATGCAAAATGTACATCTGATGAGTGTTGTTCTAAAACTGATGAAAAGAAAGCACATGAATATCTCTGAATCTACTCAGAGCATCTTCACCTTCAGAGTGGGTGAGGATCCGACGTGTGCGGGTGGAGGATTCCCTTGCCATCCCTGAAGTCTGTAAATATGGCCGACACGAGAGCATGGTACAAAGAGCAGCTGGCCGCCACACTGCCAGATCTACAGACACACACAGAGTGAATATCATGGTCTGAGAGGAAGTTCAGCTTCAGTGTGTGTGACCAGACTACTCCATGTCTACCTTATATGAGATTTCAAAATTCTCTCCTCCCCAAATCTGCAGCCCTGGATCGTACAGACCCAGCTCAAAGAAGAAGTCTCTCTCTATAGCAAAGAGACCACCTGCCATGGCTGGAGACCTGCATGTACAAAGACAGACACACACATCCAGAAACACACATGTAGACACATGTATCACTACATTACTTTTTTCTGTTTTCCAGCTACTGTATCTGTGCAACCTCAGTCAGTATTAACAACAAAAAGAACACAGAAGAGACAAGAGCAGACAGAAACAAGCAGTGAACGCAAAAACTGAGGAAACAAACAAAAGACATGATAGATGAAGAAGTGATTGGGAGGAAGGTGGGGGGTGATGGTGCCCCGGTCCGAACCCGATTCACACCAGAAGCTCCCCTAGAGACCTGACAACACAAACTGATCATCCCCATGGCCTTCAGTTCAGCACTAAATCACTGCTGACTGTTATGTTGTCACTCTCTGTACTTCAGGTGGGTGAAAAAGAAAACTTTACAGAGCAGACTGGATGTCGTTACTGCAGTTACACCAAAAACATTAGAGTCAGACTGAGAGTAGAAGACATAAGAGTAAATTCCACTAACACAGAGACAGTGTGGTGAAACACCAATTAACTCCCAGTAGTAGAGACATGAGAGCAGATGCAGCCAATGACAGGACAGTAGTAAGACCCCCCCATTAAGGGGTTGGTTTAGTTTGTTAGTTGCAGTGCAGGAAGCTTAGACTCAGTTGTGTAATTAAACATCCTAAGAGTTTGTGTTCAATATCAGATGTTGATTCTCACACACCCCAACCTATGTATTTCTGTTCATAATTTCAGTGCTGTGTAGAATTAACATTAGCATTTCTTCACTAGTTAGACGCAGTAGGAGTCTTAAAGTCAAACATATCATTAGCATTAGCATCCAGGTTAGCTCTGATATGTTTGTCTTCTATGTTGACACCGTCCACATTATGTTATGTACCTATAGGGCTCAGTCTGAGTCTTTCTCAGTGTTTTTTCTCTGTCACCCAGAGGGACTCTCTTCCAGAGCATGCTCCAATCCCAGGCTCCTCTAGCAAATCCATCCCGGTCTCCTCCACCCTGGGGCTCCATGCTGAACTTCTGGCCGTGGATGGAGTCGATCAGAGGCACCGTACACACCGTTCTGACAGAATGTGGGTGGGGCCATGCATACAAGATACATGGGGAGAGGAGGTGTAGGGGTGGTGCACATGAAGGGGGAAAAACAATGGACAGCAGTGCCAGTAGCAACACAAAGACCAGGGGGTGGGGTGTCAGAGACCCAGACAGAGCGAGACACAGTGGAGGATAGGACAGGTGGGGTGAAGGGACGGGGAGACAGAGACACAAACAGAACAGGGATGAGTGTTAGCATGCTGGCTGTGGAGTGTATACCGGTAGGGCTGGGTGGTATGCTTTCTCTTGGCCTTCTCTCTCTGGCTGAGCGGTACTCTCTTCCAGAGCAGGCTCCAATCCCATGCTCCTCTAGCCAGGCCGTCCTCATCTCCACCTTGCTGCGGCTCCACACTGTACTCATTACCATCTATATAGTCTATCAGTGGTACTGTACATACCGTCCTACACACACACACACACACACACACACACACACACACACACACACACACACACACACACACACACACACACACACACACACACACAGCAGTGTCTGTACTGGACTATGATGATTAGTTGAGATCTATGGAGCTCTATTAAAAGATTACTGCAGATGCACTTACAGCGCAGCCATCAGCTGATATAGAACTGTAAAGAGTAATCAGTAATTTTCATATTGGACATTACAACCCAACCATCAATACCTGCTGTTTCTTCATCCAAACCAGCAGAGCATCAGGAAACATGTTCACAGTGGTGAGAGGTGGCCAGGAATGTCTTTAAAGCGCATTATGATGTTGCTGTGAAGTTGATCTTTGACCTTTTAGATACAAAATGTCACCACTTTTATTTGAGGATTTTATCCTCAGAGACATTTAAGTTAAATTGAGTTAAATTTAGTTCATGTGTTTTGTGAGGTCACCTTTGACCATCAAAAATCTAATTTGTTCATCCTTGGGTTCGAATTAATGTTTGTGCCAAATTTGCAGGCATTTGATCAAGGTGTCACTGAAGAGAATGAGCCGGACAACATGAGAACTTAACACCTGCGGTCCTGTCTGCACATGAAAAGCTCTAATCAACGTCATGTGGTTGATCTAAACCAATCAACTCTTCGATCAGGACAGAGAACAGAGAACCCATCATGTCCTGAGGGCTGAGGCTTTGTCGTCAGTTGAGAGCAACTGTGGCATCAGGTCCAAACACTGTCGTTACCGCTGCCTCATGTTAGAGCAAGTCGAGATCAGGTCAGACTATCTAACCGGCTGCGACGTGTGATCCCATTCTGACAGATGAAGTGGATAATATTGAGTCTCAGTGGTTCCACCTCACAACTTACAGGACTTAAACCATCTGCCCCAAGAGTCCTGGTCACCTCCACAGATCTTGCAGACTCCAGCAACCAGAAACATCAAACTGTAGCTTCATGACCACAACTAAGTGAATGCACAAAACCAGAGACTGAGTTAGAAAGGTGTGTTTACATGATTCTGGTTTTTAAACTGCACTATTGCACTCCCACAATTATGAATGAATGGATGAAGACACTTCAACAATCCATCAGTTCAAAGCCAGAGGTATTAGAAAAGAACAACAACACTGACGCACAACTTTACTGATTATTGGTCTGAGTTCATCATTAAACTTGACAGCAATTGTAAAGACCTGATTTAGTCTCAGGACCAGAGACATGTTCACCAGGTTCCAGACCAGCTCTGAAACTGTCATTAGTCAATATTCAGACAGGATCAATTCTTCTGTGTGAACAGATAATGAAGTTGTCTGTTTAGTTTTATATTAAATTCAGTGATCACATGGTCACAGACTGATTAGGTCACAGGTACTGGTTCAGGATGCGTTCAGGATCTACACATGGTGTTTGTGTGTATGGACGAGCAGCAGGTCTTAGGGGTGGCTATGTGGTCACTGTGGCTCAGTCACTGCACTAGAGCCTGGTCCTGAAGCTGTCTCTAAACAGCTGCCTCATATGAAACATCTCATGACTAAAACATCTAAAGATGCCAACATCTGTTAAGTACGAGCAAATCTTCAATTTGACAGGGTCATCACCACATTTGATCTGAGTGTCTCTGATCAGGTCGTACAAGGATCCTCTAGTTCAGAGAGAGGGAGATTACACTGATACACATCTGGAAACACAACTGGAAATACAACCACACCAATGATGTCACATGTACAGTACTGTATAAACTACAGAAATGACAGCGCAAATGCACTGTGTGTAGAAAAGCTAGGATTCAATAAACTATAAACTATATATGTGTGTGTGTGTGTGTGTGTGTGTGTGTGTTACCTGTCTTTAGAAATAGGAGCAACCAATGGAGCATACCAGTTGATTCCGACTTCACAGTGAGCATCCAGGTAGATCAGCACCTACAAGACAAATACACACAAACACCCAGAAATCAGGATTAGATCTTGTGAATGGATTGAGGAAATCGGTGATGACACCCAGTTCTGATAAAGAGTGAGAGTGACACAGCAGCACTGAGGCCCCTCGGTACCTGTCCTTTCATGGCCTTCTTGGCTCCTATGCTCCGGGCCTGGATCAGTCCTTCTCTCTTCTCATTTCTGAAGAGCTTGACCAGACCATTCCATTGTTTGATGTACTCCTCCAAACGCTCCTTCAGATGGACTAACATACGCACGCACACAAACAAAATCACAAAACTGTCACTGTCTCAATCACACCCAACACAGTTTGTCTACACTTCCAATCACCTCTTGTCTTTGGGGTCAGTGCTGACCACCAGAGATGACTTAAAAACATACTATCATCTTTGGATAAGTTAATCTCTGCCCTTCCCGCCATCTTACCCACAATGCCTCTGTTACAGTTCAGCACAGCTCACTGCCTAGAAACACATCTGGACACAGCATTTCTGACAGAGATTTGCTCTGTATTGAGATTTTCAAATATGGGCCATTGAATGGGATTCATTTAAAATTTTAAAGACAAAATAATAGTAATTTATTGATTTGATTCATGATGTCAATGCAGGTGTTTTTCATCATCACCTTACTTCTTCAGTCCAAGTGAGAGTCAAAGGTTTGAAACTCACACTGGAGATATAAACAAAAATATATCTTCCTCACTCCTTGTCAGGGCTGATGATTTTTCCAGTCTAGATGAATGATTTATGTATGAAGTTCACATTAATGAGATAAAACAGCCCAGAATATGCAACACGAGGATTTGTACCTGCCATGACAGAGGTCAGTGTGCTTTACCTCCTAGTTGATGATGATACTTTATGCAGTCAGAAATATGGTCTGATCCATCTGCAGTTTATCAGCACTTACATGTGTTTTTAATATGAACAAACTAAATTGTATTTTGATGTGGATCCTGCGACAGGCAGATATTTCTCTGCAGGTAGACAAAACTCCACATTTCTGTGGACACTGTTGACATTTCTTCATGGTAAATCTGGCAGACATGAAAAATACACCATTTTCCTAATGATAAGCGACGAACCAGAATATGACCATTGTGGTAAAAACTTGAAGTCAGTGGACAACAGTTTTGACCAGAGCGTATTAACAGGGGCCTCATTCTTCAGAGGATGCATCACATCCTAAGTAGACCACATTGTCCAATGGATGTGGCCCCTGGACTGAGACACAGCTACATCGCATATACCCATGAGAGTCTGCCCTCTGCTTTTAAGTGAGAGACACAGTTGAATTCATATTCCAATTAGACAGGGGGAAGCACGTTACCAGAGAGTCTGAAACTAAACCCACCTTTGTTGCTGAAGTCATCTATCATGACTATCTCAGCCAGGTACTTCCTGGGGGTCCTCTTGATGACACTGTGGACAGTTCTCATCAGTGTCGACCAGCCTTCGTTATGGAAGACTATCACCACACTGGAGGTCAGCAGTTTGTCGTCATAATGCCAGTACTTACACCTGGGGAGGCGGGACAGAGGATAGAGTTTAGAGCAGTGACACTATTCAGAAATTGTTGCTGCTCTCACTCTGAAGCCACAGAGCCTCACTGGGGCCAGTTCATTTTATCATCAGTGTTATCGAAAGTCTGAGTTGTGTTGGACAAATCCCCCAGGACAGAAATTGAAGAGCAGCAGGTTCATGAGAACAGAAATATTGGAATCAAGTCGAAAAACTGTGGCAACTAGTGCAAGAAAAAAAAAAACTTTTATAACAACAACAACCAAAATGGAAAAAACACAACACATGCCATGTGGCGTGAGGGTTGGAGTGTCTCAGACTCATCTCAGATCCAGATGGAGGTCAATCAACAACGTGTCGTCAACATGTGACTGTGACAACTGCTGTAGCTACACTCAACACATGCATGTTAAGAATTTATTTTTGCTCTGGTGATTTGTATCGAGGATCATGGAGTGTCATTGGTCTTGGTACAGAATAAAGCTCCTGGTACTGTGACGTCCCTGATCAAAATGACAGGATGTACAGGGTGCGCAAGTCCAGAGTGAGTGAAAGTTATCATCTAATGCTGCGATGTGTTTTGGCCTGTCTCCATAAATGAGGGGTTCCTGCAGAACCAGGCTGTCCCAGGAAAAGGGTTCACATTATATGAAGCTTCTACAGGCAAATACATTTCTGGTGTTCCTGGTCTTTCACACTGTATTTTTGCGCCCAAAAAAAAAAAAAAGTACGGGTGGTGACTGATAAGGTTTCGTCATGGCCAATACTGATACTGATTATTATGATCAAGGAGTTTGCAGTAAACTTTAAGTATACTTTAAGACCTTTTCCTTGGTTTATGTGAAATGGGGGTTTAGAGACAGTTCCTTTGATTTATTTAAGCTTAATGTTGCTACTGTGGTGTATAGCTGTTTCTATTATGTTGTCCACCCCCTTTTATATCAGTGAAGATAGGCTAAATAACAGAAACAGCTCACTGTAAAATGTAATACAGCTCCACACATTTACATCCTCCATAATGATCATACATGAACTCTTCTCTAAAACCACTGATAAAAAAGCTGAACATTATAACCTTCATGAAGTGTCATGTGTTACAGGACCCTGGTGTTAGATTACTCTTAGCAGTAAACTGCCAACTGACTGTATATTGATATTATGAGTTATATGCTCAGGCTGACTGGAATTTACAGGTTTCTTTCCCTGCTGTTCTCACCATGTGTGAACCATGTTTCAATCTGTTGAAATACTAATACTGGTAGTCTGCTGCTCTTTCATTTAATAGATTTATCACTATTATTATCACCATTCAGCATGTTTTCACCTACACTCTTAAAAATGTAAGCTTGTGACATTTAAACTGACACTAGACGCACAGTCGCCTTCAGTGGTCATAGGCCATGACTCGTGATGTGTAACCAATCAGATGGTTGTGTGGATGGGACATTGCTCCAGAGCCCTGAGTGGTGACGACAGACCTTCAGTTTATGATGGAGGGAGGGATTATTTTACCTTTCCTACACAGTGAAGGTGTGCTGGTAGGAAAACGCTGTAATAGTAACCTGGGGCTTTTTACAGGTAAACAAACATCGCAATGTGTAAAGGTAGTGGTAAGTGTGAACATCAGCACTCACTCTTCATGACGTATATCACTGATGGTTCTGTCCAGTGAGATCATGTCGCTGGCCACCATGTTGAAGCCAAACTCTTTGATGGAAGCCTGGACTGAGTCTTTGTACTCTGGACCCAGGATAAATGGCTTTGCCCCCTCACCAGGACCACCAGGGACCCCTGGAGGCTCAGGTTCCTTGGGTTCAAAGTTTCCCAGGATACCTTTCTTCAGAATGGGGCTGTTGTAGGCGTGTGAGTGGGGTCTGAATGTCACGTACTGCTGCTGGATCACCTGCTTCTGGTTGGGCTGCTGTTCAGGGTTCAGGGGGTGGTCCGCCCCTCCTGGAGACAACAACCAGAAACAGAACTTCTGTCATTTGTGCTCGCTGTTATAAGAATTATTAACTTTTTAATCACAGTGAGATGTACTGCACACTCTGGTGCAAAAAAGTGCATGAATTTATCAATCAATAAACACACACTGGATCTGTATAGGCAAAAAGAAAGCTTTTTTTAAAATCAGTAAATCCTAATTTAAACACGAATTTCACATAAGGTGACAGGTCCTGAGGATTATCCTCTAAACAACAACTAAAAATTAAAACCGAGACCTTTTTAATCCCTCTGAGGGAACTGAAACAGACAATGTCGATAACCTGAAGCCTTCATGTGATCATGCGTGTTACTTTAAGTTAAAGCTCAGATACAGTGGAGAGAAAACCTATGTGAACCCTTTAGATCGACCTGGTTTAACATTAACTGGTCATAAACTGGGACCTGATTCTCAGCTGAGTCACAGTGTAGACACACACGCACACATTATATCACACAAATCGTTTGTTGGTCACAGTCTTTAAACCTCCACAGTCAGTGAACCTTGATTTAGAAACTGTTGAACTCCTCTGGCTCCAAGAACCTGAGACCAGCTCTTCAGCAGCTGCTCAGGGTTCAGGAGGAGGTCTGGAACAGTTTTCTTCTAGACCTGCTTCAGCTCAGCATCTCTGCTGGATCCAGGTCTGGGCTCTGACTGGACCGCTGCAGAAGGTGGAGAGAGACACCCTGATATACAGATCCTGATGCTGCCTCCACCCTACTCCACCTGTGGGAAGTGGTCTTCGTGCTGGTCTGCAGAGCCCTGTTTATAGCACACATAGAGCAGCATGTTGTTCAGACAGATCAGCCTCAGTCTCTTCAGTCCATCAGACCTGTTCCAGTCCTGTTGTAGAGACTTGGACTTCAGGTTCCTCAGGTCTGTACCATGATGTGTGTGGTGGACTCATGAACAGAGACCTGAACCAGCACCAGTGATTCATTTAAGCCTCCAGCTGTGACTCTGAGCTTCTTTGTAATGTCACCAGTGTTGTGTCTCTGTAGTCAGCTGGACTTAGTCCACATCTCAAACCTAAATGATCTCCATCTGAGGCCAGTTTGTCACACTGTGGACCGATGTGGATTTGAACTCTGTGACCCTTCCAGCGTCAGGCTGCTCAACAGTTCCTGGTCCTGAGGATCCCAACACATCACTTTGCCGTGTTCACTCTAGACTTTCAGAAAGGTTGCTGACCGTGTTTCAATATTTGGGGGACTCCTGTTAGCTTCTGGTGGAGTCACACACTCCACTGGGAATGTTTGAATGATATTTTCACGGACATAAGAACATTACAATGTTTGTTCAACATGTTTATACAGAATTGCAGTGATTCTAAAGGGTTCACAAAGCTTTTCTTTGGTTATTATGGATTGCAGTGTTTTTATCTAGAAAATAAGGAGAAATTCAATTTATAATATAATATTCCCCTATTTTTCTGAGCTACTATCCCCAATTAGAGTGAACAGAATCTTTTGACTTAAAGTTATTTTTACTCAACTAGCAAGTTTTTTCTTGATTGAAAATAACACAGGCGTCTCCCAGAAGATAATAAGACAATGTACAAGAGGCATCATTGTGGAAAAAATGAATCTCAGCTTTTATTTACATTTAAACAAAAAGTGGCATGTCCATTATTATTCATACCCTTTGCAAACTGTCACATTGGAAAATCCAGTTCTATACCATTCAATAGTCCAAGCTGTTCTAAAGCATCCTAATTACCCTGATTCATTGGGAACAGCTGTTTTAATCAACTCAACAGGTGAAAAACAGCTGCTCTCTGCAGTTGGTTTGTGGACAGCCATGGCTAAGACGAAGGAGCTCATTGAGGACCTGCGGCTGCTCACAAGTCAGGAAAGGGCTATAAGGCCATATCTAAATGCTTCCAAGTTCCAGTGGCTACAGTGCAAAGTATTATTAAAAAATACAAGACGTTCCGCACTGTGGAAAATCTCAGAGGATGTGATCGGATCCAAGGATCACCACCAAGGCAATCCTGGTGAATCTGGGCTCTGCTGGTGGCAACGTCTCAAGGCAGACAGTCCAACTGACACTGCACACTACTAGGTTCCATGGACACAGACCAAGGAGGATGGCACTTATCCAGATAAGGCACACAAAAGCCCGCTTGACCTTTGCAAATGCTCATCTGGACAACTTCTGGTCTTCTTTTTTATGGTCAGATACAGAAACAAAAATTGAATTGTTTGGCCACAATGATTTATCCTTCAATTGGTGTTTTTTTTAAAAAAGCCTTTAACCCTAAGAACACCATCCCCACTGTCAAACATAGTGGTGGGAACCTAATGCTTTGGGGGTGTTTTTCAGCCAATTGACCAGGGAACCTAATCAGAGTAAACGGCACCATGAAAAAAGAGCAATAAAACAAGATTCTCAACAACATCAGTGTGCAGAGGAACTTGGCCTTGGGCACCAGTGGACATTTCAGCACGACAACGACCCAAAACACAGAAAAAGTGGTGAAGAAACGGTTAGAGGACAAAAAAAATTATGTTTTGCAGTGGCCCATCCAGAGTCCTGACTTGAATCCAATTGAGAATCTGTGGAGGGAGCCAAAGATCAGGGTGATGGCAAGGAGACCCTACAACCTGAGAGTTGGAGCTCATCGCTAAAGATGACTGGGCAAAAATACCAATGGAGACATGGAAGCGTTTGATTGCTGTAATAGCCAATAAAGGCTTTTGATTATTGAGAAGGGTATGAATAATTTTGGACATGCCACTTTTTGTTCAAATGTAAATAAAGCTGAGAATTTTTTCCCCCTCCCCCCACAATGATGCTTCTTGTACATCGTCTTATCTTCTGGGAGACGCCTGTGTCATTTCCAATCAAGGAAAAAAAACTTGCTGGTTGAGTAAAAGTAACTTTAAGTCAAAATTTGCCAGGGCTATGAATAATTTCAGGCTTGACTGTAATTAGCTGAGGTTGAGCTGATTCTGAATATGTATAGACATGGGGGCACTTTTAAAAACAACTTTATAAGGACAAACACAAAGCCTCAATTTGGCTCAAAAAAGGTTAATATGGAGTTTTTGAACTCACCATGATTGAGTCTAATGGAGTTGAGGTCAACCTCCACCCCCTCCACATGAGGCCAGGGCACCACAGGCTTAAACTGATCTGCTAGGTCTCCTTTGGGCAGCTGATCATCATCCTGCATGGAGGGAAACGACAGTGTGTCACACCGATGTACATCAGTAACATTATGTCAGAGAGAGAGAAAAAAGGTGTTGAATTAAACATAAAACAAATGTGTTTGTCCATCCATCCATTATCTATACCACTTATCTGTATGGGTCACAGTGGCTGGAGGCAATCCCAGCTGACACTGAGGGAAGGTGGGGTACACCTGGGACATGTCGCCAGGGCCAAAATATACAGGTGTATCTCAAAAAGAGTTAAATATTTTATTGTGGTTGCGTGTACGAAACTAGAGCGAGAGATACCCGGTATTCATACTGTATGAATGGTCATTTTACCAAATTCACTTTAAATATTACAGTATTTTCAGATACTGGAATTTCAACTTTGATGAGCTGTAAGCCATAATCATCTGCTTTAAATCAAAAAAATAATTGATAGTTGAATGAATAGAATATATGAAAGTTTCACTTTTTGAAATGAATTCTGAATTTAAAAAAAAAAAAATTTCCACATTATTCAAGTTCTTTTTAGATGCATCTGTAGAGACGAACAACCATTCACACTCACATCCTGTGTAGACCCTGGGATGGGTAGTTGTAGCTAATGGGGATCCAAATAAATAAAAATCAATAAACAAACATCCCAAATGTGCTTGTTTTCTAGCCATTTACAATTTCCAAGGCAAAGGCAGAAGGTTAAATGTTTTTATTTTATGTCTATCTGCTTCAGAGGCTGAGTAAAAGGTTTCAGCAAATACCAATTTTTCTGCTGTGTTTTTGAGGACACCTTAATGGGTGAATGAGGAAAGGCACAAATTCAAAGCTGCTCACAAATCACATCAGTGACAAGACATTTAGGGAACTTGAAACATTTCTTTAAGCCAGTGTTGAAGCTTTGTTTGTCAAATGCACGTCCATCCATATCCACACACATATATATGTGGATATGGATGTGCCTTACATGAACACACCACCTTAATTGAGCCTCTGATTACTGATGAGATAGAAACACAAAGCAGCACCTATTGATCTGTTACACTGGCCCATCAGCCAGTGATCAAAGCCTTGTTGCTCCTGTCCATGGAGCTTGACCATGAGCTCTGTCAACCAGTAGATGGTGTTAGTTATGATTGTGTGTTCACCAATTTTTACAGTTGGCTGAACGAACTTTACCTGTCTATTAGTGTCCATGTCAACACAATCCTAATGTCTCATACAGAGGGATTCATATCTGTGTGGCTGTGGTGGTCAAACATTTACCAGCCTCACTCTGCTGTTTATTCAAGGCCATTTACAGCAGGTAGTTTGTAATACATGACAATTCCCCGATTGCTCCACATCAAGTCACTACAGTCAGATTGAAGCGTCAATAAAATCTGGTTAAGCGCAGGGGTTGTTAAACTTCTGACTGGTTGTGTATGTGCTTAATAAATAGAAGGTAAAATGCATGCTGTTATGAAATTTCATACATCTTGGGCCATTATTCCTACAAATATACTGTATCAATATCTACTGTCTGATTTCAGATCACTAAATAAATTGAGAAAACAATCATTTTCATTCTTGCCAAGCATGTTACATGAAAATGACCATCTTTCTTAACTGTGTTTCTCCTCACAGAGAAGAAAAAATCCAGAATGCATCACGGTCTGTCTTCTATGCAGCTCATGTACAACATAGTTTGTGTCCTCCACTCCACGGGTGGCATCACACCTGTCGATACACTTTGGTGATTCGATCATATAATTTGATCTGGTGGCTGTTTCTCAGGTGTGAAGTGGCTGGAAAGCCCGCAAACAGATTCAGGTCCACATACTTTTATGCAGAAGATATGACAGAACTGAGCTCGACTGTTCATTAACAGTTTAGTTCCGCTTTAGGGACCGTGGCACCGACATGGTGACATATGCGGATCTGCATCCTGGTGAGATGCCTGTTTAGTTTAGGACTCTAACCTCCACAGCACCGGGTGAATAAAGGCGCTGGTACTGAACTGGGGAGGATGCGGCTGTTCATCCAAAGGTGTCTGTTGTCTGCAGGAGCAGCTAGGCACCGATCTCCATGACAACCCGTGTAGTCCAGCTAGCTGAATGAAAGCCTGCTCCCGTGCTCATGTTGGGAGCCACGGCGCCAGTCTGCTACTGCGACCCCTCTGACATTATCATTCACCCATTATCACCCACACATAGGTTTGGCAGAGTTAATGTACCATGTATTTTGAGGTGTTGTGCTGGTACTTATGCTAGCACCGATAGCCGTTAACGCTACATGCACTTTAACACTCCAGATTAACCGGTTTGCCTTTCACTTACCCGTTTTCCAAAGGGGTTGTCTTCGCTGGGTTTCGGTGACAGAGAAGACCAGAGCACCACCAAGCCAAGAAACGTCCCAACGACCAGCAAGCTCCGTAAAATGAACCCAACTTTCAGCCTCATGTTGACGCTCTTCCCGGGCAGCCAGGCTGCCGATAGCTAAGATAGGTTAGCTGCTACTGCACCTAGCAAGGGCTAACCGGCTGGCAGGATAGCCAGGCAGGCGGCTAACAACTCGGTAGCTGCTGATGGTTTAAGTTTGAATAGCGACGTTGGTACTAACTCGGTGACAGACAGGGGCACCACTACAATGATACCTTGTGTCCCACCAGGCTCCTAACGTGGGACCGTGATGCCCGTCTCCTCCTTGACAGTTGTGTTCCTGCCCTGCTAGCGTTCCTGCTGACACCCCCCACCCCCCCAGTGTAGCTCTGCCCAGCTCAGAGACACAAGCCTGTGGCGACGTTAAGTGGCTTCCCCGTGGGCGCTGGACCTCCACACACAAACAAAAAATTCTTGACTGATATATGAATTCTTCTACAATATTTTTCAGTATATTTCTTAACATCCAAGTGTTTCGTAATCAGCCCGTGGCGCTCAGCTCGACACATCAGTGTGGAGCAGGGCTTGTCGTGGTGTTAGAGCAGGTTTTACTGGGTGTGGGAGCAGAAACACGAGGTCAGTCTGGTTCTTCAGAGCCCATTTGTTTAGTGACGGGCGGTTCATTTACCATGAGGGCTGTGGCTCGTTGTTGTAAAGGCCACGTCAGAGATAAAACTCTTCAGGAAGGAAACAGCAAGAAGGGAATATGCTCACAACCTGATATGAAATAATGAAAAATAAAGAAGAAAATGTAAACTAGAATAATGAACGTCATTTTAAAAGTGTGGATCACAGGTGTGTACTGGTACAATTAGCCCTCAGACGCCATTAGACATGTCAACAGGAGCCTCAGGACAGTCCAACTGTCAGACACTACGGAAGGCGCTGACTACTGAAGCTGTTTCCCTCTGAAATGTGATGGAAAGGGAGTATTAAGTACCATAACATGACAATAATTACACTAAATGTACTATTACTTTCTACCACAGCTAATACAATTACTTAGCTTTCAACACACTTGGTCTTTAATATCATTTGATGACCCAACCAGGTAAAGTTCCTCAGTGAGAACAAAGGGGTTGGTTGTCTGTTACAGAAGCTAATATAAGAAAACTAAACCATCACAGACAATAACAAAGGTTATTGAAAAGGGCTAATTAATTCTATATTGATGGCAAAACATATTTCTTCAACAACTAATTCTCTTGTCTGATTGCTCATGACTGAACACCAGTGTTTGATAATATTAGATTATATAGGATATTTAAAATGGTGAAATGACAAGACAACTGAAAATCAAAGGGCATGCTATCACTAAGCTAACATTAGTTAGCTAAACTCTTAATGCTAAAATTAGAAACGAGTCAATCTTAATTTGCTAAATTGTTACTTAATACTAAAGTTATAAACTAACTAACAATAGTTAGCTTGTTTGTAATTTAAGGCTTTAGTTACAAACTAGCTAACAATAGTTTGCTAAACTGTAACTAGGCTATTAGAAATAAGATAACAGTAGTTGGTTAACTGTCACATAAACTAAGTTATAAACTAGCTAATATTTATTAGCAGTCAGCTGTGGATACTTGACACAATCTAATCTCAGACATTCTGAAGGTAAGAAAAAGGTGTATTAAACCAGCTACATAGTTAGCTACTGCTACTACCAAATGTCCACCTGAAACACAGTAGCAGAGATTAGAAGTAGTTACATGTTATCATGTATCCATTCTTAAAGTTGATAAAAATAATGTAAATCAATGTATTAATAAATATGATATGAATTAATGCATTAGTTAATTAACAGCAAATAAAGTGGAAACTATTTTGACAGTTGCTGAGGTAATTTTTAATGTGTAATGCCAAACATTTCATGGTTTGAGTTTGTCAAATTTGAAGATTTTCTGCTTGATTTATTTTAAATAAAAGCAAAACAAAGCAATGTATTGTTGTCAGTCATTTTGGGTAATTCACACTGCTATATGAATTATTTAAATTAACTAAATATTTAAATATGTGAATGAATATGTAAATAGCACAATGCTATTTACACATTCATGTTTGAGTAATAGTAAAAACTAACCAGTCACAGAAGTCAGTTTTCCTCACTGGATTACTTTAAGTAAACTTTCCCTATTATAATTAATTTTTTTTACACAGGTAACATTTTAACATTTTTCAATGCAGGACATCTACTTGTAATGTATTTTAGCTGTGGTTTTACTAGGACTTTTACTTAAGTCAAAATTAGGAGTACCTCCTCCACCAATGATGAAACCCTTGCTATAAATTACCTTTTGATAATGTTGACATAGTGTGCTTACTATGTCAGTCGGTGTCATGGCAGACTAGACAGTCCACTGGCTCCATTTACCTCCTTCACGCTCACTGCAGTGGGCTGTCGGAGAAATCACTGAGGTGATGTCATGGATCATTTATTACTATTTACATATACATACAGATACCTGAAGCATTGCACTTTCCATTGCAAAAAAACTAATTCACAGTATTCACAAAACCAGATGATAATAATCAGTCAGGCAATTATTTGATAGGGAGAAATATCAAGTCCTACTGGACGGATATTAAACACACAGAGACATTGTGATAATTATGGTGACACAAAGGAAGAGCAGAGTGAGCAGCAGAATAAATCTTCACAGTATTTTGATGTAACAACAGTGGTGATGTTTTACACAGTGTAAACCACAGTGATGATATGTTAAGAGATGTGGTTAATTAGGAGGCTGGCACATCCAAATGTAAAATGTTAAAGAAATCCCTTCACTCATGCTGCATGCATGCCCTCTACGTGTGTGCTAGATAGTCAGTGAGCAGGGAGGGCAGAGGAAGGTGGGGAAGCTGCTTCAGTCTGGAACAACCAATCAGATTCCTGATCTGGAGGCGACACAACTGGCAGAGGCTCCTTGGAGAAACTGGAGAGAGATAGAGTAATTTCCTTCTGAATATCAAGTGGTTCTCAGCATCAGCATGGAGAATCACCTCTGAACAGGACGTACCTTCAAAGGCCAGGAGCAGCTGCTGTGTTTTTCCACCAGGGGGTGCTAGCTCAACAGGGCGCTGATGGTTACTGTCTCTGAGGTTGACATCAGCTCCATAGTCCAGTAACACTGATACCTGATCAGCACTCTCCTGTCTCACAGCAGCATGCAGAGGACTGTCTCCCCCCCTGCCTATATTCACACTGGCTCCTTGTAAAGAAGAGGGGCCAGGTGGAGGAGGAGGAGAGGGCAGGAGGTCAATAAAGTGTAGGAAGTAATATGAAACATTAACACACTGTGCAGATAGAAGAACTCAATGTCTGTGCAGTGAATGGAAGCAGCTCAGTTCAAGGTAACAGAGGAAGAGCCAAGAGCAGTGATTCCTATCAAAGGGTCTAAAGATAATCCCGGGAGGTCACACAATCATTACAGGGATAGGAGAGAAAAAAAAAAGAATCTGTTGCACGAACAGATGTTTTTGTTAAATATTGGATACTGTCCCCTCCTCAGACCTCTAAAACAAACATTCATTCATTCATTCAAGGGTCACAAGACAAAAGACAAAAGGTTCAGAACCTGGTGGTTTGTGGTGGTCAGGAGTAGTGGTCATTAAGCAACAATCTTATTTATAGTAAAACCCTTCCCCTTAATGTGAAAGTGATGCAGACTGAGAAAAGGGTTTTGAGCACAGTGACTAAAACTGCTGTCTTTCTGGAGGTGGAGGTTCATGTTGTTTCACATGGATCTCCACCTTCAGCTGCTCTCAGTGCAGGAAGAGACACACCTCTGTGCAGCAGGATCTTAGTACAGGCTGTGCGTTGGTGTAGACAGCTCATGTAGAGAGGGGAACCCAGGTGGGACACTTCATAGTCCGGATCTGCTCCATGAGACAGCAGAGACTCTACACACTGGCTGCTACCTACACACACACACACACACACACACACACACACACACACACACACACACACACACACACACACACACACACACACACACACAAACCAGCACACAATGATGAAGTTTTGTGTTTAAATTGAACTGTAGGGAATAGCTTTGTATTGTACTGTACTTTAGTTAAAGGGTAGTGCCTGATCTATAGTTGCTAGAGCAGCCTTTAGCTGACCGCTTTCATTTTAAAAATGCCACCATGCAGAAGTGAGACAAGTCATTCAAATCTGGTGACATGGTGTTTGAGATATTGCAACGCCTGAACAAACATGTACAGTCTAATCCAAATAGAATATAGCAGCAAGCACTCCAGCAGGCCAGAGTCGGCATGGAGACACAATGTCAAGGGCGTGGTCGTAGGCACTTACTACAAGTTTCGTGTCAGTTGGAAAGATTGGCTGAGATATGACCAAGCAGCAACTACAGATCCAACAGAGGAGCTAAACCTGCACTGCCATGTTTAAATGTCCAACTACAGCAGAAATAAACATATTTCCAGCCCCGGAACAGAAACTGTTCTGGTCAATATGCTAATTTCCTCCTTCATGATGACTGTACAGGGAGAATTTGTACAACTCACCTGTTTGCATTTTTATTAATGATTTAAGTTACGGAGAATTGAGGGTGTGGCCTCTTTGACTGACAGATGGGTGATACGACTTGATTTTTGGCGTCTTCACCACGATTTGAGATTGGCAAACAAGTGACAAACAAATTGCTTTTGAAAAGCACTGTTACATAAAATCCAATATGCTGGAAACTGGGTGCACTTAACTTGGCTTGATCATTTTTGAATATCAGACATACAGTTCAGAAGTTCTATACCTGAGTTTACATCCAACTTTGATTTGTTGGTACTTGAGGTACAGATATGAAATTTGATGCCAAGCATCATGGAAGTGTCCCCAAACAGTTTACCACATGGTTCTTTGGCCTTAGGCTGTCTATAAAAGTGAAAGAAGACTCTGAGTCTGTAATGTGAAGCCAATGCTGAAGAGCCTTAATCAGGGGGCGACTCTGATAATACAGATTGTATTGAAGTCTATGTGAAAATGTCCCTACTTCACTCTTGATATATTAGCTCAGTAAACATTTTCCTAATGAGTTTATGGTCTCAGTCTGTAGTTTCAAGTCTTTAATACAACATGATGTTCATGTTTTAAATGATGGTCCATTTAGAGGAAAATAGACCATAAAGCAGGGGATGAGTTAGGGGATGTGTCCACCTTCTCCTCCAAATATGGTTTCTAGTGATTTCAAAAAACCAAGATGGCCAACAGACAAATTGCAAACTGGAGGCTTCAAACCAGCAGCCCCAACCTCAGTCTCAATCATGGTGATGACATCATAGTAAAACTTATAACTTCCTGTTCATCTGTTGTGTCAGAGGTTTCAGTTGATTCTCTGGTCAATGATTTTGAAGGTTAGTTAACAGATAGCTACCTTTTAGCTAACTGGGATAGAAGCTGAGCACATTACAGTTTTCCCTCAAAACCCTGTCTTGTCTGACCATTCTTTAATAACATTTGAATTTACCTTAACAAATTATGCTTTACTTGGGAAAAAGTCCCACTACAGTAGATGTTTATCTGATATTGCTGTCTCGAGATTTAAAGAGCTCATTCCAGCAGAGCTTGCCACCACACCTAGCATCATTATAATAGGCAGCTATGCTGATTTTACTCCCTTGCAGGTAGATTATCTTGTAGATAGCACTGCAGCAGCACTCCTTGGGACGCTCGATGCCCCTCTGAAAAAGAAGGTTATCAATCACAAGAGAATAGCTCCCTGGTACAGCCTGAACCTGCGCACCTTGAAGCAAAAGACCAGACGGCTGGAAAGGAAAATACATTCCAGCCAGCGTAAGGAAGACCGTCAAGCCTGGAAGGATAGTTTATTAATATATAAAAAAGAACTTCGTAAAACCAGAAGCACATACTATTCATCTTTAATAGAAAAGAATAAAAACAACCCCAGGTTCCTTTTCAGCACTGTAGCCAGGCTGACCAAGAACCATAGTGCTGTTGAGCCATGCATCCCTCTGACTCTCAGCAGCAGTGATTTCCTAAATTTCTTGACTGAAAAGATTGTGAATATTAGAGCAAGGATTTCCAATGATAGACCACAGACTGTTGTGCCTATGGAAGGATCTCCCAGACTTAATGCATACCTTGAAAGCTTCTCCCCCATTGACCTGTTTGACATAACTTTTGCAATTACCTCTTCTAAATCAGCCACATGTCTACTTGATCCAGTCCCAACAAGACTGCTCAAGGATGTCTTCCCCTTAGTTAACACCTCTATACTGAACCAGATCAATCTTTCCTTAGTCACAGGTTATGTGCCACAGGCCTTTAAGGTGGCAGTTTTTAATCCCTTACTTAAAAAGCCTTCTCTAGATCCAGGTGTGTTAGCAAATTATAGGTCCATATCCAACCTTCCCTATATCTCCAAGATCCTTGAGAAGGTGGTTCTAAAGCAACTACATGAGCACCTGCACAGTAATGAACTGTTTGAAGCTTTCCAATGTGGATTCAGAGAACACCAAAGCACTGAAACAGCACTGGTAAAAGTCTCCAACGATCTTCTTATAGCTTCTGATACAGATCTTGTCTCTATACTTGTACTTCTGGACCTCAGTGCTGCATTTGACACCATTGACCACAGCATTCTGCTGCAGAGACTAGAACATGAAATCGGGATTAAAGGCTCTGCCCTAAAATGGTTTAAATCATACTTATCCAACAGGTTTCAGTTTGTTAATGTTAACAATGACCATTCAGAGTGCAGCAGAGTTACGTATGACGTACCGCAGGGCTCAGTTTTAGGGCCAATTCCTTTCATTCTCTACATACTCCCATTAGGCGATATAATCCGGAAACACTCAATCGACTTCCACTGTTACGCAGATGATACCCAGCTCTACTTATCGACAGAACCAGATGATAAAAGCCGCCTCATCAATCTGCAAGACTGCCTAAAAGACATCAAATCCTGGATGTCCTCTAACTTCCTTCTACTAAACTCAGACAAAACAGAGGTCATTGTGTTTGGACCTAAACATCTCAGGGACACCTTCTCTTTGCAGATTGCTAATCTAGATGGCATCACCCTGAACTCTAGTATGACCGCGAGGAACCTTGGAGTAATATTTGACCAGGACCTTTCATTCAGCTCACACATAAAACACGTGACTAGGACTGCCTTTTTTCACCTGCGCAGCATAGCCAAGATTAGGAATATCCTCTCTCAGAGTGATGCTGAGAAACTAGTCCATGCATTTATCACCTCTAGGCTGGACTACTGTAACTCTCTGTTGTCAGGATGTCCGAAAAACTCTCTAAAGAGTCTGCAGTTAGTCCAGAACGCTGCAGCAAGGATATTGACAGGAGTTAGTAAAAGAGAACACATCTCTCCCACTTTAGCTTCTCTCCATTGGCTTCCTGTAGGATATCGAGTAGACTTCAAAATCCTTCTGCTGACTTATAAAGCTCTTAATGACAAAGCTCCATCTTATTTGAAAGACCTCACAGTCTCTTATTATCCTTCCAGAACACTTCGCTCCCAGAATGCAGGTCTGTTAGTGACTCCCAGTATCTTCAAAAACAGACTGGGAGGTAGAGCCTTCAGTTATCGGGCTCCTTTACTGTGGAACCAACTCTCTCCATGGGTCAGAGAGGCAGACACTCTCACTACATTTAAGACGAGGCTTAAAACCTTCCTCTATGACAGAGCGTTTAGTTAGGGCCGGTTCAGGTAGCTCTGAACCATTTTTATGCTGCTTAGTCTGCTGGGTGACACATCAGGTTACATGGAGCTCTCTCCTCTCCTCTCCTCTCCTCTCCTCTCCCACACTATAAATTATCATTTTCATTATCTGCTGCACCTTGTAGTTTGGCCTTGGTGTCTCGCTCTGTCTCTATTTGTGTTTCCACAGATCCACCGAAGCTCCATCTCTCTCCACCAACCGCCCCCTGCATCACCCCCTTTCCCCTTTTACCCCTGCTGTTAAACTGACCTGCCCTTCCCTCCCAGGAACCAGTCTACCACCCATTACCCCCATTAAGCTGCCTGACTCTCCCTGCCTTCCCTCCCACCAAAAACTGCCTTCCATGCTGTGCATATTCTGTATTGTTACCTGTTTTCTTGTCTGTATACAACATCTATTGCACGTCTGCCCGTCCTGGGTGAGGGATCCCTCCTCTGTTGCTCACCATGAGGTTTCTCTTTTTTTTCCCTGTTAAAAGGGTTTTTGTTTTGAGTTTTTCCTCAGTCGATGTTAGGGTCTAAGTGCAGAGGATGTTGTTATGATGCTATGTAAAGAACTTTGAGACAAACTGTTTGTAAAAATGGGCTATACAAATAAAACTGCCTTGCCTTGCTTCGTATAACTGTTTTGTAATGTGTTATTAATGTGCTGTTTTGTGTTTTGTATGTTTTACGATACAATTAAATTACATAAGGAGACAGTTTCACAAAACGGTGGGTTACACCGAAGAACAACAACAACTGTAAAATGTAATTAAATCATAGTGTTTGATTTTACAGATGAGTTGATTTTAAAAACAACACGTAGCCCAACACACCTCAGTAGCTCTGTGATCACTCTCAGACAGACTGAGAAACACCACATTCAACAGGAGAGTGTCAGGAAGGAAGGCAGGGAAGGCCAAACCACAATGAGGGCCTTGAATCCTGGGTTATTTTGGGCCATGAAAGATCCACCTGTTCAATCCTTTGCTGCCCAGGAAAAGAAGGAGGCATTTGAAAAAGCCTTAGAAATGACACTGTGACTCAGTTGGTCTTCAGATGCAGAGTGTGGCCCCACAGCTAGAGGCCACCGAGGCAGGAGCTGTGGACTTGGAGCTGCTTAGTCACAGACCTCCTTTTCTGTGCACTCACCTCTCTTGCATGCTTCGTGAAGAGCCGAGGGGAAGTGTGTGTGTGACGTGTGTGTGTGTGCTCCGTTCTGCAACAGAAGATCCAAACAGCCGACACTCCCTGAGGCACAACAGTTGTACAGAGGAGTGACGCCATCGATGGTAGCAGCATTCACCTGGACACACACATAAATGTGAGCTACACAAAAACACACCAGGTGGACACAGCAAACATAACACAGTAGAAGAAGGACACTTACATTAGCTCCAGCATTGATTAATGCCCTGACGCAGGCTACATGTCCCGACAGGCAGGCTTCATGCAGCGGGGTCACATGATCGATGGTGACAATGTTGGCGTGATATCCCTAAAAAATAAAAGCACACAGCATTCTGTCTTCAGTTTCTGTTTCTGCCAGTCTTTCTGATTTTAATGGATTCATCAACACCAGCAACTGGAGTATCATATAAGTCAACTATCGGCTTTATTTTGTATGTTTTAACTGCTTTATTTGCCATCAAACTGCCCTTTACCCACTACTTACCGATGAACTATAGTATTCCTCTGCAAGTGTCAACCCTCTGTGACATCTGTGAGCTGCTGTTCTGAAGCCTCCAGTTCATAATTTGTCTGTTGGTCATCTTGGTTTTTTGAAACCACTAGAAACCATATTTGGAGGAGATAGTGGAGCTGAGGAGGAGTGAGGGGTGGATCTGACCTGCTCTGTACTCTATCCTGATATTGTGCAGTCTGTCAATCACCCCCCAATCCATCCCCTGCTTAATGATCTATTTTCCTCGAAATGGACCATCATTTAAAAAATGAACATCATGTTGTATTGAAGACTTGAAACTAGAGACTGAGACCATAAACTCATTCACTCGTTTACTGAGCTAATAAATCAAGGGAGAAGTAGGGACATTTTCCCATAGACTTCAATACAATCTGACTTCTTTAACAACCAGTGGAGTCGCCCCCTGATGGTCATTAGAGAGAATGAAGGTTTAGGGATCTTCAGCATTGACTTCACTTTTAGGCCCTGGTGTCTATGTCTATTTTTATATACAGTGTATATCGTGGAGATACGGATACTGGCCCAGGAGAAAACAAGCATGTGTCTGAGTGTGTGTTTAAGGGTGTTACCTGGGCCAGCAGAGTGCGCAGAGCAAGCAGTCGACCCTGAGAAGCTGCTTCGTGGAGGGGGGAGCGATCTGCCCAGGACCCTGAACACACACACACACATTCACAGAGTCGAAACAATAAAACATTCAGTTACAAGCAACAATATTTAACTTAATTGACAGAGTTGTATTTAAAATTCTTAGTCACTATATTCATACAGGAGGTCACAGACCTGCCTTGTTGGTCCTTTCTCCAAGGCAATCAACCCAGCTGTGGTCCACCACCTACTCACTTACTCCCTCAAGCCATGAGGATCCATCCCACCTCCCATTTACTCTACGTAAAGGTAAACTGGTTGAACTTGTCATCGACAAAAATTAGTGTGTTGACCTGCATGTTGTGTTTACATCAATGCTGATCAGAGCTGGAGCCAATAAATACCAGTGTCTGAATGCAGCTTGTTCCCTTTACCATTGGTGACAAATGGCCGATGTGCATTGTCTGACCAGTGGAAAAGAGTCCTATGTGCGTGCTGTGACAATTTGCCATCATATTTGGCTGTCAGCTGTATTCACACAGACATTTACCCAGTGTTAAAACAGTAGTAATAGCTGGGGGGTGGGGAGGGTGTTGTTTTATGAGATGGTGAAATCCAATCCAGGAATGAACAGCTTGTCAGGGCGATCTTCAAGTAAATATGAGACCTACAACAATCACGACATCCAGTCATCCAACAGTGATGTGTGCAGACTGAACTCTTTTACACCAGGATTCTTCTATTAGTCCTAAAAACTTTATTTAGATTTCATAATACAAACAACACAGTAATGAATATTTTGGTGGTTGTGGCTCCACATTTACTCCCTGAAGTCATTTTAAGTGCAGTTTCTCTCTCAGCAGCTGTGCAGCAGTTACTTCACTCAGTATCACCCACATCAACACATACCCATGTCTCCATCTCCCCACGGCACATCCAGCCACTGGTAGATGTACGACATCCTGAACGAAGGGTCTCGTCCTTATGACAGACTGAAGATCACCTCACAGCCAACACTCAGCTCTGACAATACACATCAAAGACTACAAATAGCTAGCCTACTAATTAGCTTACTAACCTGCTGAGTAACTGACTGGCAGCCCTGAGGCTTCTCACAGTGTTCAGATCAAACCTATCAAACTAATCTGATCTGCTGGACCAGCCAACTCAGCGTGTGACCGACCCACACTACTACTCCTCTCATCTAATCTGCTGAGAGAGGGCAGCGCTGCAGAGTTGCAGAGGGAGGCAGCCATATTTAGACTGTGACATCATTTATGTCCCTGACTCCTCTGGGTGATACATGCAAGCAGCCATTTTGGAAAGGTCTCAGTCCTGTCTTTACTCACGCTCCCTGTACCTCTCTGTCCTTTCAGGTCTTGTTTGATTTAGTTTACATTTATTTTTCTGTTGTGAAATGCTTCACATAGTAAAATAACTTAAAAGAAGTTCAATTTTGTCCACATGTTTTAAACTAAAAATCCTCTGCTATGATTCAACATGTTTTCACTCATAAAAACCAGTCTGAGACTCATCTTCTCTGACTTCTCTGGCCTTAGCCTCGCCCACCACCTGCTGGCTCTAGGTGACAGAGCAGAGAGGATGAAGAGGGTTAAGGTTGGTTCCTGGGGTTTATGATGTATGAATCCCTGACTGTCTGAGTCTGTTTTTATGAGACGGTCTTTGGTCCAGGGTGGAAAAACATCATGTGAACTCTGGATCATCATCAGTGCCCTCATCAAAGAAGCTTCTGGATGTTCCACAGTTACAGAAAAAAGTGAATATTGGTTGATACCATGTATCAGTTAATTTGCTTAATGCTTTAAGATTCATGGGGTTAATAAATAAGAACATAGGTTTGTTACATGTATGTGTTTTAGTCAGTAGACATTTTAAAAAGGTTGTCTAAATGAAAATAAAGAAATCTGTCTTAAATATATATTGGTTTTGAACATTTCACCCTTCACTTAGTGATCATCCTTCAAATGCACAGGATAAAACTGGATTTGTCCGGACTTGTGTTGCTGCCGGACAGTAAAAGCTACAACAGGGAGGAAGTGGAGAAACTGGGTGATGAATAACAGTCTTCTTTTCGTTTCATTCACATCAGCTGACATAATGCAAGAATTTGATTATACACAACACTGTATCTTGTCCAAAGCCCATCTTGGATCTCATTTTTTTTTTTTTTCCAAGTCTGCATATTGGTGAGTGGGCATATTTAATTTGTGCTGAGACGGTGGTCACAGCAAAAAAGTTGAAACAGCAACATTTGTTGACTTAATGTCATCAAAACTTTTTCATTTAAATTACATTGGTTCAGCTTAATTAAGCTTTTAATAATCATAAATTAGGATTTACTCAATAATGACTAATTATTTAAAAAGATCCATGTAAAATAGTAACCTTGATTGTTTTAAGTTGAGCAAGTGTTTGATTTTTTCTCTGCAGGGCCTAGTCTAATGTGTCCTTGGAGACACTGATCCTCCACTGGGCCCACAGACTTCTCATTCCAGCCCAGGGAGACAAACAGAGCTGACTTCATGTTGATGAGTTCAACAGCTGCTGCAGCAACAGTGACATGAGGATTAATACCAGTAGGTCACACAGGGTGTTTGGTTACCGTCGGTTTGTTGAGTTTATTTGTTTTATCAGTGACATACATTTAGATGCATCTGTGATTATTCACTTGAGGGCTCACTCATTTTTTTTCTGGATCCATCCTTTTTAAACTTCAACCCCAAAAGCCCATATGTAAATGTACATATATTACATTTCCATGTATGAAATACATTTATTAGATATCAATTGTTATTCTGTTTCCATTAGAAATTGGAACACTATATGTCTATCCCATACAAATATGTATATGTATGTATGTATGCTAACATTGAAGCTTTAATGTTATGTACATATACTGTATATCCACCCCAAAGCCTGTTGATATCATAAATATGAATGTAGAATGTTAGAACTTCTTGAATGAATGCTAAAAGTTATTTAATAAAAAATTTATAAATGAAGTATATATGATATAACATGTTGCAACATGTTATATCATATATACTCCTCATTGCTGTAGACATATGTTTCCATCTGGCAGAAGTACAGTTCATAAAGCTTTGAGAGCTGAGAGCTTCGTTCTAACATCCTGAGCTTTAGCCTCAGCAGTTCACCGACCTTGGCTGGTCAGAATGCCCCAGCAGGCCTTCTTCCTCTCCGGGCCGTGTTCGGGCAGCGGTCCGGGCTCTGCGGCTCTTTTCCGGGACAGCTCCGCAGCTCCGGACGGAACCTCCGGCATGTTCCCGCGGCTCGCCCTCACGCGCTGACCGTTCAGACAACACTGATCGCAACAGCGGGGCGCGACGCAGGCTAAGGAGCCACGGGATGGGCTGAACGACCTTGTTGTTGTTGTGTTCGGCTCACACGGCCGCCTCACGTGCGCGCCCACGTGTCCATGAGCGAGGCTATTTTTGTCCTTGAGGAGCAGCAGCCTCAGCCCTCTGGGTGGCATGTGTGCGCGCCTTAGTCTGAGTGGAAGCATGTGATCGGCTGTCAGACATTTAATTCTGCAAACACCACACATTTACATTAAAGTCTGGGTCTGTCTGAGGGCCTCAGTGTTATCAGGGCATTTTAAAGGAGGAACAGTCATCCATTAACTACACTGCTAATCCAATCCCAGCTGACATAGGGCGGGGTTCACCCTGCACAGGACTCCAGTCCATCACAAGGACAACATATACAGACAACCTTCCCAACATCACACTCAGACCTAGAGCCACCGATGAACCTAAGCCTGCAGGTCTCTGGACTGTGGGAGGAAGCTGGAGAACCTGGGGGAACCACACAGGCACAGGGAGAACATGCATCACCCTGCAAAGAGTCACCTTTTGAGGACTAACTACCCATGACCTCTTCTAACTACCCATGTCTTCCTCTAACTGCCCATGACCTCCACTAATATATACACCTCCTCTAATGAGAATAAATAGATACTATTAGATCAAATTAGCTCCACCACAGAACCTTTTGACTTCTGTCCTGGGTGATACTGAGATGCTTAACAAAGTTATCTCCCATGTGAACCCAGCGACTTGTGTTTTAGATTGGAATTTGGACTAGGGTTAGGAATTTGACTTAGTCTGTTGATGCCAAACAGTGATAATAAAGAAAGTAAAAAGACGAGATTAAGAAGTAAAAAGCAAGAACTGTGCTCCAAGGAAAAAATAAATAAACTAGACAGAAAAATACTGACAATAATAGAACAATATATTAAGTGTATAAAGAATATGTACTGACTGTTTACTGTTAGGATAAGAAGCGGTTCAGATTGTGCAGGTATGTGCAAAGGTTCTCAAGTAGAAGTAAAGTGTGCAATGTGTAAGGGTAATAGTCCATTAAAAATAATAGTTCTGAGGCTCAGACAGAGAACCTAAGTGTTAAACTGCAAACACTGGCACTAAACCCAAAAAGTCAAGAGGAAAACCTTGGAGTCATCTTTGACACAAAGTTTTGAACCCCACATCAGACACGTCAGGAAGAACATCGTAAGAGTGCGACTGTTTCTCTCTCAAGCCAGTGTAGAGACACGACTGCACACTTCTATTACCTGCCATATTGACTTCACTGAATTCAGGTGTTTCATTCAGTCCCATTGCCACAGCTGTATCAAACCGCGCACCTAGCCTGCCTTTGCAACATTTGTGAAAAAACTGGTTGTTCTAAAGAGCTCACTGAATTTGAGCATGGTGCTGTAAGAGGATGCCACCGTTGCAACAAGTCAGTTGGTGAAATGTTTTTAAAAGCAAACTCAAGACTGTTTTAGTCTGGACTTTTATTGAAGTTTTTTGAATTGAAGTTTGTTTATTTATATATTTTGTTATATTTTATTTTGTATTTTTGTTAAGTGTTTCTTATGCACTGCTATTTTATACTGTGACTATTTTCTGTACAGTTTTAATACTTATACTGGTTATATGAATGAATGATTCATTTCATCAGTGATACTTATTGACTCAGCATTATAATGGATAGATGAATTGTTCAAGCCTGAAAACAACACTCACATATATAGACACAGTAAAGTTTTGATTGTTGTTGACGGTCTGTGTGATTGTTCCTCCTTAACACAACTGTAATGAAGAGCTGGATAATGAAAGCAACATGTTCCACCTGTACAATAATATCAGTAGGTTCAGTTGAAGAACAGGGGGCTTCAACATCTGAGTCAAACTCATCTTTAAGTTCCAGTCATTTTAGACTGAAAATCCCTCTTTGTGAAGCTCAACAAGGAAACAGTTGAGAGCTGAGTCCAGAGACACAGATGGTGGTCTGTCAGATTCAATGTTCCACTGTCAGCCAAACAACTGCACAATATCACATTTACATCTTTAAAGAAGAGCTTGTGTCACTGCTGATAACAAGTGCTGGGCCTCAGCAAACCACTAGTGTTACAGCCAATTCTGTGACCCATCAGATTCTGTGATCTGCAGCAACAACCAGTTCACCTTCAGGTGAACTGCATCCTCCCATGGTCCTGTCTGCTCCAAACACCCACAACCTGCTGTGTCTCTGACCACAACACAACACTGGCTCTGTTTTCCTGGATCTCCTGCGATTGGCCAGTGCCTTCAGCTGCATCATGTCTGTTCAAAGCTGCTTCCTGACTGGTTCACACTGACCAACAAAGAAAGTCCGTCTTGTGTCCTTTAGCCTCTGAGCTCTGTCTCAGTGCCTGGTGATGTCTCCAGGTGTGTGGGCTGTGATAGAAGGAGCCCACATGAAGCTCCACACATTGGCTCCTTACCTGTTGAGTCACTATGATTTGGGGCAGATGGGAGCTGGTCATAAATTGCTCTGATCATGAATCCAATCCACCCTGCCTCCATGTCCCAGCTGAGTTTCCTCTTCTCGACACTGTCCCACCTTAGCCACTGGCCCTGCTTTGATCTGGTTTGTGTTGCCATCTGAAGGTCTGTGGCTTCAGATGATTCTGCAGTGCTGACATGAACACAGAACAGCAGCTGCAGTGTTTGTTGTCTGAAGATTTCTGCAGCTTTGGTCCTGTTCAAATCAGCAGTAGCAGAACTGTGAGGCTATTGCAGTTTGATTCTCATCAACTTTCTTTTTTTAAGCTAAAATTATGTAAATTCTCTGCTGCTCTGAATCACAAATATCAGGTCCATATGACCAATAATTCTATTGATCATGTCTGGACTCACCGAGCCTTCCTGCAGTTCCTCACAGCTGGGATCAGCCTCTGTCATCCCTCTTCTGATGTGTTGTACTTGTCCAGGTCCAACTCATCCAGAACCTCCTCTGACATCTGCAGCATGTAGGCCAGAGCTGAGCAGTGGATCTCAGAGAGTCTCTCCTCTGATCTGGTCTCTGACTTCAGAAACTCTTGGATCTCCTGATGAACTGAGTGGTCGTTTGGGTTCCATCAGGCAGTGGAAGATGTTGATGCTTCTATCAGGAGAGATACTGTACATGTTCATATTTCTGTCAGGAGAGATTTCATCACTGTTCATCTCCTTCAGGTTGTTGATGGTTTCTGGATGGTTTCTGGACTGGTCTCTGTCTGACCCAGCAGACCTCCTAAGAGTCTCTGGTTGGACTCCAGAGAGAGGCCATGAAGGAAGCGAAACAACCAGGACCAGGTGACCATTTTTACTTTGGAGGGATTTCTTCATGGCTGCTATCAGGAAGTCCTCCAGGACCTGTGTGTTCTTGTACATGTTGTCTTGTCCCTTTCTCTTCCTGTTGGTGTAACAGTGGAACATGTAAACTGCAGCCAGAAACTCCTGAACACTCAGATGAACAAAGCAGTAGACTGTTTTCTGGAAGATCACATTATCTCAGTACAGAGTCCTGAGTACACCAAGGCCTCTGTGACATCAAGACCACACTGCTCCAGGTCTTCTTGGCAGAACATGATGTTTCCTTTCTCCAGATGTTCAGATGCCAGCCTCCCCAGCTTCAGAAGAACTTTCCCGTCAGCCTCTGTCAGCTCCTGTGGACTCGACTCGTGTCCCTCATGGTACTTGAGCTTCTTCCTCTGTGTCTGAACCAGCAGGAAGTGCAAGTACAGGTCAGTCAGGGTCTGGGGCAGCTCTCCTCTCTGGTCTGTAGTCAACATGTGCTCCAGAACTGTAGCACTGATCCAGCAGAAGACTGGGACTTGACACATGATGTGGAGGCTCCTGGACGTCTTGATGTGTGAGATGATTCTGTTGGACAGCTCTTCATCACTGGACCTGGACCTGGAGTTGAGGGAAGCTTCCCCTGGATGAGGTTTGTCAGCAGCAGGTCGACTGATGACTCCTGTGTGACGTCAGACACAACCTCCCTGTTGTTGAAGTCCAGTGAAGCTCTGCTTTCATCCAGGCCATCCAAGATGAAGGTGGTTATGGTTTCAGACATGACGACATCTTCAGACAGACATTCAGTCTCACTTTGTACAGCGCTGGTCTGACTGGCTGTCTGTAGTCCTGGTCTAGTTCTGAGTCTTTGTCCACACTGGGGTCAGGAGGAGTCTCCTCAACAGAGATACCAGTCCTCCTCTTCCTCCCTCTGTGAAGACATTTCTTCATCACTGACATGTCACAGTCAAACGTGTAATAACTGAATCATCTTCAGCTCAGTTTTCAGTCCAAACAGTCTCCTACTGTGTGTCTGAGGGTCCAGGTTCAGTACTGAAGTCTGGAGTACGACCTTTGGACCAATCAGTCTTCATAGACAGACAGCTGGATCCTGGAGACTCTGCTCTCAGTCTGAGGTTCTGACCTCTGCAACACAAACATGTCTTTATTCATATCACATGGTTCACTGATAAATTCAAATAATAAAATAAGCTAACACTTGAAATGAAAGGGCACACTATCAGCTAGCTAACATTAGGCTCATAACTTAAGACTCAAGCAAACATTAGCATTCATCTATTGACACTTAATATCATATTACAAGATTCTTCCACGAATGTGGGAAACATATTGTAACTATAGTTACAGCTAACAAGGGTATATAAATGTTTCAACCACCTGAACTGTTGTTTCTGTCTCTATTAGAGGGGGGTTCAAGTCTTAGGGGAGAATTACACTCCAATCCACCCAGCAGCTCGAACCGGTTGTGTGCTTCTTCAATATATAATAAATTGCAGGGATTGTTGACATCTTGACAACAAACCCCACGAAAAGATCCACACCAACAGTACGGTAGTTCATCTCTCAACATGCTGAGACTTCCCTCCTCTGTCTGTGGCCCTCAGCTCTGAGCCCATTGGTTCCCTCTGAAGACTTTGGGGCCCATTTTAACCATCCAGGCAAAAGGAGCAAGTGCATTTAGGACGTGACCTGATCCAGCTTTGTTTGTTAAACAGTGCAAAAACAGTCACAGCACCAGGTGCGTGGGTTGTAGTGAGTCTCTTAATTACTCATGCTTATGTTTTGGACGTCTTCCTTCACTGCACCTGCACCTTGGTGGATTTCTATGATAAGGGTGGAGTTTTTTGAAAGTTGTCAGGAATCAGAGAAGGACTGAGGCACTTTCAAATAAATAATGTTTTTACATGGAGTTCATGTAAGTTAATTTACTCAGGTACTGTTGACATGTCACTTTAAACTTTCATCTAATAATAAAACTTTCAAACTAATAAATTATGTTGTAACAATATAGATGTAATAAATGTAATTAGCTCCACCTTTGGAGCATCTAATGTAAAGATGAATGTAAGCACCTAACTTCAACCACCAGTTTCTTAAGAGCAGTTTTGAATGAACTCAATAAATTAATTTTGTGTCAATTTCAAAATAAGAGCATACCATGTATCTATACCACTTATTGTCAAGGTCTTGGGGGGCTGGAGTCAATATCAGCTGACACCGGGCAGGGTTCACCCTGGACAGGTCGCTAGGCCGGCATTTAGAGACAAACAACCACTCACGCTCACACAGCAATTAACCTAAACATTAACATTAACCCTAAACATTCATGTCTTGTGGGAGGAGTGTGGGAGAACGCCAGAGCACCCACACAAGCACAGGGAGAACATGCTAACTCACACAGAAAGGCCCCAGGCTCGGGAATTGAACCCAGAATCTTCTTGCAGAGGTGAGTGCTAATGACTGTACCACCCCCTGAGAACATTCTGTTCAACTTCAGGATTCATCAGTCCTAAATGTTCAGATGTTTCTCCTTTTTTTTTTTTATTCTGGGGCCTCAAACATTTGAATGAAACCATCTGAGAAGTTTACTACTGATGACATCTAATAATGTGACAAGGAGCCCCACCTGCACAATGTTTAATAATATATTGTATTTTGTGTTCTTAGAAGTTTTAATGTAAAAGTTAAATCTGTAAAGTGACTTTAGCTGTCAAACATTGTGCAACACTGACACATAGTGGAACAGAAATGCAAAGTAGGAATACCTCAAATCTGTACTTAAGTACAGTAATTACATAAAAGTACTTACTTTCACTTACTTTTACTTTTACCACTGCACACTGTCAACAGGGAGGCTACATTCATGTTTTTTAGATGAGAAAACAATTTAAATAAAAATATAATATAAAAACATAAGAATTTGTAATGTATATAATTATATTATTCATTATATAATTTATATAATTATATAATTCATTTGCAATGTTTTATTCTAGCTGTTATTTACACAGTATAATGACAGAATCTTTGATGTATCTTTTACTGTAGTCTGAAGAAAAAGTGTAGCAGAAACTCCTTTTCAAAAAGGTTTTTGATCTCCATCACATACGCAATAAGTCACAATTGTTGTTGGACACAGTAAGAAGAGGTAAGTGAACCTTTTGGACCAACAGCTGTTAAAAGTACAAAAGATGTTGAATCTATTATCAAAGAAACTATCAAACATTCACATTGGAGAAGCTGGAACTTGTTTAAACACTTAATCATTTTTAAAAAAAAAGTTTTATATTTCTGTCAAATGTAGTGTTAGCACATTTATTTAATGCTATTTTGTACCTTTTTTTAACCTTTAAGAGAATTTGCAGGACATTAAAATAGAGGAAATCGCCTCATTATTTTATTTATTTCTAAATAACATTTTTAACATGCATATATGAATATTGATTTTAGTTACCCACAAAATGTCAAAATATTAATTCCCAATACTTTTAAAAATATTATTTATTAGATCTTCACGAGCATTTATTCAAGCATTTGTCTATTTAATTGATTTACTATGTCCTGTTAAAAAGAATGTTGAATGTGTGGACCGTGACGTCACACCTACCCACCCCGCCAATGCATCCACTTCCTTACTGTTCTTGAATGTGTTATGACTAAAGATTTGGTTATTTCCGCTCATTCAAATCTATTTCCTGTTTCCTGCTGCGTCAAGTTAATGGGAATACAACCAAAAAACGGAAGTAGCTATGTTTGAACAACAGCCACTGTAGTGAGTTAAATCAATTTTTCGTTACCGTTTTGTCAGCAGGCTATTTTCAAAGCGAAGAAAAACTACTAAACAATGGTGATAATGAAAAACAATTAAATCATTGGAATTGTAAATTGAAAAAAAATATTTTACCATTTTTATTTAATATTTACTGAAAAAAATAACAAATCAGAAAGTTAAAAATAACTAAAACAGATGCTCAATTGTCTAAATAATTGCCAATTGATTTTCTATTGCATGACTAATAGATTAATTGACAGGTCAATGCAGCTCCAATGCTATAGTTCTTTCAATTACAGAAAACTAGTCTAAAATACGTGGGACTGGTTTTATTTTGAAACGCAAGAACATGAACTACGTGTTCCTTCTATATGACACTTGACGCTTCCTCTTTGTACACGGCAGTAAGATAGCCGCGCAGTGTGTGTCTGTGGCTACAGCTGTGTTTTCAAGATGAACACGGTCCTGTCCAGAGCAAACTCTTTGTTCGCCTTCTCTCTCAGCGTCATGGCGGCCTTAACCTTCGGATGTTTCATCACGACAGCTTTCAAGGACAGAAGAGTTCCTGTGGACATCCACGTCTCCAAAGTCATGTTGTAAGAATCGTCTGTAGCAGCTGTTAGCACGAAGCGTTAGCACGTACACGACTGAAGCGTCCTTTCTACTGGTGTCTACAGTGTAAGGGCGCCCTGTGCTGCTGGGTCAGCCCTCACCCGGGGTGCTAGCGTGATGGGCGCTGTCGACCACTACAGTCTCACAGCTTTGTGTGGATTCATGTCACAGAAATACAGCTAGTGTGGGAAGCTGTCGAGCACCGACAGCCATCTGTCTCTTCACTCGGTTTGATACGACGCTGAAGTCAGCTTCCGGTGTGACGGTTAAAGGGGAAGTGAAGTCCCGGCTCTCGGCTCCCGGCTCCTGACTGTTTACGGTCAGACTGACGGGTCGTTTAACGATGCTGTTGAAGTCCGTTTGAGCTCTGACGTAGATGACCTGAACAGCTAGCAACTGTGTGCAGAATGCTGTTTTGCACGTTATGGCGCTTGTTAGCTTGTAATTCAACTCACCCAGAACAACTAAGTCAGACTCTCCATGCGTCCTTTTTAATTTAAGTTCCTGTTAGGGACACGTCATGTTGAGGGGAAACCCACCACAATCAAAGGTGCTGTGCTGCAGGGATGACGTGTTTCTGTTAACTAATTTCCAGATTTTTGGACTCATTCCTGCAGCTCTCTGTAGCTGTGTCCCAGTTCAGGGGCCAGACCAGGACTGATATTTAGCAGTATGATCCTCACTCTCTGTTGGTGTGTTTTTTTTTTTTTTTTGCTGCCATATTATTTTCATTTTTGGCATGCAATGAATCTTGGGATAGGATGGGCCACGAAGGATCCACCTGTTGGATCCTTGGTTTCCCAGGAAAAGGAGGACACTGACAACCAGCAACACCACCACCACCTGGTCCCTGCAGCAGCAGAGAAAGCTGACATATAGGACCTTTAAGGCTTTAACTACCCTGGCACAACAATAAGACGCCAAGTAGCAATACTAAAATGAGCAGGAAAGAGGATAAAGGGAACTTTCTCTGTTCAGAGAAACAGATTATTGCTTTTGCCAATAGAATAATTTCAACTGTATATGTAAACAGCCTATGTGTAACATATGATCCATCTGTAGCTTTTATACTAAAAGTAATTTTTTTTAAACAGATGAACTACATGTGTGTAAATGAGGGCATTACAACTAACTGAAGATAAACTGACAGCTGTGCTTTGATGTATCAGATGTATCATGTTTAGCTCTGTCATTGATCTCCCCTCTTTCTCTCTGTGAAACAGGAAGAACGTTGATGACTTCACAGGGCCCAGAGAGCGCAGCGATCTGGGCTTCATCACCTTTGACCTCTCAGCTGATATCCTTTTCACTACTGCTACTCAGAGTTACATGTATTGTTATGGACCATGTAGAGTGATTGGTCAACAGGTCTGAAGGTGGAATAGGGGATTTCAAAGATGTCATCTGAAGTTATGGTCCAGGCAGGTACAAGAACCTTAAAATCAATTCTGTATTTCACTGGTTACCAGTAAAGAGAGACCAGTACAGAGTAGATGTGCTCTCTTGAGGAGTGTCATTGGTGCTCATCAGCTGCAGGTGAGATGAGTCTGACTTGCTACACAGGGAGCTGCAAGAGTCGACCACCTGCCTGATATTGTGCAGTTCCCCCTTTTGCCGCCAAAACAGATGCCCACAGATGCTGGATTGGATTGAGACAGTCCAGCCTTCACTCCCCACCACCATCAATGAGCCTTGACCCCTGACCCTGTCTGCGTTCCAGTGGTTTTCCTTCCTTGGACCACTTCTGGTAGGTCCTGACCCAGGAACATCCCACAGAGCTGCAGTGTTGGAGAAGCTCTGACCCAGTCATCTACACATCACAGTCTGGTCAAAGTCCCTCACATCCTCACACTTGACCATTTTTCCTGCTTTAACACATCAACTTCAGGACTAAATGTTTAGCTGCTGCCTGATATATCCACCACTGACAGGTAACCATAGTAACCAGGTATATCCACCACTGACAGGTAACCATAGTAACCAGGTATATCCACCACTGACAGGTGCCATGGAAACCAGGTAATCAATGTTATTCACTTCAGCTGTCAGTATCATAATGTTATGGCTGATGGGTGTAAAAATAAACTACAATTTGCAGATTATCAACAGACAGAAATGATTCTAACTTTTGAAGAGATGGAAGAAGCCAGGTTCAGGCGATGTAAAAACAACAGGAAGTTAGTTATTATGGGTTATCGGCAGCTGGAGTTGTGGTTGTGACTGTAACAGAAAGTTCATGGAGGAGATGAAGGTACTTCAGCAATCTGAGCTCATGGACAGGATACACACATTTAGATTTAGTGCAACTTACCCTTCACCGGGATGTCATCATTATCATCTCTGCTGTCTGACTAAACAAACGGGCAGAACTCAGAACCTTTGAGAATCACGTTTCAGGTTTTCTTCAGGATCTCAATGATCCAGTGTCAGTGATATGGATGTCACTGCAGACACAAGCTCATAGCCACTGATTCAGCTGTTTTTAATGGACCAATGTGAAAGAAATGTGAACAAAATCTAACTCACAGCAAACTAAAGCCTGGGTCAGTGTGTCACAGACCTGGACTCAACCTGAACTGGTTCCTGTTGCTCCTTAACTTCCTACATTTGCAGCCAATTTTTGACTGGAACGTGAAACAGCTGTTTCTCTATCTGTCTGCTGAGTACGCCACAAAGAGCAACGTAAGGCTCGTTCAACACACACACACACTGAGGTTAGACTGACATAGTAGGATAGTGCATCAAATGAAATTTTAGTTTTTGTTGCTCAGTAACACAGATGAAATTAGTGTGTGTGTGTGTGTGTGTGTGTGTCAGTCTCTGAATCAGGTCGTGCTGTGGGATAAAATCGTCCTTCGAGGTGAAAACACCAAACTGAACCTCAGAGACATGAAGTCTAAATACTTCTTCTTCGATGATGGAAACGGACTCAGGTTAGAAACAAACACACACCTCACTCTGCACTCAGCGGCCTCCTCTGAATGCTCCTCAATGCCCCACCCCTAAATGGCAGCTTCTTGATGCTCGTTCTATTTCACCTCCTGGCTGCAGGACCCCCATGTGTCCTCAGAGGACAACCTGGGGTGGAGCCAGTGAGGCATTAACTGCATCATCATCCTTCCCCTTTAACCCTCTTGTGGTGGCTGTAGAGAAAAGTCAATATGACATGATGTCTATATGACAACCCTGGTAGCCACCTGTATGACTGGTCAGTCTGGTGAGACTTTATGTTCTTCAATGTCTCTGCAGCTTCTTCCAGGTGAAGTGATGCCTGGATGGGCTGAGGAGCCATTGATACGACGGAGATCCTTTATCTTTAATCCACTTATTTTAAGGAATCGTTTGTTTTTTCACAGAACCACAAACTGTCATAGCTGATCCAACAGTTAAGTGATGTCACTGTGAGGTCACAATTAATACATCAGAGACAGACAACCTGACTTTTAGTCCCTAGTGTGGATCAGGTTCTGGATCCTGGATTAAATGCCCAAATCTTCCAAACATCATCATCATCATCATCATCAGGGTTCAGTTATTATTATTCACATCTTCTCCAAAACAAACTGCTCCAACTGTCTTTTTAATTTTTTCTTTTAAATCCTGTTTAAATGTGTTTGTACCACATTAGTGAAAGTAGAAGCACTTTTCAGTAACACACAAATGAAGGTTTTTCTTCTAACACAAACATACAAATGTGTCTTCCACACCATCGGGATGTCAGACTGATGAAGCCCTTCCAGAAACAAAGATATTATACCCCCACCTGAGTCCTGTTGTGTGATTGGTTGACTAACAGTCGTGTTTATGTCGTCTCCAGAGCCAATAAGAACATCACTCTGACGCTGTCGTGGAACGTCGTCCCCAACGCTGGAATCCTGCCCCTGGTAGCTGGAAGTGGACACGTCAGCCTCCCATTCCCAGACACATACGAGACCACCAAGAGCTACTAGACACAGACACACACACACACAGACACACACACACACACAGCCGGTTTAACACACGCTGATGAACCAAGAGAAGCACAGGCTCAGACTGGAGATTAACACACGCCACCCTGCTTTTTCTTCATACATGTATTTGGTTTGTAATAAAAGTGGAGTTTGGAACATTTGAGTTTTTTTTAAAGTCCATTCATCACATGCACTCAGTATTGTGTTTAAATTCATTAACACGCCCGTCTGAGCCCGTAACCTCCACTGTGTTAGAGGTGCAATGATGATGCTGAATGCTCACTTTGAAATGATGAGCTCTGACATCATCAGTTCAGGCCTCCAGTGGGGCCTCTGTGTGATCAAATGGACTCATGGATCATCAGAAACATGGTTTAATGAAAATTTAGAAGATGATGAAGAGAAACAATGAAAACGTTACAACATCTGAGGAAACAGTGCTAACCAGCTGTGGCTCATATCTCTGTGTATCTTTGTACTTGGTCTAGACAAGTATCAACCCCCCTGGTCTCACCCATCGGTCGATCAGCTGCTGCTCTGAAGCCTCCAGTTTGTAAATTGTCTGTCAGCCATCTTGGTTTTTTGACACTAGTAGAAACCATATTTGGAAGAGAAGGATAAGCAGCTGAGGAGGAGTGAGGGGTGGATCTGACCTGCTCTGTACTCTATCCTGATTGTGTGCTACAGTCTGTATCACACAATAGCCACACCCCCTGATTCATCCCCTTCTATTTTCCTCTAAATGGACCATCATTTAAAAAATGAACATCATGTTGTATTGAAGACTTGAAACTAGAGACTGAGACCATAAACTCATTAGGAAAACGTTTACTGAGCTAATAAATCAAGGGAGAAGTAGGGACATTTTCCCATAGACTTCAATACAATCTGACTTCTTTAACAACCAGTGGAGTCGCCCCCTGAGGGTCATGAGAGGGTCATTCCAGGTCCAGAGACAGTCCAGATCAAGGTCTAGAGACATCTGTGGGTTTAGACAGTTACCTTGTACTTCAGCATTAGACACAGTGCTCTGAGCTGGGTTATAGGCTGCACTGCACAGGTGTGTCAAGAGCTTAATAGCAGCCAGTTTGTTGTTAAATTTCAGTTTTATTTGTGTTGCTCCAAATTATGAAAAATTATCTCAAGGCTCTCTACAGGGTCAGGTCAAGACCTCAGAGAAACTACACTTCCCAAAATGAGCAGCACCTGGTGACTCCCTTTAACAGGAACCAAGTCAAACATCAATGATTCTTATGGCTTTTTAATCATGACATCACAAAGAGTCGTGCGTGGGCTGAATAGGAGAGACACAGGTGAGCATGTTGAAGTGAGCCAAACAATATGGAAGATAAATAATATTCTGCCAGAGACTTTGCACCTGGCTCACAGTGTTAAAGGGTCCATTTCAACCCAAACCACGATCCTCTCCTAAACCTCACCAAATACTTTCCTTACCCAACATTAACCAAACCTTTCTGCCAGTAGAGCTTCAGTCACAAAGCTCAAATACCCAACAACCGTGGATACTTCGACATGCCCATGCCCCACACAGACATACACCACGTGGGGGCAGTAAAAAGTAGTGATAGTGATGCTTTTTGAACCAGCAGAGCTTCAAACAAAGTTGTATCAGAAACTGGGTCATGACTTGGTTTGAAAATCAGCGCTCGGTGGAGACCTCTGCATTTCAAAATGACTCGTTTAAACAGCACTTTTTCAATACTTTAAGGAAAAAAATATTCATATTAATGAATTAGATTTATGAAGAATTATGAAATAGATAAATCCAGTCCATTGTCTAAATAATTGAACTGAGCACTGCGGATGTAAAAAGGTACAACTCACTGGAGTTATTTTATAACTGGCAGAGGCTTTAGTACTTTATCAAACAGACACGGAAGGAGGGAATTATTTTAAAATAGACGATGGTAACATAACACACTGTAATTAAACACTACACAAAGGTGCATTGTGTCCCGCATATTTTAACCTTTCATCTGAAGCAGCCAGGTGGGCACCAGTGAAATGAAGCTTGGACATCACGTGACTTTTCGCCACTGTCCAACAACATAACCCAAAGTGAGTCACAGTTGCTTGACTCACTTTGAACTCACACTTGGTGAGATTCACTGAGTTTCAGCTCTGGCAACTGGTTAAATGACGCTCTAATACTCTGCATGTGAGAAAACCAAGAATCACTGTACACCAGTAAATGATCTAAGAAGACTTCACAGGCTGCCGGACCAGCCATCACACTATTGATTAGACGAAGTGGTCGGTGCATTTCTCAGCCCAGATGAAGTAATGAAAGCTGCCACTTCTGGTGCTCTATTGGACAAGGACAGCAGATCAAATTGGCCGACATACTTGGCTGCACTAACCTGATCGACACAATCCTCTTGGAAGGTGATAGAAACACACCAGGTTTTGTCACCTTGTTGACCTGTCGAAAGTTTGAACAAAACCTGTATTGTCACTTAAGGTTCTAAGAAATATGGAGGTGGTTAGAATGGAACTGCAATATCATTGCTAACCAGATACTTTACCTCAACATCTTAATACTCCGCTGATAAAGAGCTCAGTCTGTTGATCTTACCTCTTCCTCATCTTAGCCTGAGACACAGCCAACATTTCTTTTGCTAACTACCCTGCAGCATATAGCCAATACCTGAAGCCATTTATGTAATCAATAAGGTTGGGTGGAGGATCTGACTCCTTGCTATTTAAACACACACAGGTGTCACCAGAGTGGCTAGACTGAACCATTTGGGCCGAAGCCTGTACTGTCCTGCACTCCCTCCTGTGCAGCCACAGGCAACCACGGCAGCCGACCTTCCCTTCTCCATCCAGCTCCACACACAAAAAGGAACTAAAGAGTTTGGTGAAAATGCTCTGAAGCCCTGACCACAGACCTTCCTGTTAATGTGCACAAACTGCTGGGTGTGAAGTGCTTTGACACATATCAGTTAGGAAATACTGGCTATCAGACCTTGCAGGGGACACCAGCCCTACAAAGTCAGGAATAAGGTATTAAAATGGCTGACTGATAACAGGAGCCGACTGCAATGAAGCAATCAGCTGACAAGTACCACAATTTTTAATGTGCAGAGAAAGTTCCTTTTTAGAACTTTAGCCAGAAAAAGGGGCACAAACTCCTGTTATGTTTTCTGGACACCCAAATACCCTCAGCCATCATGAGCTAGCTTCAACACAACCCTGAAGTTAAGATTGAACTGCTGGAAAAACACTGCATTTTCATAAGGATATTCTGAGGCGCCATCTGTCCAAACACAGCCACCAGCCAAGGCCTGAAAACACCCAAAACAACCAAGGGACTTTGCACCATCATCTTTGAACATAACTGGTTCCTGCACAGGCTCTTTTAGCCGACTTGTAATCCTGCAGCCTCAGTGGCAGTTTCACCCTGACGCTCTGTAAGGTATGAGGCAACGCGACTGGGCAGAGACCTCATTGCCCCAAGTTGACCAAATTGCATAAACTATCAGAACCATCTACATCAGAAGCCATAAACCAGTGTTTAAATGATTAGTCAGCTCCCTCGCAACTCCACATGTGACTGGTTAACCCTTTTTTCCCCCACGTCCTAGAACAATGATGATACACCTTTGGGACTAACTCAGCTTCATTACAGCAGCCTTGTCTGCCCCAAGTCTGACCAATTCCTAGCCTGTGCAATCAGTCCAACAGGGAGAAGAAGACATCTGGATCTCTCTCACTGAACTTAGGCAAGAGACACAAAAGACTTACAATATCAGCAATATCAAATGGCAAAGATGTCCAGAAATCTTAGCTTCTGAATGAGCCCAACTGAACAGTCTACAACACTATCCTTGTCTGCTCAGTCTCACGCTGCAATTGTTCATTTGCCACCTACTTTTCAACCTCCAGCTCCCTTTCCAGTTTTATATGCATTTCTTTTTCATGACACCACTGTAATAAAATCAGTTCCTTTTGCTGCACAAACATAGTGTTAGGGTAGCACAGAAAGAAGGTTCAAACCCCAGGTCTGGGGTCATTCTGTGTGGGGTTTGAATGTCTCTGTGGTCTCTCAGGCTCGGCAACCAGCTCCCTTTTCTCAATCAACTATGGTCCAACCTTAGTTTTTACGTTGTCATTATGTCTATCACCATGATCACAAATTTTTTTCATAGTTCCCAGCAATTTTTAGAAGCTGATTGTTATAGCAGCAACCAAAGCCTCCATTTATGCCATTTCGAGGCCCTGGCAAGAAGAGAAAACCAACAGAACCAACAGCCAGTGGGGCCCAGGTCAACTAGTGCACAAAAAAAAAAAAAATTAAGTCCCCATCTACCCAGACTGCCTGACCCAAACTAATCAATCTCATTGAACCATATTCTTCCTGCAAGTTAGGGGTGGGACATTCAAGCACTCAAACCAGTAGGCCAGTGAGGTTGCCCCCACCATGAAAGATGGTTACTCACCTGACAGCTGTGGAAGGGAGACGACCACGTGCCACACAAAAACAATCCGAATTTAAAAAAAACAAAACAAAAAACAACATCCAGGAAACCTCCACAGCCATGACAAGAGTGTGTATGAATAGTGTTGCAGCAAGAACACAAACCTCAACCAAACAGGCGCCTGAAAGGTGAGGGAAGAACTGAGCACCAGCAGTTTCAAAAGCATGGTCACAAGGCCCAGGGGTGCCAGGTTTGCTGATGAGTCCCTTACCACACCCACCTTTAGTAGCTGCAAGGAGAGCATCCAACCCAGGAAGTAACAGGTCCGCAGGTGGAGAGGGTCGTCATACTGGAAAGACCGATGTTAAATTGTTGAGGTGAAAGAGCAGTGAGGAAACTGCTGCTGACACACTGTATAGGAAGGTGAATGAGAGACTGATGGGAGGGTGGGCGGTGATGGACTGAAGTTGGTTCAGGAGAGGAAGGGGCTCTGTGGCCCCTGCGTCATGTGGAGGATTACATGTTATGGAGGGAAGGGCCTCTAACAGAGGGAGAACTTGGGTTTATAAAAGGGAAAAACAATTCAGGTTCAAACATTAGAAACGCATGCAGGGTCTGTGGGAGTTCAGCAGCTTCAGGTCCTGTCTCTCAAAGGGGGTCATGGTGGATTCCAAGGCTGACTTCATGTCTGTCAGTGTTTCCTGTGTCTCAAGGGGTAGTTAGTGAAGCTCATGGGAAGTTAGTGGAGGTGGCTGAAGACCAGAGTGTGACCACGTGACGACCTGGGCTGATTGAAGACCAGACCGGCTGCTGCATTCTGGAATGTCAGCAGAAGACTGTAGTCGTCCAGGGTTTTCTGAGTCAGGTGACCAGACAAACATGAACCTGTAGTTACTGAACAAAGGCTACAAATAAAAACTTGAACAAATTCACATTTTATTACATTTTCACGGCGTTAGAAAAAAAAAAAAGAAAAAAAAAAAAGTACAACGTCAAATACCTGATTGATTTTAAGTGGCTGACAGATGAACTGGAGATGTGTCCTGACAGGATCATGTCTGACCCTCAAGAACTCACACATTACTACATTATTACTGTTACAGTTTGTGTTGCCAAACAGACAGACCCTCCTGCTGCAGCAAGTGACATGATGACACACACACAAGGTTGAAACAAGACCAGTCTTCTGTCGCTGCTGGTAATTAACAGATTTACAGGGATTCACTCTACGTGCTCTGTATGTATATGTAGTATAGTGAGCAAACACAGGTTCATTTTTCTATTTCCCATATTTTCTACTCCCAATAATAATGAACAGCTGCTTCAGTCAGGAGACAGAGGGTGGTCTCATTCAACCAGGAGTCCATTCAGCCTGTGACAGAAGAGCTGAAGCATGTGAACCTTTGAAAAGTCAGAAATCAGTCAGTTATTCAAGACTTTCTGAATGAAAATTCTGACTTCATGGAGGAAGAGTAGGAGAGTGAGAGCCTTCCACAGTGGGGGAGAAAAAAAAAACAAAAAAAACACCTTCAACAGGTCCAGACACATCTTTATTTACAGGCTGTGGCAGGGAGATGCCATAGCTGCTCAGGTTCCATGTTTCTGTCGCTGCTCTTCACCTTCTGAATGACAACACACACACACAGGCTGAGAAAATGAACTAAACTTCCTGCAGCTGACACTGTCAGTGTGTTTAGTCCAGGCGCTGGATGAGCTTCTCCTCCATCATACAGTAGAGGGCAACGTGGGACAGGTCAGAGATGAAGGCGTCACAGGCTCGTCTGCTGACGCTCTTACAGCCTCTGAGGTCGAGCAGAGTCAGTGAGGAAAGACGTTTCAGGTAGAAGAGACAACCGTCTGTAAGCCCACTGCAGCCTGGACACACAGACACACGGAGGTTTACGTTTTTTTTCGGATAAAACTGTTTCATCTTCCAACAAACTGGTTTGTGATCAATAATTTTTTTATATTTGAGTAAGTCATATTTCACAATCTGCCCCTTCATGTGACGGATCGATCTAACACCCACCTGCCAGCGTCAGCTCAGAGAGGTTGTTGCGAGTGTGAGTCCCGGCTGCAGCGAGCAAGGCAATGGACGAGTCAGTTATGTCCTTGCAGTGAGCCAGGTCCAGCCTCTCCAGCTGAGGCATGTGGCGCTGCAGCAGCCTCAGTGTGGACTCACTGACATCCAAGCCAGAGAGACGCAGCGTCACCATGTTCCTCAGTCTGCTGCGGGACAATTCCGAACCTATGGGACAGGCAGAGGGTGGGGGTTGGTCACTGCTGCCTTAAACACAGGGCATTCTAACAGTCTGAGTATGCTCAAGGCAAACTTGTCTGCAGCAGCTCAGTTACTCAGTAACTGATTTCATGTCAGCACAAAAGGTTCATGCAACAACTACCACTGTTCTGCTCTGAGTTGATTTGTGTTGTTCTGAAACAATTTTAATTTTCACAGTAAAAACAACCTGTGACCTGAACAGTCTCCATAACAGGTGGCTCACATGTCCACCTGTACTGTCACTAAAGATATTTCCCTTTGACAGTGGCAAGGACACCCCCACATTTATTCCCAATTAAAATGGCTGAAATCACACACGGGTGTATCACATCAGGTCGCATGATTAGAACATGGTTACTCAGCATTTTAAAGGAGGCCTGTCCTACCTAAACCTCAGACATTTAGTTTGATGTGCTCCTGACTGTTGAACTGAGAGTGAAGGCCATGGTGAGATCCAAAGAGCTGCCTGAGGCCTTATTTAAAAAGATCTCAAAGAGACTGTACATGTTTAACTTTCATGAGAGGTGTGCCAGGAGGAAACCTTTGCCCTCTAGGAGAAACATGAAGGCCAGACTGAAGTTTAGCAGAGAGAAAGTAGACAAAGACCAGGACTTCTGGAATAATGTTCTTTGGACAGATGAGTCTAAAATTGTTTAAATTGTTTGGACACCATAACAGAGGATATGTTTGGCGTAAACCAAATGCAGCATTCCAGGAAAAGAACCTCATACCAACAGTGAAGCATGGAGGTGGAAGTGTCATGGTTTAGGGATGCTGTGCTACAGCAGGACCTGACCAGCTCACCATCATAGAGTCCACCATGAATTCTACTGTGTATCAGAGGGTGTTTGAGGAACATGTGAGACAATCTATAAAAAAAATTAAAGCTGAAGTGGAACTGGACCCTGCAACATGACAATGACCCACAACATACCAGTAAATCCACCAAGTACTGGCTGAAAACTAAGAAATGGAGAGTCCTGGAATGGCAGAGTCAAAGCCCAGATCTTAATCCCATTGAGATTCTGTGTGGTGACTTGAAAGTGGCTGTACATGCAGAAAACCCCTCAAACATCTCACAGCTGAAAGAATTCTGCATTGAGGAGTGGGGCAAACTGGCCTCAGACCAATGTTAGAGACTGATAGATGGCTACAAGAAGTCTCACTGAAGTTATTTCAGCCAAAGGGGGTAACACCAGCTATTAGGGGGTAGGGTGTCCTCACTTTTTCCTCAGTTAGAATATGCATTTTTGTTTATTTTGTTTTATGAGTAAAACAAGGTTAATTTGTTGTTTATCTGCAATTAAATCACTCTTTTTCAGAGATAAATAAAAACAAGATTAGATGTTGATGTGTGAACATTTCTTAATAAAGAACTGAATATTCAATGGGGTGTCATTTTTTTCACGACTGTACATAGTAGCAGCTTCCAATGAGTTAATCTGTTTAACAACAAGTGTCTGTAAAGCTCATATCCTTCTCAAACTTGGTGTAATGGACCTTTTTCACAGCATCATGTTGACATGAAATAGTCAAATATAAATACAGGTGTTAACAATGACATCAATTATGGCTCCATTCATTTAGGTTTAAGAACCAGGTTCCTGCTGTTGCTCATTTGTAAGGAGAGGTCACACTGAGTACTTGGCACTTTAGAAGCTGTTTTTTTCCTGTTTTCTAATCCTACACATTTCCTGTATTTTCTGGTTGTATTCTAATAAAGAGACTGAGAAATAATTAGACTACCCTATGGTTAGTTACAGCGAAGAGCTGGCAGGTGGAGGTTAAGGTAGGGCTGCTTGATGTTTTAGAGGTAGCTGATCTGAACCATAGTACCATAAGGTCATTATGGCATTGATAAATCAACACATCTAAGGGTGGAAAGACTTTTGTGCAGTACTGTATATAATTAGCAGAGGTTGTGCTGACTGAATATGTGGAGACCTTTTTAAAAAGGTCAAATTTGATAACTTAAGGAAAAACACAGGTAATTAATCAACAGGACAGACACCTATGTGTAGATGTTAGAGACTGCAAGTGGAGGAAGTACCTGCTGCATTCAGAGGCTGTAAACAGGACTCTGCTGACGCAGTCAGTCAAAATTTAGTATTTTTTTTTCCTGTTATATATTGATTCTGATAATACTAAAAATCCTGAATATTGGATCCATTGATTAGTTGATATAATCTATAGAGCACAGGTGAACCAGCATTACTGTAACGTTGTTGTGTCTCCACATCCTCTGTTGCATCAAACCATTGGAAGGAAACCACCACTACCACCTGCACACAGCCTCAGGTCTACAGTTACTGAGCCCCTGCTCATCTCTGCTGCTACTGACCAGGGGGGGTGATGATCTCTTTAATCTGGGCGTCTTTGAGGCCTTCACACCAGCGCAGGTCCAGCTGCCGCAGGTAGGGTAGGGTTAAGGAGACCAGCGCTGACAGACAGGACCAGGACAGACCAGTTACCCGTAGCTCCCTCAGGCCTGAGAACACACACAGGCAGGGGGAGGAGGGAAGAAGCTTAATCACATGCGCAGAGAGAGATCTGTGTGTGGATGTGAGTTAGTGTGTTGGTACCTGGGAGCCTGGTGAGCAGACAGTTGAGCTGTCTCTTGGCCAGAGGGGTCCAGGACAGGTCCAGAGACGTGGGCTGGCGTTTGACGATGCCGGCCAGGGCCTGGTTACTGAGTGGGTTGCACCGACTCACGTCAACGTGGCTCCACAGACGCTTGTCGCAGCTCCTGTGTACAGTGACAGTGAGACAGTTCTGGTTTCTTTAGGCTGAACATGTCAGAGCTCAGCGTCTTGTCCGGTGGTCCAAAGACTGTTTGTGACGTACCACTTGTACCAGGCCTTACACACAGTCATGCAGGCCAGCAGCTCAGCTCTGCTCAAGTATCTGAATACAGACACCCACACCTCCTTCTCCCCTCCCCTCTCATTACCCACGTCCTTAAAGGATGGCAGAGACAGCAGGGACGGGGGAGACAGGGAAGAGGCAGCAGCTTCCTGTTCCTCTGAAGAAGACACAGAGCGATCTCTAGGGCCTCTGTCGCTGTGGTTACCCCGCAGCCGCGGTCTACGAGATAACCAACAAAATATCACATGGAATCAGGGTTAATGAAGTCACTTGTTTGTCATGAGTCTTAGAAAGTCTACATCAGACCTTCATATACGGTGTGCGGCCTTCAGGGGAGCTCAGGTGTGAGTGCAGCTAACACACTCTCTCTCTACCGCTCACAGCTGTCTAAATTAATGATACATTAGCAGAGCCTAAAAAAAACAACAGCAAAATAACATTGTTCATGTTTTTATAGACCCCCCCCCCCCTAAATAAATAAATAAATAAATAAATAAATAAATAAAACAAACAAACATATTGAGGGGAGCCCCATGTCTTGCTCAAGGAATTGGCGTTACCTGCCAGGGCCTCTGGCGGTTAGGGTGTCGGCTGCAGTGTCGGTGCCCTTGAGTCGTGATGGCTTGGACAGTGCCGTCTTCCTCTGGATGAAGCCCTGCTGACCGCCGCCTGGACTTGGGCCCATGGCTGCTTCCAGTTTTGGGACAATGGATCCTGAGCAGCAACAACATGCGAGTTTATTCATGATCCAGGACTGAACTGTGCCTCAGGAGCGCTGTAAACCAGCTGGGCATGTGACGTCACAGGCGTTGTGTCTGGGTGGAACTTTTAGATCTAGTATGGAGCAGGACCATCTTGTTCAAAGCATAAATGAGGCATTTAGGGGAGGAAGGGTCATCTGTGACTCCCCCTCCTCCCTACAGGGGCTGACTGAGCTCAGGTTTTATACAAACGCAGCCTTTTAAAATACTGTAGTTGTCTGACGGACAGTCATGTCGCTAAGACTGTTGGAGGAGGATGCTGCTCCTCCACCTGCCTGGACGTTTCCTTAGTAAATTTCATTTCCCTTTTCTTTACCTCTACCTCTCGTTGCTTAGCAGTGATTACCACTGTGTGAATGTACATCACAAACCCAGGCTCACCTGCGACCTGTGATCGTAGGTGTAGCCGAGACCGGCACCCAGCTGGTTCCTGCCGCTCTGCTCTGTATCTAATCACTACCTGTTGGGTCTTACCCGCCTGCCTCTTGGCCTTGTGGGGCCGCTGTAGGGTGACAGTCAGGTAGGAGCCACTCAGCAGGTCATCATTCAGATCAGACACCAGCAGGACTGGGGGCTCTGGGTCTGAATCCCAGCGCCCTTCCTCTTCCTCCTCCTCCTCCTCCTCCTCCTCTTCTTCTTCTTCATCTTCCAGCATGTCCATCTCTTCCTCTTCGGGGTCAAACTCCTGCCCCTCGCTGTCCTCGTCTTCATCTGTCCTGCGTCTCCTCCTGCGCTGACGATGACGTCGTTCTTTGTCACCATCTTCACTGTCCTCCTCTTCTTCGTCGTCGTCATCGTCGTCGTCGTCATCGTCATCAGACTCCTCAGACTCGTCTCCTCTCCGCTGCATCCTGGAACCTCCCCGCAGCCTCACCCCCCGCCCCCTCCGTCCACTGTCCCTCATGCCCATCCCACGCTTTAGCTTGAGGATGGAGGAGGAGCCAGGAGTCATGAGCCCTCCCCTGCTTCCTCTCTGGGCAGAGCCTCCTCTCAACAGACCCCTCCTGTTGGCACCAAACCCCCTCCTGGCAGAGTGGCTCCCCCCTCGAGCATGGAGTGCCATCTTCCTCCTGTGAGAAGCTGCAGAGACGGGGAGACGACCAGGTCAGAGTGTCCACAAAGATACCTGAACTTACTCTGCAGATTTGTGTTTATCTCCAACAAACTGTCACCGGGAGACAAAAGTTCAGATTCATTTATTAACACACAGAAACCTTCATCATCGTCATCACTGGCAGAGTCGTCTCCATCACGGCTGTGTCTCTGCCGCCGATAAATCTTCGCCATGCGAGCGTCAAGGAGGGAGGAGGATTTGCGCTTCTGGAGATGCACAGAGCAGGAAAAGGATGGAAAAATGGAAGGAAGAGTAGGACAAAGAATTAAAAAATGAAAAGGAAGGAGATGGAAAGTGAGGATGACAAAAACCTCAGAAATAAACTCACCACTGGATGACTGTCACTTCTGTCACCCTTCGACTGCTAGAGGAAGAGGAAACAAAAAGGTCAGGTGACTTCAGGAACTGACTGACACCTGAGGCGCTTAAACGATCAAAACTGAAGGTCTCAAACATCTGCACAAAAAGACTGAATGATGTGAGGCCACATCTGTCAAATGAAATTTAAGTTACAAGTGTTTTGCCAGTGTTGTCTTCTCTCTGACTGAATCATTCACTGAACACAGCAATACAAACTGATCATCTTTGGTATAACTCCTGGTTTAACAGTTAACCACTGCACAGGAGTATGACATCAGTTTTCCTGTGGCTGTTGTCGAAGTCAGTACATCTGATTCATTCCAGTGTTGAGGAAAACACAACATTCATCTGTGTCTGAAAGTCATGACTTTCTACCCACAAATCAACATGGAGCCTACAAACAAAGCCACTCTTTAAGTTTTGACACTTGAGACAAGGTGGGAGGTTCAGTATGAGATTTTATATAGCGACTATAGTCAGAGTGAACCTCACACTGAGCACTTTGAGAACATTTGAACACCTCTTTATTCCTGGACTGACTCAGTTTAACTGAAGCTGAACCTGAACCTGCTGCTGACATGTAATTGGCTGTTTCTGAAGCTGCATCTCAGTGAGGATGAGAGAGGTCAGAGGTCAGACTGGGTAGAGCTGCAGTCACTCAAAAAACCACTCTGTACACCAGCAGAGTCAGGTTCCACTTCCTGTCACCAAGACCAGAAACCTGATGCTCACCAACACTGGACTGGTGAAGACCTGGTCTGATGGATCTGGATTTTGCTGATGATTCAGAGTCTGGATCCGAGGTCACCAGTCCAGGCTGGTGGTGCTGGTCTAATGGTGTGGGGGATGTTTACACTTTGGGTCTTGATCCCAGTCAGTCCTCTTCTAGAGGCCTCAGTCTGACCATGTTTGTCCTTCATGGCCTCAGTCCACCATCTTCTAATAGCTACTTACTGCAGAATAATGATCCAGCTCACAAAGATTTACATCACACAGGGTCCATTTCAGGGTCCAGACCAGACTGAGGAAAAGCACCACCACAGCAGTCAAACCCCACAGTTATAAAGCTGTTAGAAAACCAGGAACCAGCTTCACAGCACATCTGGTTCAGACTGGTACAGCACAGTGAAGTGTCAGGTCTCAACTTTTGAACCCGTTTTGTGGGGGAGACAGGAGTGCTCCAAGTCTGGGGGTTCAGACCTAACTGGATACATACACATGGCCTGGTGGTGAATCCTAAGGCCTGAAGACCCACAGACTTCAGCTGCCTTTAGCCTGATCTTTAGCAGGTTTAGTCAGACTCAGCCTGAGGCCCCCACCTCTTCACTCCACAGACCTCCAGTAGACACCATTTCTGAGAGGCGAGGCAGAGGCTTTGAGTCTGGAGCTGATCCTGTTTCGTTGACAGAGGCTGAGGTTTGTGTCTTGTAGCGAATCCTCTCACTAAGTCTCCTCCTGATCGTTGATAAGGAAACATGTCCACCTAAATCCTGGAGCACGCTCCTGACTGGCCGTGAAGTCACAAAGATGTTTTTCCTTAGGAGGGAAATTGTTTCCTGATCATACATAATGAGTTCAGTCCACCAGCTGTTTTTTGATGTCATTTTCATCTCACCTCATATTGACAGAGCTCCACGACCTAAATGACAACTGTCCGTTTACCCAGCATTTACTCAGTTGGTTTCTCTGGGAATTGAAGACCAGATCAAGAGACTAAAATCCTTCATCTGTTCCAAACACAGAGCTGAAAACCACCAAGGATCTGAAACATGCAGCTTCACACTGAGCTTCTCTCTCTCTCTCTCTCTCTCTCTCTCTCTCTCTCTCTCTCTCTCTCTCTCTCTCTCTCTCTCTCTCT
>CM076650.1:26769524-26844979 GCA_038496675.1 Rachycentron canadum
AAGTCATTTTGAGAAGGGGAGGGGCTCCGCAGCACCAACTCAAAGCAGCTGAACATCAGAGAAGAGGCATGGCTCTCGTATGAACAGATCTTAAACCGGAAGTCAGTCAGTAACGCCATAACATGGATGACAGACTGCAAGGTTACACCAAGAGTTGTGTCTCTTCTCTTGAGAAAGATGGAAAGGAAGAAGGGGTGGAGTGCACGCGACACACAGGTGGATGTTCGCAGAGTAGGCGGCACCTCTCACCAGTCTCGAGCTGATTGGCTGAGAAGGCAGAGGGGCCGCCACCAATAGAAGTGATGCTGAGGAGGATGAGCAGGAAGGAAGAGGAGGAGGGAAGAAGCCACAGCGAACCACTTCCCCATCCTGCTGGGAACCCACAGGACCCCCTATGGTAGCAGAGGGCCCGGGGCCCAGCCTGAGGACCAGGGGGCCGTGGGGACGGATGTGCTGCTGGTGGCTGGCAGCCAATGATTCGTCACTGCCTGATGACTGACGGAGTTAAATTAAATTTAACAGAAATCAAAATTAAAGCAAACAAAAAAAAAAAAGAAAAATGAAAATCAAACAATGGAAACAAACACACAGGAGATACACAACACCCATTAGACACACTGCAGCCGAGTGTGTGTGTGTGTGAGAACACCAGGTTGAGTTAGTACAAAGAGTCAGGATTGTCATACAAAAATACAGGAAGTAAGACACCCTGAGATTGTGTGTTTGTATGTGTGTGTGTGTGTACCTCTGGGTCAGTGATTCCTTGGACACACTTAGGACACTCCCAACAACTGGGCAGATCTTTATTCACCACTCCTTCACCCTGAACCTGCAGAGAATGAACCATGAGAGAAATGATCAATGAAACAGAAGAAGAGGAGACAGGTCAAATAGACCAGGCAAGGCAAGGCAATTTTATTTGTATAGCCCATTTTTACAAACAGTTTGTCTCAAAGTTCTTTACATAGCATCATAACAACATCCTCTGCCCTTAGACCCTCACATCGACTGAGGAAAAACTCAAAACAAAAACCCTTTTTAACAGGGAAAAAAAGAGAAACCTCATGGTGAGAAACAGAGGAGGGATCCCTCACCCAGGACAGGCAGACGGGCAATAGACCAGACACTTGTTTCTGGGACCAGAGTACTGCAGGATCCATGTGTTTCTGTTGTCCATCCCCCACGTCAGATGTGACAAAGTCCTCGACAACCTCTGTGCTCTAATTTAGACCCGCGTTAGCAACAGATGGAGAGGATTCAAGAGCCAGGACTGGGGTATTGAGTGGTGTTATGTTGGATCAGGATTGGGGTATTTATTGAGGAGTGTGTTCACTAATTAACAATTTAATCACTGAGCAGGGCAGAGGTCACCAGCAGCTACTGGACACATTTATGGTGGAATGTTTTTTTGCATGTTACTTGATGCATTATTGACATTTAGAAACCAACCAATACACCTTAAACGTATAACTGACGACTTTGACCATTTCATCTGTTTTTAATCAGCCCTCCTCAGGACACACACTTCAGCGTTTAAGAATGTGTCAATTTCAACCTAATTAAACTGCTGATATTTCATTTCATCACTTGAAGAAGGAAGTAGTGGAGTGTCTCCAGCCATGTTCACAGCTTCACTACCACCTGTGATGTGGTTATAGACTAAACAGACACAATGGCTCCTACAACATCTGTAATATTGACTCTTCAATGCTGGCCTCAAAACAAAGCTGTTAAATGTAATCATATTTTATCTTGTGCGTTGTACTTTATCAATAGGTGTCCCCGAAAGGCACCTGTAAATAAAATGTATTCTTAACAATTATTAACTATTAACAACTGGTCTGCTGTCACCACTCCTCTGTCCTTATTATACATGTGCAGACCATGAGTGGATCTGGATATGTGGTCTCTTGTATTAGTGTAATATGACCTAGACTACAGTTTGTTCAGCATGTTATAATTTCATTAAGTTGCAGTTGATGTGGACAAGAGTAAACTTCTCATCAGGACTATGAGAGTTTTCACACAGAATCAATGTTACACTCACAAATCAAAGTTAGACATGAATAACTCCTGCACACACATCCTTACACCTAAATGTAATATGCACAACACTCAGATCCTTTAGCATGTATTGACTGTGTGTGTTACCGTGAGGCAGGCAGGATGGACTATCTGTGCGCAGTTGGAACACTCCATCAGGATGAGGGAGGGGTCTCCACTTTCTTCCTGATTGGGCTCTTTGCAAATCTCACAGACTGCAGAGAGTGGGAGGCCCGGCTGAGGGTGTACAGCACAAAAAAAAAAAAGACAAGTTCAACCACAGCTGCTACTAACAGTCTTTCTATGGATCAACCCTTTACGCTTCTAAACATCAGGTGTCTTCAGAGCCTTGTTGCTCCTGATGCTCTGAGCTGTTTGTTTCTCCTTCAACTAGAGAATCAGCTCTTTCTAACAAGCCCTGATTTGCCCTGTGTGACACTGACTTCAGTGATAAACTCATGAAGGAAGTTAGTTCAAATCTGGATCAGTCTGAGCCTTTGACTGGAGCATTGCTGCTTTACTTCTGTGTGTTTATCCATCCATTCTCATCCTCCATCTTTGATAGTAACGTCTAGAGTCATGTCTCTACATGGAACACTCCTATTGGCTCCAGTGGGTGATGTCACAGCCAATCAGAGTGTCTCCTTCAGAGGCCTAGCTGTCAGCTGCTTGTAGCCAAAGTCAATGGGATCAATCCTGTATTTTTCTGATCTCAGAGTGAGGAGAAGTTGCTCTGAGTTTATTGTAGTGACAGAATAAAGACAGAGAGACAAGGACAATAAGATATTTAGAGCATTAGAGGCTTTGGAGTTGATTTTTCATCATTACTGCTCCAAAGAATGAGCAGAACTCAGATCAGATAAAGAGAGAAACTTCAAATCAGCTCGAGAACAACACAAACACGTGTAACTTTTCTTTGGTTATTCTGGTTTACAGTGTTTTCTATCTAGAAAATAAGGGGAAATTCAATTTTTTAGTTTTCTCTGAGCTGTCTTTATTGAGTCACATATATAATTAGCTGAAGTTGAACTGATTCTGAATATGTGGAGACATTTTTAAAAACGACAACTTTTTAAGGAAAAACACAGATGAAAAAACAGAAAGACTGAATTTGGATCTGAAAGGTTTAATCTATAGACTATTTTACGACTGAACTAAAATAAACCATTTTTTCAAACAATAAGAGGAAAATCTACTTGATCATTTCATGTAAAGCTGCATTTAAATTAATGTGTTAAATGCAAGACTAATGAGTTCACTCAGTGCTGACCGAATCTGCATTCTGTAATTTTACATGTGGGGTCTGAGGAAGGGTGTAACTATGGAGACAGGAGGTTTTGCTGTCTGAAAAAGAAAGTGGGACATGGTGAGGACAAACAGCAGCTGGAGCCAGGAGGTGACAAGTGCCAGCCAACCAGATGGGACAGTGACCTGCACAGATCACCATTGGAGAGAACTGACTCATTGTGTTTGAGCTTTGGAAGTTTCTCTGTAGCCAATAGTGTTCATGTAATTACTCACTGCCAGAGCAGGGGGGAGACAGATGTCTGGACCACAGACTGTCTGAAAACCTGGACCTGAGCTCAGGTCAATGCTGAAGAGCCTTAAACCTGCATTTGATTTAATGACCATGAGGGGGCGATTCCACTGGTCAGATTGTATTGAAGTCTATGGGAAAATGTCCCTACTTCTCCCTTGATTTATTAGCTCAGTAAATGTTTTCCTAATGAGTTTATGGTCTCAGTCTCCAGTTTCAAGTCTTCAATACAACATGATGTTCATTTTTAAATGATGGTCCATATAGAGGAAAATAGACCTTAAAGAAGGGGATGAACTAGGGGGTGTGGTTACCATGTGATTGACAGACTGTACCACCCAATCAGGATAGAGTACAGAGCAGGTCAGATCCACCCCTCAATCCTCCTCAGCTCCACCTCATATAGTACGAGGCTCACAAATTAATGGGTGATGTCATGGTGGGTTGACAAAGTGCAAGTTTCAGTGCAAATTTCAACTCCAACATAGGACATAAATGGTCATTTCTCATTTCTTTCAGCTGTGCAGCCTCAGAGAGTTAGAGAGCAGCTACAAGGACAGCGAGGGCTGCATGATATTCAAAAATAAATTTTAAAAAATCATATTGTTATATATAGTCTGGAGACTGATCTGAATATAGCAAAGTGGCTAAGTTCAATATTCAAATCAGGTTAAACAACAGACTGTGAGATGTTTGTTTGGACATCATCATCTTTATAGCTTTTTTCAATGAAAATTAAATTCAGAGTTTCTCACTAAAATGGTGATTCATATCTCAATCACCAGTTAACTCATCACAGTAGCCTCACAACTCAGCCCCAGAACAAACTGCTTTTGTATCTATTCATCACTTGAAACCCTCTTTGGTCTTTGCAAACGTTTACACTGAGTGGACTCTGCTGCAGCCACCACTTCCTAAACCTGCAGTGTTGACTGGATCAATCATGTTCCAGTTTTAGAGAAAATTAAGAATTGAAAAGAATTGAATAAAATTCGTTATAATCATGACTAATTGCAACTAATTGCATCAGGCCTATCTTCAGTAAAGAGGTCACTCACAGAGAGACACTGTCGCAGCACACAGGTCTGCTTGAGCTTCCCTGGTCCTCCGAACTTCTTCATGTCTCTGCAGAAGTTACAGTCTCCGCACTCGGGTCTCATACAGGCCTCACAGCGCTTACACCTGCAGAGACAGGAAACACACAGCAAACCATCACTGAGGACACTTAACCACTCACACACAGTTACATGAGTTAATAAAGACTCAAAACCAAGTCCAAACTATGGGTATTAGCTGAGAAACAAGCCCAAAAACACACACAGATTTGGGGCTCTGTCTTATACCCAGAGCAATGTACAACACAAGTGTCTTTGTTAGTTTTATACCAACACAGTTGTCATTGTCCAATCAGAGTTGGTCTTAAAATAAGTGAGATTTGGAGGATTGTTGGCCCATTGTCATCTTGAGATATAAACATATGCACACTCTCACGCATGCATGCACGCTTTGTTACCTGACCCTGCGCCGCCTCAGCACAGACATGGAGGAGGCTGGTTTCTGAGGTCGGGGGATGATGGGTGTGGAGGCCAGTTTAGGACGAGGAGGTGGTGGTGGTGGAGGAGGAGGCTGGTACCATGAGGGCTGATGGAGAGAGATGCAGAGAAGTCAAAGAAATAATGAGATGAAAAGAATAAACAGGTACAATGTGCAGTATTCATCATGAACACTGGGTATAAATATGTAGTATACCACAGTTATTGTCAGTTAATCGATCGAGATGATTGGAAGAGATACAACAGCACTGGGACTATCCGTGTTAGATTTAAGCAAAGATGATCACATGTCCAGAAACAATATTTGAATTAAATTATGTATAATCACATCTCCAGGTGTGACATCAGCTGGCCTCGACCAATTAGAGGACAGTTAATCTCCCTCAGCTAACATCAGCTGTGATTGGCTCCACCTCCTGTGATAAGCAGTACAGATAATGGATGGACATTTGGTCTGATAACACAACCAAGCTGACCAGTGTTATAGGGTCAGGAAAATGTTTGTGTTCAGGAGCAGTGCAGAGTTGATGAGATGAAACAAATTATAGTCACAGAGCTGATTCATTTGATAAATGACAGAACCTGAAATATAATTTTCATCATGACATCACAGATGTATTGTTTATTATTGCTGCAGCCAATCCCATCAGATCTTTTTGTAGTTTGGGTTGTTTTGGCCTCTGGTCTCTGGTGGTCCACTTCTGGTGGTGAGTGGCAGCATCATCATGGAAATGACTCCACAGTGCAAGTACAGCTTTAACTTTATTCAGGTTGTGGATTTCAGAAGATGAAGAAAGTTCAGGTGTCTTTGACTTTGCAATTCCACCTGAGGATGCATGTCATTACACGACATTGGTATGAGCCAATATAAACGTAATTATATATTATATAATCACCAGATATGAAAATGTATTGTACCTGGCCAATAGGATGACATGTCAACTATGTGCATCAGCTAGCAACAAGCTCCAACGTGTTGGCAGTATGGAAGTATTTTAAAATATCTGAAACAGACAGAACTGCAATATGCAGTTCAAGGATTCAATCTAATATTTAGTGCACTACAGAGCTTGCTGTTTGTCACTGGGTCATTACAATGATGTTAGTGGCTCACACAGAAAACGGAGCTGGCTTTTAAGTTTGCATATTTATAAGTAGGGCCAACAGTCAGCTTTTTTTTTTGTGCACTTTGGAACAATGTGTTTTTCTATAGTATGTGCACTACTTTGTCAGGGTTGTCACAGGGGAAGGATTGTGCAAACCTGTTTAAGAACGTGAAGATTCATATTTTTATTTGGAAGTCTGTCACCAAGATGTTACAATGCTGTTTGTGAATCACAAAAAAAAAATGAATAAATAAAAGCCATAATTCTCTGTTTTACTATTACTATCTTAAGACAAAAATAAATGTAGCATATAATTCAAAATGAGAATAATCTGCCAGAAATGCACCAATATTAAAATATTGACGCTTCGGTATCTGCAAAATCTCCATTTCTACCTCTATAATTGTCACCATGACCATGTGAGGACTGCTCACCCTCTTTGGCCACTTGACAATGGGTTTCCCTGTGTAGGACAGCTTAGGGTTGTCATTGGCATGTTCTTTGAGCAGTGCCTGTAGGACAGCAGAGAGAAACTCAGTCAGTCAACAGGAAAAGTGTTTTGTTAAACCACCGGCAAAATAAGAGACACAGGCTGGTCGTACCTTGATGTGAGTGATGAGCGCCGGGGCATTGTGTATCCCTGCTGGGACACACTTCTTGTTGGAGGGCAGCGCCTCCAGTTTACCCAGCAGGTTCCACAGCCCCTCCAGCTCGAGCGGAGTCAGATGAATTTTAGATGCAGACTGCTGCTCTGAAGCTTCGTCAGCACTGGCCCCACCCAACTCCTCCTCCACCTGCTCCCCAGCCGGATCTGAGCCAGGCGGCTTCTTCAGGCCTGACAGATGGAACAAGTTTATTTACAACCAGTCGACGACAACGACACCCCCCCCCAATGTGTATGTCTGAGTTCATACCAATGCCCAGTGAGTGCTTCTGAAACTCTGGTGTGAGGTAGGATGTCTTGGTCAGGCTGAAGACGTAACGCTCCAACACATACCAGCACATCTCATAGTAGAAGGGGTAACGGAACTTCACTGGGACCTGTGGTAGATATGAAGGAAAACCATCAGAGTCCATCTGCTCCTGCCAGTCACAGCTTCAAGATGACTGTGTGTGCACCTACCCGTGTTCGGTCTTCTATGTTACAGATGTTAAGCTGCATAGGGATGTTGAAGCTGTGCAGGAAATTCCCTCCAAACACCATGGAGTCCACAGGAGTGTAGACAGCATGAATCCAACCTGAGTAGGGATGAGGACTGATTGGAATTCAATGATACCAAGGCCAATATTGATTCTGTTTCAGTCTGATTCTGTATTTTCTGTGTGGAAAAGGTAGATCTAAGTATTCAGTGTCAACACAACAGTTGAAGTGTAGAAAGGGTCAAGGTTTCTTCCTGTTCAAGGAAGGTTTTCCGTTGGGTCTTTGTGAATAATATAAAGAGCACTGTCTCGTGTCTCTGCTGGATACATTTTTAAAATGGCATGAGGTCACAATTACACTTTTTGGAGGGCTTTTAATTTGATGTGAAGGTTATAAGAAGTGGAGAGACGTCCATGCATCCATGCACGCACCCAATCCGGTCAGATGTTTGCATCTGTGACCAGTACTTGTCAGAGCGGTGCAGCCACGTTCCGGCTGCAGGAGGAGCGTTTGCTGCGGGATTCATGTTGGTTTGCCTCAAGGATCGGGAAACCCCACCTCTGATCACTTCCCTGGGAGAAATATTCTGACTTCAGCTCTCAGGCTGTGGTGGTTCTGTTAATTCCAGTCTGCAGCATAGCAGCAGAGCATGGGTTCAGCCTTCAGAGCAAAATGTTGGCTCAATGGTCCAATGCAAAGAAGTAAAAAGATAGTAAAGATCATCTGAGATGGGAACAAGGTATAATTATCTGTCATTTTTTGTCATAAAGAAACAGAAATGTCTGAATCTGCTCTATAGGTGAATCTCTCTCAGCAGGTAGGGTAGTAGGAGACGCAGGGCAGAATGTCAAAATGTCATGTAGCTCTGTCTTATTGTCTATATGAATAAAATCACTCCTTATCTCTACATTTTCCTATAACTATAGGAATTAAAACGATCAGATGCAGATGCTAGTTTCACAGTGCAAAATCAGTACCAGTGCTGAGGAGCCGAGAGATTCTGATGGTTCAGACAGTTTGGATTTGGTTCTTGATTCACATCCTTACACCTGAATGTAATATGTATGACAATCAAATCCTTTAGCATGTATTGACTGTGTGTGTGTGTGTGTGTGTGTGTGGTTTAGATCAACTTAGACTAAACCCTGTGTTTCTCAAACAGACCAAGGACTTAGACACTACAGACCACCTAACTACCAAACATCACTAATAATAGTTAACCCTAATGAGGGTACTTCCCATTCCAGCAGGACTCAGTATCACAGAGCCACAACTACTACTAACTGGTTTGACCATGATGTTACTGGTCTGACCTGAACCGTGTAGAGAATCTATGAGGAAGAGGAGAAACAGTCAACCAACAAAAGTATATTAATTCAGTTCATATTGTGGGTGATCACCACACATTGTGTGTGTGTGTGTGTGAGAGAGAGAAAGACAGGGACCTGAGGGAATGATAAAGGTGCACCCCTGCTTCAGTTCAATCCTCTGGCAGTCAGACGCTCGGTCTCCCAGGAAGACGTCTCCCTGTTTCCCTGACAGCACCCAGTTCTCATATAGCTCCAGGTTCTGAGGGGTGGGGGGGATCAGCCAGAACACCTGAAAACACAAACCTGCAATTAGCCTGCGCTCCGCTCTGTGAACCTCTCCATGGCAGTGTCATATTCTTGATTCGTCATTCAAAAGTCCCCACCTTGCTCCCTCTCAGTATGTGATACCACACTGAGGTCCCTCCAAAGTCAATGTGGAAGTCTGTGTAGCAGCCCTCCACACTCATCAAACAATACCTGCACACACAAGACTGTCAGCACTTATTTAATCCAGGTCAAATGAATTAGAAAAAGCAATCAATCCTTTTTGCAGCAACATCCTGAGCATGTGGACATACTTCTGTACTTTGGGGTACTGCATGTCGTTTATGGAGTTTGTCGAGTCTCTCTGTCTCTCTTTCAGGTGACGAGGCCACATGTTGTCAACCCAGTCGATTAGATCCACCTACACAGACCGAAAGGTTCATTTCAGACTTCAGAGACAGATTTTCTGCTGACTGTACCAAAATGCTTCTGTCGCATTGATTGTGTATAATACAGACATGGAAGGTGTGTGAACGCACCGTGGCAGGTCTCTTGACCAGGTTCTCCAGCTTGGTGTGGCTGAACTCCAGGCTGATCACATTATAAAGCTTCTCTCTTTGAGATGGGGGGGTCTCATAATATCGTGTCCACTGGGCCATGGACATCTCTGTCCCTTTCTGAGTGCTCACATCCATCACATCTATCATACGTCTGCTACCTGAGAGGGACAGTGGTCAGTCACAGTACGACAGTCACTTTATAATCCAAGAGACATGCCGTTTCTCCTTCAACTAGAGAATCAGCTCTTTCTAACAAGGCCTATTTGTCTTGTGTGACACAAAGATTTGGATCAGTCAATAAGATATTTAGAGAATTGGAGGCTTTGGAGCTGATTTTTCTTATTTCTTCTTGTTTCTGTCTCTTGCTAATCATGAGATGTGACATCACCCACTGGAGCCAATAGGAGTGTCCCATGTAGAGACATGACTCTAGATGTCACTATCAAAGATGGAGGATGAGAATGGATAGATAAACACACAGAAGTAAAGCAGCAATGCTCCAGTCAAAGGCTCAGAATGATCCAGATCTGAACTAACTTTGTTCATGAGTTTATCACTGAAGTCAGTGTCACACAGAACAAATCAGGGCTTGTTAGAAAGAGCTGATTCTCTAGTTGAAGGAGAAACAGCTCAGACCAGCAGGAGCAATAAGACTCTGAAGACCACAGGATTTTTGGAAAAGTTTACACCGTCTTGGCTGAAGAGGGTTAGAGTCAAATCAAAATTTGTGGTGCCAATCCTGCTTCACTTCTAAAAAAAAAAAAAAAAAACAACACATTTGTTAATTAAGTAATTGGCAAATCTGATTTGATGATCAATTTTTTTCCTTTAGTAATTATATAAATAAATAAATGAAAGTGAGTTGTTTCCACATGCTTGATGGTGACAATTTACTGACAATCAAGTTGTAAAATCAGAACCTGAAGGTTTTGGATTAATTGTCTGCTGGTCTGACTGATTTTGGATTTTGGAATATTTAAGATTAAGTAATTGATTCAGAAAAATTGACATTTTTAAAGTTGAACCTGTAGAAGTGTTAAATGAAGAAAGGTCTTACCAACAAACATCTTGACATCATTGACACTGAAGTCAGGATCAGGCATCCTACACAACGACATGAGGTCAGCATGTTACAGGTTAAAGGTTAGTCCCTGTCAAATCAGAATCCAGGACAGTGGCACAATGTTCCAATTTTTTATTATTTTTTTTAATCTTCTTTCTGCAAAGGCTTTAACCTGTGAAAAGTGAAATTAATACTCCAACACGTTTTTCCAGACAAGTGCTGTTGTGGCTGTAAAAATAAAATGAGTATCGCACGCCAAGCAAGTCACAATTTACATGCATGTTACATCCCTAACTGGAACCACAGTCTGGGCCCTAAACCTGATAACCATTGTCTCAGGACAATGGTTATTTTCTTATCTAGTCCATCTATCGCTATCGAACAGTCCAATTTGAATATCACAGAGTTTAAAACACACTATAGATTATCTGGTCTGGAAAATGCTGCCTGTGCATCTTTCCGACATGCTAAGTTGCTGCTAAGACAGAGTAGAAAGTAGAGAGGTAAATGTGCAGAATAAAGGAGGAAGATAATAAAAGGCGAGTTCCTACTTGATGCCCAAACCATAAGGCCGCTCAAAGATGATTGGTTCAGTCAGACCGCCTCTCTGGATGAATTCGTACGTCAAGTCTAAGAAACATAATACAGTCATTTTAAAATTGTTGTTTTTCATGAGTCCTGACTGAAACTAAACCTGCTGGTCTCTACACACGGTTAAAAACCTCAGAGCAACCCGACTGTGCTCACTTACCTTTTCCCTCCATGCGAATGACCCGGTCAGAGCTGAACCTCTGACTGCTGACTTTCTCCTCCAGGTCAAACATCCTTCTTCCGTCAATCTCCTCGTCTGAGATGCCATCATCATGGTAACGTCGACGTGTACCAGCCCGCTGAGGAAAGGGACAAATGGGTGCATGGGTAAAAGAGGCATGGTAAACATAGGGCACAGAGAAAGGATAAACAGTGGGAGCAAGAAGAGAGCAGGACCAGTGCTACATATGAAACCTCCTCTAAAATAACACTTGAGATTAAAGGTGGATTTTACATTCAGAGCCCACTCCTGAACCCAAAGGCCTTCAGAAGCAGAGATGTTTCCTTGATGAGCTCCCTCTGACTCCTGGACCAGGCTGTCATAAACTCTGTGGCCCTGTTTAGACCTGACATCAACGCTTGTGCACTGAAGGCACATTAAGATCTGATCACTCAGACCACATTTAGAGATGGTCTGGACTACATTATTTTAGCAGTGAGAGCACAAACATGTCCTGGGCCACACTGAAGGACCTCCTCTGTATAAGCAGATGTTCTTACTCATCTGCAAATAAATTAGGGCAGCACACTGAGAAGAAAACAAAAAAGATTTTGATTATTTTGGCAGCTATTGTGATTTCAGTTGAAATTACATAATGCAGTTGAATTTTACCTGCACTTTGGCTATTCCACATGACCCATTGGCACATGACACAAATTTGATAATTTTTCCAATTAGTCCTGCAGCACTAAAGCCATGTGAAAATGGCTTCATCCTCAAGTTAAAATTTCAAAAAGGAGGTACATTACAGCTGATTTAGTTTGCCCAAATAGAACAGACCCTGCATCCATTTAATTTCTTCTTATTATTTTAATTTCTGGCAGGCACAGGAAGTGAACTGCTGCCTCCAGCCAGTTGCAAACAACATATTTGGTTCTTTCATACAAAAATGATGTTTGTGTAGACAGAGTGTGAGCAGAGTCTCTCACATGGTGTTTATATATGGGAAACATCCATAAACCAGCTGGTACAGGACCTTTAAGGCCAATAAACAAACAACTGTGACAAAGAAATTTACAAAGCAGGAAAAATGAACCCCTGGTGAAGCTGTTTCAAAACGTATCTCTAGTCTTTTTGTACTGGGCTGGGCTGAACTTTGTGGTGAACACCAGACAGAGCCACTGCTCTGTGTGTTGCCATGGTTACTAAAATAAATCCGAGAAAAATATGTGAGTAAACAAACGCAGCATCCAGTTTTTTTTTTTTTGTTTTTGATGCCTTAACCTATGAAAGATAGTGAATAACCGAGGGCCAACGCGGGAAAACCCCACTTTTACACTTACCAACCGTTTGCTGTACCGCGGCTTGGAATCATCCATTGTCACAGGGAAAACGAGACTTGTGTCTAGCGCGGGGTGTCAACGCGGACCCATCGGGGAACTACGCTCTCCCCCGGCGCCACATGGCTGCACTGGGTTGTAAACAAGCGACAGGAAGGCGTGTGTTCACGGGCTTTCCCCACCGGGTCCACTGACCTGAAGTTACAGAACTGCGAGCCTCCCGTTCCGCTAATGTTAACTGAGGTGACAACACGTTCCGCTATCTCCGTGGAGCTCGCCCAGGTTCACGTTAATCGGTCCCGGCGTCAGCTCACTCACTGTTAACACACGTTGGGTGAACTAACGGGCTGTGGGAGGCTCGATGTCCGGCCGGGCTCATAGAAAGAGGGTGGCTACAGTCCCACACTGACTGAGAGGGAACAGTTACAGTTTTCTCTATCTTGGCATCTCTGAACACTCGAGCTTTGTCCCTTGCCTTGTATATTCTTGGTCGTGTCCAGCTAATGTTAGCTCTTTGGAAAACGTACTGCTCATAACGGCCGCGAACTCAACATGATCTGAAGTCGCGTCAACAAACCCACGTTCAGATATTTCTGACGAGCTGAGACAAAGGGCGGGTATTGATGCTGTTCGTATTAATAGCTCAGTTTAAAGTTGATGCGGAGTCCGAACAGCCGCCATTTTCCATCCCATCACAAAACATCACCACGCTCCGCCCACAAAAGTACAATAAACCAATCACAGATATGTCGACGGCGCGTTCATTGGATAACAGATGTGTCACTCACACGAGTGATTTGTAAACCGTGATTGGATAAAAGTAGCCAATAGAAGTGTAAAGGAGCTGGCAAACTCCCAATAACAGCATGATTTGAAGACGGTCGTAAAGCTTATTGGTTCATTTGCCCACAGGACGTTAATCAATGGTCTAGCGCACGATCAGTCAAGAGAAGTAGCCAATCACGCACTGACATAAACACAGTAACCACCACCCCATTACCCGATATAACTGGTCATCACTCAGAGAAAACCATGATCACTTTAAAATACCCCGCTTTGCAGTCCTTACCCCCATATTCACACCGCTCCGTCCGCTTCCGACCGCCCGCACTGATCCGAGGCGTGTGGCGTCCTCTGCGTCCTGTGTGCTCCCCGCTACTGGCTCACATCGCACGGACACGTTTTGTTGCCTTCACCCCAATGAGGAAGTGCCCGCAGGGCCATAAATGGAAGTGCGCTCTAGACAAACCGCCGCCGATTGGCTGGAAGATGTTGCATCGCTCCTGTGATTGGTTGTAGGAACATGTCTATCAAATTCGCACAGCCAGAGTACGGCGAGCGAGAGGAACACGCCAAACTGATACGCACTTCAGAACGAAACAAATATAAATGATCACAAGCAAAAACACATAACAGGCTGGTTTTTATTCTCGTCAACGGCCGGACAGAGCTACAAAGGACTTGGTTTTACAGCGGGATAAAGTCAGTTATAAACTGCTATAAGGTGACTGGCGGCAATTAATGTATGCAGAAAGACAAGGACACACAATCATGCTACATGTAGTCATCGCTAAGTGTCACACAAACTAACAAGTGACCTCTCTGAGTGAACCATGGTTGACCACTCGTCCTGCCCCATTTCCATCCTGCCCCACTGAGGCCTGTGAGATGGGCGCCTGTCGCACAACCCGGCTGCAGGACACCCACAACAGGTGACCCAGCAACACAGGATGTAGGTGCAAAGATGTCACGTAGTGGAAACATATTATTTCTAGCCTGTGGATGTTCAGGCTGAAATTGCAGTCGATAAAATGTGACTATGGATTACAGGGGAACACTAGAACTGTGAGCCGCAGAGTAGCCGACTGCATTTGAGAAGAAGGATGCAAATGTGAAAGAGCAACTGGGGTCAAGCCATGGTATGAAATAAGAAGGGCCTCTATGGAAGTACAGCTGTAGTCCTTTAAAAAAAAAAAAAAAGAAGTGGGGAAAAACGCACAAACACATTTTAAAAACGAAAGCAATCTTTAAAATAAATACACAAACAATTAAGACCTGAAGCAGTTAATCACCCCCAAGGCAGTGTCATTGTAATCAAACGGAGCAGGGGTGTGTTTATTTCCATCTCTAATATAACACCTTCAGAATTTACATCTATTCTCTGGTCAGACAGCATCTGCTATCAATAATCTGATGAACATCAGTTCAACATCAAAACCAGGAAAGTGGCTTCCCTCTGTTGTCACACTGAAAAATGATTTGAACAAAGGCCCAGTATCGAGTCACAGCAGGCGCTTACATCCACAACATGATATGATTTGTATCATTAGATGCAGTCGATAGCATAAGTATTGGCACAGAGGTACGGTTTCCACATCACAACACAAATAACAGACAAAGGTACAAAAGGATAAGGATGGCTGTCTCAATACTTACGATACTGACTTCATAGAGATGCATCACAATGACAGGCAGGGTGGTAGTCATGCACTCCTGCTACAGGGTTGAACTCTGACCTCACTCACATGTCAACAGCCTCTGTTACCCACCCTGACTCATCTCAGGGGTTTCTTGGATTTAGCAACTTTCTTAATGTGAGGGTAGGATCCTAAAGTATCTGAATCACAATGAGATATAAGTTCACTGAAGAAGTTCTCTCAGGTTTGATGGCTTTGTAAGAAACCTTTCAGTGTGAAATGGCGACTGGGCTACAAAGGTACAGTGGCCCTGAGAGCTCAATGTACCGCAATTTAAGAAAAGACATGCAAATACACAAAGCACTAAACCACGTCTGTGTCCCACTTCAGGGTCTCGTCCTTTAGAGGCTGCATGTGTAGACCAAACCCATTACAGTTCGTGCAACTAGACTGTCTCATCTCAAAGGCTCCTTCATGTGTCCTCTTCTTAAGAAGCTCTAACAGGTGGATCCTTCGTGGCCCATCCTTTCCCAACATTCATTGTGTCACTAATGAAAATAATATGTCAGCAAAAAACACCAACACAGAGCCTGAGGATCACACTGTTACATGTCAGTGTTGGGTTCAACTGTTAAAACCAAGGGCTTTAAAATCTCAGGTTACTGTGGAAAAAATGGCAAGGTAGTGCAGTGGTTAGCACTGTCACCTCATGACCAGTAGGTTCTGGGGTCGGCCCCTTACCTTTGTATACCAGGTCCTCCGAAGAATGTGGCCCCTGAACTGGGACAGAACAGGTTCACCCCTGGAAACACCGTTGTTGTCATTATTTGCAGCTCACCTGTTGTCAGATTGATAAATGTGTTTTGTCTATTTGCAGTGTTGCAGCATGTTGAGCTCTCAGGGCCACTGCACATACAATTTTTCAAATGTAACAAGTGGACACAGAAGTAAACAAGGTGATATATCCTGCTGGGACAGAGCTGTGCTCAGCTGGACACCAGATTTACTCCTAGAAAACAATATCTTGGTGATCCTGACCTTTCATTTACTGCCGGTTCAGTTCTCCTCTTTTTAGCTCATCCAAAATCAATGGACAAATCCTGCACCTAACACTGTTCAGACTCACACACATACAACAATCAGGTCAGAGCCACAGAGGAAGGATGTGTCTCCGACAGAAATGACTGCACTGATTTTTCACTTCAATAGCTACACAACCTAACACAACTCAGCATAACAGCTCTACAATACATCTCACCTTTCTGAAGCCTATAATGTCCTGTGGTCTGTTGGTTCAACTGCAGCGGTTCTGAGGTTTGTTTAATTCCTGCCTTGTTCAACTCAAATCAAATGTCCCTGGGTGAGTTCATACTGTACGAGGCTGATGGATTCAATCTAAAATCCCTGGGGTCACATCAAGATCTCATCCATGACCTGTCAGGACAGAGGTGGACCCTGTGGATGAAACTACTGATCCAGAAACGACACTGACACTAAGTATAACCATGGAGAGTCTGAGAAGGTTGTGGTAGTTGTTATAATGGATAACTGGGAATGGATGCAAACGAGTGGAACCTCTATTTCTATGACAGTAAAGTGAGCCCTGCTCGGCCTCCTCCTACTCCTCCCCCTCCTCCTCTGCTGTGTGGCCTCCTGCAGGTTCTCTACTTGATGAAGCTGTAGACAAATGAGCCAAGGACGATGGCCAAGATCACACAGCAGCAGAAGATCATCATTTGTTTCTGGGTGCAGAGACACAAAGAAAGATTGCGTTAAATGTTGCTCCCCCACTACTTTGTTCTTCACATCATTCAAAACAAATACACTACTGAGCAACACAACTGACTCTGAGGTAACACCTTTTTTCCAGACCTGCTCAGCATGTTGGGTCTGCAGTTAACCTTTGACCACTTTCTGCTTTATCATTAAGACCAAACACACATGGTTCAAGACCTGGTCCACTACAGAAGAGTCTAAAGTAGCAACATAGATCAGAGCCTTCCTCCTCAAGCGGGAAACTAAATGATCATGATTGATCATGTCACAATCACGACTCCACTCAACAAGTGCTCGTAGCAGCCAAATCAAATTTCAACATTTTTAGTTGAAAACAGGAAAAATACTGTCTCATTCTGTCCCATAGCACAACAGGTGCAACAATAATTCCTCATTTAAGTAAATATAAGAAATCGAACAAGTCATTTTGCAATGTCTGAATTTTTCTATTCAAATGAATATTGTGAATTAAAGGTCATATTTAATCATTTTAAGTGGTATGGGTAATCAGCAATTAGGGGTTAGTTTAATATATAAAAGTTTGGTGGGTCTTTGAGTAACTGAGAGAAAAGCACAAATTGTTGCAACCATCCTCAGCCTGGCTTACAGTAATTCTGTCATCTCAGCAACCAATCATACAGTAGGTGGATGATGATGGTGGGTTTGTTTCCCGTGTGTTTGGTTGGATGAAAGACGACTCCAGGTAATTATACAGTAAAAGCTCCACCAGCTGTGACATGACTTTTAAAATGTCTCAGCATGTCATTACATCCTCGCTGCTGCTGAATCCACTCACCCTGCGTGCCTCCTGCTGGTATTTGGCTGCTTTCTTGGTATCAGCCACCGCCCTCTCAACAAAGCCCACTGACTGGTCCATGTTGCTCTCGATCCTGTCAATCATACCACCCTGGTGGGGGAGGGGGGAGAGACAAGATGGAGTAATGTGAAAGATGAAAACACAGAAAGACTGAGCAGCTGAATAATGTTCTCACAGAGCTGGGCGAACATGACACATGTTGATCTCTGCTTGACAAGCATCCACAAACATCCACTGGCCAGTACATCAGCAGGAGAGCTGATGTACTGGCCAGTTGCTCTGTAGATGTAGTGGGATCAGTTGCTCTGGGATCAGTAGTTCTGGGATCAGCAGTTCTGGGATGAGTTGCTCTAAAATCAGTTGTTCTGGGATCAGTTGCTCTAAAATCAGTTGTTCTGGGATCAGTTGCTCTAGATTCAGTTGTTCTGGGATCAGTTGTTCTAGAATCAGTTGCTCTGGAATCAGCAGCTCTGGGATCAGCACAGGGTCACAGTGGGTTGGCCCTATTTTATATGACCTGGGCAACACAATATGACCTGGGGCCGTTGCTTTTTTTGGGGGGTGGGGGAGTATCTCTTGTGTGTGTGCGTGTGTGTGTGCATGTGTATATACCTGGTTCTCCACCAGCATAGCGATATCGACAAACATGTCATGGAGCTCTTTGATGCTGCTCTCCAACCTCATGATGTCTTTGTGACGAGCCTCGATCTCATTCAGGGCCTGCTGGTTGATCTTAGACTCTGTAATCTGGGAGGGAAAAAAAGATTAAGAAAAACCAAGAGGAAGATTAACAGGGAATAAATTATGATTATCTGATCATTATCCTTCACACAAAAAAATGTTAATTTAAACATCAGTGGATGTTCTCAACACAGAAAATAGATTGATTATCAAAATTAATGGACTGATTGATTGGCTGCCTCAAGGTGTTGTCTTATTTCACAGTGTTGCCCTCCTCGCTCTGTCAGTCTCACCCCGGCAGTGAAGACAGCTGTGTTTCCTCCCTCCAGCATCTCCTCAAGTTCCTCATCAGTTGTTGTTTTCCCCGCTGTGAGGGACACAAATGAACATCTGTGAACAGCTAGTTAAACACAGGTGGTTGAGACACTCTGAGGTTACAATCAAAACTTATGTGCTGATAAAAAGTGGATCAAGCACACCTGCCCTGACTGAGGTTCAAGGCACCTTTTCTTTTGTTTTGAAACTCTGATGCACCATACACTATGGTCCTCACAATAGAAGAACCAATCACAGCTAGCTCCTGCACTGTGACCTCTGACCATCTAAGGAGTGAAAAAAACATTTGTAATAATGTTGTTAATTTAAACTCATAACAGGTCAGAATGTGCCACACCTGACAACAACATACTGGGACGTGTCTCTTGTCCCAAACCATGATCTGCAGGAAGTGGTTAGTGTGTTGTGGTGTTACACACAGACCTAAACAACTATAATAGACATGTTATGAATTCAAATGACAGCGATGTAACCCAAGAGTCACAGTAAGGAGTAATCACTCCATCTGACGCTGTCAGACTGTGACCTGTGGGAAGTAAAATAAAACCAAATGTTGTCCTGTTGTGTAATAATCAGCTGTCACTCACTGATCTCTAGCTGCCGGGCAATTCGTCCTTTGCTCTTATCTCTGAAGTCGACTTGAGCTTCGTTGTACTTTGTCATCACCTCCACAAACTTCTTGGCCAGGATGGCATGCTGGGAAAAATGAAAATGCACATTCCCTGTTACCTAACTGTGAAACATGCCGGTCTCATAAAACATGGAATCAATATAAAAAAATTTAAATAAAAGAAATTCATATTGCAATGCCACAGAAACATTCCCAGCAGCTGCTGTCCATGGTACTGAAAAGCCTGCACTGTCAGAGCTTACAGCAACATTTAATATGACATATATTACAGGTACATGTTTTACATTAAACATTAATGTTTTATACTACAGGTCCATGTTGACATGAAAGGTAAATGTTTTATATCAAAGGTCCATATTTGAACTTCTCCAGTCTTTTATTTGAAGGGTTTATAAGAGGTTTGTGGTTTTAAAAACCAAAAGGACCAGCGTGACATTCACCCTTGACCTCCACTTCTACAAACTTCCCATGACATTGTATTGTCTGACCTGTGACTTGCGTATCCTGAGGTCAGCTGAGGCCCTCTCATCTGTGTTTGACTCAAGCTGGCGCTCAATACCTGTACACACACACACACACACACACACACACACACACACACACACACACACACACACACACAGATACACACAAACATTGTGACAGGTTATCCAGAGAGCACGTCTCCAATCACAACTCAGTATCACCTGCACAGCAACACAACTTTTGTAAATGACACATGAAAACATCCCTGTGGTGTCTGATATCTGTGTCTGGGACAGGAAGTGAATAAACAGAGCAGACACTGACTCTTGAGTTTGTTTCTGGCGTTGTTGGCTGACTTCTTGATTTCATTGGTCAGAGCTTCAACGTCATCTTGTGTCTCTGAGAGAGACAGAGAAAGATTGTCAAGAGTTAACATAAAGTCCTACACTGAAAACATTATAATGTGTGTGTGTGTCAGTCACTCTGGTCAGATGTGGGGGCCGACAAGATGGTGGAGTAGAGCTTTTTGATTTCTGTCACACTCTCGTCAATCTTGTCAATGCTGATGCGAATATCTTCGATCTGAAACACACACACACACACACACACACACACACACACACACACACACACAGATCAACGTTCAAGAAATACATTTCTCCTTTACACGTGAGGAACAGACTGAATACCTGAGCAAAGAAGTCGTCCATAAAAGCTTCGTTCTCCACAGGAACCTCAATGTCATCACCCCCAACATCACTCTTCTGTTAGACAAACACACACACACACACACACACACACACACACACACACACAAAGATTTAGTATACTATTTTAATCCAATTAAACTGTTTTACCAGATGAGTTTCTTATCCATAGCAAAGGAAAATTTGTTAAAATGTTATCACCACAGCCTGTTGTTTACAGTGTCATTTACAGACTCTGATGATGCAATCACGATGTCATCAGTCAAGACTTAAAGACCCTCTGATGAAGATCCAGAGTTTGAGCGTCTCCACCTTGAACTGCAGTGAACCAATGATAGTCATGGTTTCATACGTCACAAAGGAACCAATCCCATCCACTTGTGGTGACGGGGGTGGTGCTAAATAAACGGGAAACCTTGTCAGTACAGAGAGTTAGCATTAGCACAGCCGTTACCACTGTGTAAGCCGTTGCCAGTTACAAGCTAACCGAAATAAAGAAATAATAGATGCTAAATATGCTAACCATTCTGATTCATCTCCTGGTCTCTAATATCTAATGACCATCAGGGGGCGACTCCACTGGTTGTTACAGAAGTCAATACAACATGATGTTGATTTTTTAAATGATGGTCCATTTAGAGGAGAATAGCAGGGGATGATTTAGGGGGCGTGGCTACTGTGTGATCGGCAGACTGTCCCACCCAATCAGGATAGAGTACAGAGCAGGTCAGATCCACCCCTCACTCCTCCTCAGCTCCACCTTCTCCAAATATGGTTTCTACTGGTTTCAAAAACCAAGATGGCTGACAGACAAATTACGAACTGGAGGCTTTAAAACAGTAGCTCACAGACTGATGGGTGATGTGGGGGGTTGATACTTGGTCTCAACAGAGTCTTAATCTGAGTCAGGGTCTGACTGAGGCTCAAACATGAGGCGCTGATGTTTCCTTCTCTAACTATCCTCATTCTCTCTCCTCTCTCACCTGCCCACCTGGATCAGCTGGTGGTGGGTGGGGCTAAGGCCTGGTCTCTGAACCAGGAAGTCAGAATAGATGAGCTTCAGACAGTATTTGATTTTTGTGAATCAGGTGACAGTAAAACTCTGCTTCCTCCTGGTACTTAAATCAAACAAACCTAGCTGTGTCAGCTGCGTCGTAGAGCGGAGGAGAGAGAAAAGATACTCTTATTTCTTTCTTTCTTATTCACTGTGTTGAGTAAAACACATTGTGTTGTAGACAGGTGTGACCTCTGCAGGTGTTAGAGCCACAGGCACTGCAGCAGCAACAGGTACACTGGAGTTAAAAAGAAACGCACCTTCGACAAGTGCAGAGGAACACAGCCCCCCCTTGCAAAGCGATCTGTGATCCTGCTGCTGTCACGTGAGGCCTCAGACTCACATCAATGCAGACCTCCATGATAATAACATCATTAATATAATAATATTAATGATTATATTCGTGTCACATCAATATAGCGATCTGATATTCATATTGATGATTTAATCAGGCGGGACCGTCAAACCACGACGCTGCCGCAGGGCCTGTGCTGGCTCCAGGTGCCCCACGGGGGGGGCCTACCTCCTTCAGCTGCGCCAGTCGGTCCTTCATCCTGAGGAGGAGGACGTGGAGACTAACAGGTCGAGTGTAGGTGCACCACAGCAGACAGGTGACTCCGCAGCCCGCGGCAGCGAGCCAGCAAGATGGCTTCCCAATTAACCAAATTAACCACGAGGAAATAATGGGTAGCTCCTCCAATCAATCCTGGGACCTGGGACGAGTGAGGGCCAGAGAGAGAGCGAGAGAGAGAAAGTTAGGTCAGAAGGAAAGAAGAAGAAGTGGTGGTCGAACAGGTCCTGGTTCTTCCCTGTGAGCTAATACTTGTGGTCAACCTGAGGCTCCACTAAGCCTCTCTCCTCTAAAACCGGATTAGGACAGTAGTACTCAGGAAGATAACACCCCCCCTCAACAGAGCACAAGCCGTTTGTCTGTAACATGCAAATCTGTCTTTTTTAAATTCATATATTTGTTATTGAAATAAAGAATAAAAGAAAACTGACAGGCATCAAATATTTCTTCTTTACTCCCCTGTTTACCGGCTAAAAAGGAAGAAAATTATTCATATACATGTCATTTATGTCGCTATATCTCTATATCAAGAGTAGTGTTGCCATATGTCACAATAAGGAGATAGATTATAATCACATCCTCCGGATATAAGTTTATAATGTACAACATGAAATGTGAATATGTTAATATTCACATATTCACATGAAATGTGAATATGTAAAAATGTCTAAAGGATGATTTTTAAATAAACGACTTAATATATTTATTAAGAATATATATTGCATTTTTCTTTTTTATGACAACAACATACTTTATAACTCTAAATACAAAGTGACAAATTATAGCATAGTTTAGATGTGTTTTTAACTTAAATAATTAAACATTAAACCTTTTTTATTTCTATATTATATCAACATATATTAAGGGTGGATATACATTATATGTACATAACAATATAAACATACATATTTGCATATGTCAACATATATAATTGCGATATTTTTTTAATTATTTTTTTTACATATATGAGTTTACTTAATTTAAACATATTTCATGTGTGTAAATTTAATATACAGTATGTGGATTATTACGGTGACGTATGGTTTGAATTTTTCCTCACATGTAATTCATTAATTTCCGTCCTGTCTTTTATTAGTTATTCATTTTTTTTTTTTTTGATGTAATTTCTAATTTTATGATGATGATGATTATAAACAGCAACAATCATCCCCATTAACAGATGTTAAGTTTCAGTCCTGTTGCCTCAGACCAGGTGAATAAAGAGCCTGCGGGCGCTGTTACACCGTGTCCTCATCAAATGTTTAGAAATGTAGGCGTTCAGTGCGCCTGCGCCAAATCCTGAAACCACACAAATTTTGTGAAATATTGAAGAACCACAGTGAATTATTTGTCAGAGAGCGCAAACAGTGATTGAGAAAAGCCCGATGAAGCTGTCACCTGTCCACTGATCACCAGCAGACAATTTAGGACAACTTATTGAAAACACACTCAGTTTGACTAGTATCGGTCTTCTCGGTGCTGTGAGTGTGTGAGTGATGGTGACACATGGACTCAAACGGAGGGAAATCATCTGTTAGAAGAACCTGCGTCCCTGAAAACCACCGGGATCATCTATTCATCTATTGTCATACGTTTAAAATCTTTTTTTGAATAAAACACAAATATATCACTGTATTTTTGTTTCGAATTGAAGTAAGCCAGTATAATTCGTGAAATAAGGCTTGGACTCAGCAGCAGGACAAAAAAATAACAAATATGGCAGGAAGAACCGATATTAAATATCATATCTAATTAAATATCATATATTATTTTGTTTTATTACTTTGTGTTTCTGTTAAAGGTCCATCCGGTCTAAAGGTAGATGTTAAAGGTCCATACAGTCTAAAGGTAGATGTTAAAGGTCCATACAGTCTAAAGGTAGATGTTAAAGGTCCGTACAGTCTAAAGGTAGATGTTAAATGTCCATCCAGTCTAAAGGTAGACCTCCATGTGGTCTTTGTTCATAAATCAGGTCTAGGTTCTATATTAATACAGTGAAAGTATCTAAGGTTTCAGTCCACAGAGAAGTGCTCACAGCCTGTATTCAGAAACTGAGCCGTCAGGACTTTGTGATGTCACAACAAAGCAGTCACCTCCCATAGCCATACCCCAATCCCAGACCACATGCCCGATCACTTCCTCCTCAATGCCCCCAGTTGTTACAGATGCTGCAGCTCCAGTCCACCTGAAGACTCTGTCTTCTTCTTCTCCTCCACACAGCAACACCACGCATCGACCCAGTGGTTTGCACCAGAACCATTTCTAAGGCTCTGGTTTGTAGCTTTATTGTGTGTTTAGCTCACTACAGTGCCGACTGACCATTGGTGTTATGGGAGAGTTTTACCAAGCTACAGTTCTGTGGCATGTAGTTGGTCTGGCCATGTGTCAGAAAACAGTCAAACAATCATTAGAGACGAGCCTCTCTTCTGTACAACAGGTCAGGAATTATATAGTATTGAGAGAAATAGGTGGTGGCATTCTGTCTCTCATTCATCTGTCTCTCTCTCTGCCTGTCGCTCTTTCATCTGTCTCTCCCTCCTGTCCCTTTTTCATCTGTCTCTCTCTTCCTGCCTCGTTTATCTTTCTCTCTCTCTTCCTGTCTCTCTTTTATCTGTCGCTCCCTAATGTCTCTTTCATCTTTCTCTCTCTCATCCTGTCTGTCTTTCATCTGTCTCTCCTTTCTGTCTTTCTTTCCTGTCTGTCTTTCACCTGTCTCTCCCTCCTGTCTGTCTCTCATGTGTCTCCCCCTCCTGTGTTTTGTTCATCTGTCTTTCTCTCTTCCTGTCTCTCTTTCATCTGTCTCTCCTTCCTGTATTAAATTTTACCTGATTCTGGTAACTACAGTTACTTGAATCTACTTCTGACCAATCAGAAGACGTCTCCTGTTCCTGTTGGACCACTGGTGTTAAACACACAGAGAGACCATAATAATCTGACTGATTCATTTTCTGCTTCCACCACAGGCAGATGTGTCTCTACTGCCTCCCCAATCACAATACTTTGACTATTGGTTGTCTCATTTTCTGACGGTACGTGAAGGCAGCCTTCCCCCGGAGGTCTGTGCGCAGCAGACAGGAACCGACAGACAGGCACCGACAGACTGACCTAGAGCTGAGCTCACCGACAGACAGGCACCGACAGACTGACCTAGAGCTGAGCTCACCGACAGACAGGCACCGACAGACTGACCTAGAGCTGAGCTCACCGACACACACGCACCACACAAGGTAAGAGACACCGATCGCGCGCGGGGGGTCCGTTTTTGTAGCGCGCGAACAAACGGAGACATAATGTTCCCAAACGTGTTCGGGCTCCTCCGCGGAGCTGCACGCGCCTCTGGGGCTCAGCATTCATCAGACTTTCAGCCCCGTGCAGCGCGCGCTCGGGGGAAATGGAGAAATGTGAGGGGTTAAAAAATATATATATGTGTGTGTGTGTGTGTGTGTGTATGTATGTGTTTATGTATGTATGCTGCTCAGAGCCACGCCCTTTGTTGTCTTTGTTGTCTTCATATCGGACATGCCACCAGGTCTCTCTGTGGGGGGACACTCCTATACCCTCTTTCTCTGTGGGGCTTTCAGGTGCTCTCGGAAATATCAGCAGTGATGGGTGGGACTGCATCATTTCCCACCAAGATTAAGTTGAAAGGAAAGTAATTTTAAAGAAATGAGCCCATAGGTCAGATTCCACCCTGAGGTAGGCACTCTTCCAGTCCACCTTGCCTGTCTGTAACTCACTTGTGTCAGAGATATAATTTGTTTCATAAGTAGTAGTAGTAAAATCAAATCCTGCAATGTGGGTGTGTTGTTGTGACATCAAACAGGTTTACCTTTAGACTGTATGGACCTTTAATGTCTACCTTTAGACTGTATGGACCTCTAATGTCTACTTTTAGACTGTACACAGCAGCATAGCTGGAGAAATGTTGGTGCAGCTCTGCTAAATTAAGATGCAGCTCTGCGTCAGAATAGACAGGGAGCAGCTGAGGCAGAGAGGTGCAGACTGAATGGACTGATGGGTCCTCCTCCTCAGGTCAACGAATTGTCCAGTCACACAGTGCTGTAGGTATGTGACTAGTTGGTTGAAGACATGTCTGAGTTACCAAACCAAAACTGTCAAAACCAGAGGCTGCCACAGATTCAGAGTCTTGTTTGCTTCCTGATCTAAATCCTGATTTTCAACTTAAGACTTGCTCCTGTTCGAGCTGCACTGTGTTAGGAATCATTTCCTGTCAGGTTAAGTAAGGTCAGGCTTTGAAATAAAAATATCAGTGGTCTGTTGTGATTGAAGAGACCTGTTGCTGTAGACTCTGAGTTTATTATTGGCGTTCACAGTGAAATGGTGTTGAAGGTGGCACGACCACTGAAGGGTGCAATGGCCCTTATGCAATTATTCTGTTTCCAAGACAAAGCCTCTTGCACCCACACCCTACACCCAACAGAGAGTCAGCCAATTTGAGTTTAATCTGCTGATTTGATCTGATTGACATCATGGTAGGTCGTGTTAATATCAAAACATTTTAAATGCTAAAAATACTAACTCCACCACAGGCCTCCCCTCACCCGTCAAAGCTGTAATTGGCTGCAACTTTATTTTTTTGTTAAATGGCGTGGTTGTGGTGGCACAGTGTCTACCATGAAACAGGAAGTAACCCTTGAGTGATTTACATGAAATGTTCACACCTGATGTACAGGAAGGTGATGAGCATTGGCTGTGTCAATGCTAACAACAGACAGGATTCAGGCTCCTGCCTGAATCAAACCAACCTGTGAATGTTTGAACACAGCAGTGTCATGGCTCCCCTCCTACTCCTCTCCTGTGTGTATATGGGATGAGGGTGTGGCCTCCACTCCACTCACTTGGCTCATCAACTCGCCTGGTTCCAATCTATTCATCAGCTCATGTCTTCAAACACTCTGGTTCTTCTTCCACTCATCACCAGATTGTTCCAACAACCTAGTCATACCTACAGCAGTTGATCAGAGGTTCCCCTGTGAATGCTCTCCTGTGTTCCTTGTGTCGGAAGCCAATTCCCCGCCGTGCCTGTATACAATCGTCCAGCCGGTTTGCCATACACCTGCTGGCTCTTGCCTCTGCTGCCTCCTCCACCTTTTGGACTCTTATTCAATCTATTAAACTTCTGTAACCTGTTTTCCAGAATCTGTGTCTTCTTCTGGCTCCTGTAAACATAGCCATTACAAGCAATTTATCAATGACCTGTCAGAGGAGAGGGCCAGCTGCAGTGGCCCAGGCTTGAATCCCAGCTGTGTCATCCTATCTCTCTCCCTGACTGTCCTGTCTGTCTCTCACTGTCCAATAAATGACTTTTAAAAAGAAAAAAATACATTCAGTATGTGTCAATGTGACAAAATGGACTGAGGTGAGTATAAATGCAACAAATGTACTGTTAATGGACACAGTTTGATGGACGCACTTTCCCACAGTGCAGTGCACAAAGGAAATTGCCTGTTTATAGAAAACCAACCAATTTCAATGAGGTCCTCAGTTTGAAAACATTGACTTCACAGTCCACACAGACCAGGTTTAGACCAAGTTTGGTTTTTGTGAAGGTTGTGCTGCTTCCTGTTCATGGTACCTCCCACCCCTCTCTTGCTGCTGAGTAGGCTGTGACACACACAAACACACACACGGACGCACGCACGCACGCACGCACGCACGCACGCACGCACGCACGCACGTCCAAGCAGAGGAATTCTGAGGGAAGGCCATAAAGTGTCTGACCACTGTGATGGTGATGATTAGTGTGCAGTCATTGTAACCAGGGTTACAAACCTCTGCTGTGTGTGCGTGTGTCATAAAATCCCATAATACCTGTATCTCATATTTAATCATTAATGCTTCAGAACTTTTAGGATTAATTGACCAACAGTTGTCAGTACATCTAACAGTACGGAGCAAAGATCTGCTGTTGATTGATTTAAGTATAGGATAAAAACCAGGATCATATTCATTATACACGAAAAAACAAAAAATAGAAATGAATATCTCATTGTCTGAAACCAAAGAAGAAATAAAATCAAATGAAATAAGGTGGATCTTGCTCTCCAGCTGTAAGACATCTCTGCTCATTGAGGGTTGAAAACAGGTGGGTTCACCCTCTGGGGAGCAGAAAGCTGCTCAGTACGTTTAATAAGAATCAGTTTTAGTATTAAACTCATCTTTTCTTCTGCTGTTTCAGTTTTAAGCTTGTCTCTTCTTCTACTGTTTCAGTTTTAACCTTGTCTCTTTTTCTACTGTTTTACTGTTAAACTCATCTCTTCTTCTACTGTTTTAGTTTTTTTAATTCTTTACTGTTCCTGGAACTAACCGACTGCTTTCCGTTTAAACCAGTTTGCACATAGTCTGATTGAGTGTGGACGCAGCCTGACTGATGGCCCTCACTCAGCAGACGATCCTGTGCAGGGGCAGGACTCTGGTCCTCTGTGGATCCAGATTCTAATCAGCCTTCCTGTATTGTGTGCAGATGCTGTGGTTTGTGGTGATCCTGCTGGCTGCTGCCCTCAGTGTGGGTGAGTGTCATCTCATTAACTGATCTCACAGTGATGTGGGGATGATGGAAGTGAATTAATCTGGGTCCAGTTTTACAACTACACACACACATGCACACACGTGTGAGCACCATAATCAGCTGTTTTTTCTACTCCTTCCTCATTGGCTGTTCAACTGAGAAATGTCTTGATAAACCCCAACACATGAAGTATTACAAAACCATGAATATTTATGATGTAGTAACAATGCTAATTAACATCTGTAGTTCATGGAAAAGAGAACAAAGCATTTCTGTATCCCACATTAACGTGTTAATGTCACCAGTGTTTCAGTTCCCCCTTTTTTATTATTTTTTTGGGCCATTTTGTGCCTTTATTATGATAGGAGAGCATAGAGAGACAGCAAATGGCACAGAAAGAAGGGAATTAAACCAGGAGCTTACCTGCTTAGAGCACTCCACAAGATATACACCCTAACCACCTGGCCATCGGATTGCACACGAAAGTGGATGTAGACTCTGGGTCTGTAAAGTGAATCCAATGCTGAAGAGCCTTAATCCTTCATTCTCTCTAATGACCATCAGGGGGCGACTCCACTGGTTGTTAAAGAATTCAGATTGTATTGAAGTCTATGTGAAAATGTCCCTACTTCTCCCTTGATTTTATTTATTTATTTTTTTATTAATGAGTTTATGGTCTCAGTCTCTAGTTTCAAGTCTTCAAAACAACATGATGTTCATTTTTTAAATGATGGTCCATTCAGAGGAAAATAGGCCATAAAGCAGGGGATAAATTGGGGGCGTGACTACTGTGTGATTGACAGACTGTACCACACAATCAGGATCGAGTACTGAGCAGGTACAGAGCAGGCACTCCTCCTCAGCTCAACCTTCTCCTCCAAACATGGTTGCTCACAAACTGATGTGTGATGTCACGACAGGTACCACTTGGGGATGACCGGCTAAATAGATATGGATGCCACTTCTCTGACGTTACCCACAGGTTTCTCATGCTCAGAGCGAGCTGCTCCACCGGCACTGCCTGACTCTGTGCCTAACTCCCAGCTAATCCAAATATGGACAAAGAGGTGGAGCTAAGACTCCAGTGAGTGCTGGTTTGTGTCAATCATACGCTCACCCACCTGTCATTCAAAGAGGCCACTCCCTAATTCTCCGTCAAATTAACCCTTAATTAACTGTAAACAGGTGAATTCTTTAAGTTCTCCTCTTCAGTCTCAAGAAGGAAATTATAGTCTCTGGACTGACTCACTGCTGGACCAGACTCTAGTGGACTTTAGAGGAACTGCAGGTCTAACAGGTGTCTGTGGACTGACTCACTGCTGGACCAGACTCTAGTGGACATTGGAGGAAATGCAGGTTCAGCTTCATGGTTCAGACCCACAGGTTGAACTGGACGGGGTGGGGGTTCTGGGGGGGGATGGACACTGATATCTAATATCAGCACTGTCATTTTGTAATAACTGATATTTATCCATGACGTGAGCCTTGAGATAATCCCTGCCCTCTCAGCCAATCAAATTGGTTGCATTGGAGGCAGCGCTTCTGTGAGGGTGCATCACTCCAAACAGTTCGATTTTGTCCTTCCTAAATATTATCAATAGGTGCAAACCTGCACCCCTGTAATCACGGGCCTCAGGTGAAGCAGATCAAAGGTCGTAGTCTCTGATACTTTGTTGGTTCACAGCAGCTGAGCGTCATGTTGTTTCTGTCATCACTGGTTACAGTTGCATCGCTTCACCAATATATATTAACTGTCACTGAGGTCATCTCCATCTTAAACTTAATGTGCCAGTTGCCCACCTTAAAGCAGCTATAAGCAACACTTCTAAAACATCAGGTCAGAGGTCACACAGGGTGGAGGGTGTGAAGAAGTCCACAGTCCAGTTCACTCTCTGAGCTCTGATGAACCTGCTGCTTCTCTTTTCTCTCAGGGACGATGACACTGATCTTTTTCTTTGTATCACAGTTAAAAAGTAGAAAATATAACCATTATAATTATCTTCCTCCTTTGTCTCAGAGTCCTATACCATTCATGACCATGAGCGTTTAGCCCATGGTCGCCAGCTGAAGATCTTCCTGTCCAAGAGTGCAGAGAAGCTGGAGTTCACCCCGGCAGACGATCCCAGCAAGACCTTCCTGTACTGGGAGAAAGGCAGAATCAGGTCAGGGACACGCTGCACTCTGCTCATGGTCGTGAAGGGAACCTGTGAGTCTTTAGTGGCTGATGTGTTCCTTGATGTGTCTTCCACAGGATGACCAAAGGTCGGGTGTCTGGCACAGGGAGTGACCGACGCTGGTACATTGACAAGGTAATCAAACATCTGCTGCATTTATCTGTCAATACAATCACTGGATAAGTGGCACTCGATCCTCACAGTGTCTTCCTGTGGTGCTAACAGGTGACTTACGAGGACATGGGGACCTACATCCAGAGAGACTTCTGGAATAAAGAGGTCTCCACTTTCAAAGTGGCTGTTACATGTAAGTTAGCCAGAGATCATATTAGCCCTGGATGCTAGGAGCTTTTGGTGCTTTTCAGGAGCTACGCTAACATAGTCAATATTAGCATTAACAGTTCTAAGAGTAAAGTGACCAGATTTCTGAAATGAAACTGAGACGTTTTCCTCATTGAACTGATCATGGACAAAGTTTGTCTGTGGGAGATCAATGTCACAGGTTAGAACTGCTGTTCCACTTCCCAGAGAATCAGCTTCTCTTGGTGGTCCTGATGCACAACTAATGATTCTTCTACATGACGGTGGCTGGTTGCTTGTGACCACTTTGAAGTGATAGTTGTCATATCAGCACTTTCCTTTGGTACTACATGTTTCTCAACGTATCCCTACATCTGAATACACTGCAGACTCAAGTCAGCTGATGTAATCAAAGATAGGAGAACAAATGTGTAACTTTATTCAGATTTACACCATAAACCAGCGAGAGGACAACGATGGTGGTTCAATCACACACAGAAAGCTCCTGATGTTCCCTCTCTCTCTCTCTCTCTCTCACTCTTCTTCTCTGCTCCAGCCAGACACAACTATGTGAAGCGTGTAGCAGGAGAGAGTCTCTACATCTCTTTGGAGGGCATTGACCTGGCCGACGCTACACTCGGCTTCTCTGGGCCGACTGCCAACATTACACTGGTGAGGAGGGAGTGATGAAGGAGGGATCAAGGAGGGATGGATGATGATGACTGGACAATGATGGATGGATGATAGATGATGATGATGGATGGATGTATGAGGATGGATGGATAGATAATGATGGATGATGATGGATGCATGATGATGGATTGATGAATGATGATGATGGATGGATGGATTGATTAGTGGATGAGTGACCCTGCTGCTAAGGGCCTTTGTGCCTCTCAGGTCCATGATGGTGCTCGGGTGTCCCAGGACCTTCCTGACTACTGGGACCGGGTTGAGACCCACTCAATGAACATCGAGATCAGGAATGTGAACTACAGCGACGAGGGACATTACACCCTGAGAGACCGCAGGGACCGGGTGGTGTCTGTGACCAGGATGGACCTGACAGGTGGGTCCCCATCTAGATGTCCTGATCTATTTATCTATTCTTCCTTTTTTGGATCCCCTTCACCTTGGTCCACAAAGTGGTCCCTCAAAACCATGATGTGATGTAACCCAACATGTGTAAGATGGCTCAGGTAACATCTGGACAGATGGAGACATCACTCTCAGCCTAATAGTGCCAGCTGAGTGTTGGCAGTATTAGGACAGTAGTGGGTGGAGTCAGACTGGTTGTAAGGGGAGGAGTGACACAGGTCTGAGGTGTAGTCCAGCAGATGAGGAGGTGGCCTGGGTTAGAATCCTGGTCTGGTTTAAAGGAATCCACTGAGAACAGAAGATCAGGAAAGTGTTTTTTATGATGTCACAGTGAAGTTGACCTTTGAACTTCATTTTACACCACTGCCCTGTCTCTGTCCCTGTGCAGACCATCATGAGCACTCAGAAGGGAACCCTCTCATGGCCCTGCTCTTACTGCTGGGCATCCCAGCTGGGATCTGCTGTTGCTGCCGGAAGAAGATCTTCAAGAAGAAGCCCTTGACCGCTGCAACACTGCAGGTACACGACAGCCACAGACCGCACTCCCCTCCAGCCCCCTTGTGTCGCTGTTTATCACACATTCACCTAACACTAACTGCACTGTTGTCCTTCCTGCTCACCAGACCCCCCCTGTCACAGTCCATGCTCCACCTAGTGGTCTGGTCGGGCCCTCCCCCCCCTACAGTGCTCCTGGACAACCAGGGCAGGTGAGAGTCTGAGATGTTGTTGTGTCTCAGAGAATCTGTTGTTGACTTGTTGATGCTCATTTACTGTTGTTTGTTGTTTGCAGGTGTACCATGGCTCCGACACCAGCACGGTACAGACTCAGTCTCCCACTCCTCACATGACACAGTCAATCTGTGTGTGTGTCTCTGTATTTAAGTGTTTTTTCTTGTGTACACGTGTATGTGTGTGTGTGTGCTCCTCTGTAGGGTCCTATAGTCTACCCCCCCCCTCTGGCCCCTGGACCAGGACAGTGGAACGGCCTCCCACCCTCTCCAGTGAGTATCACAAGACAGGCCTTTGGTCCCTGGATGTGATCAGTAAGACTGAGTTCTGTTCCCGTTTCCCTCTGCAGGGTTTTAATCCCGCCTACCCCCCTGCTGGTCCTGGTATGATCCCCCCAGCTCAGCCCCCACAATGGAATGGTCCACCACCAGGCCCGTACCCCCCTGGACCTGCAGCTCCGATGGTATGACCAAACTGAGAGGAATTTCTCAGAAAAACGCTGGTCACTTAAGTATTTGACCTTTGAGCCTGGTATGAAAGTTCTCTGTGTGTGTGTGTGTATGTAGGGCTATGCTCCAGCTCCAGTCATGTATAGCAGCCCTCCAGCAGCAGCAGGTGAACCCATTAAAGAGGAGGTCAAGATGGTCTCCTCACCTGCCGACCCCCTGCTGGCAGCTGCACCACAGGTAGGGCAGACACACTGGTGGGATGGGGGCAGTGAGCTAGCTGTCAGAAGACACAGGGCATGGCCTCTGTGAGGTCACAAACAGGGTTCTGAAGCCATCTTGGCAGTGAGGAAACTACCTGAACATGCTTTTCATCCCTCCCCCAGGCTGAAACTGCATCCTCTCCTGTGGCTTCTGTGCCCCCCTCCTCCACCAGTGCTCTCACCTCCAGCGATGGTGCCTATCAGTTCAAGATCGATGGAGGGAACAACTCCACCAACTTCCTGTAGGGGTCCTGACCTCTGGAGCAGGCCCTTCCTCCCTCTGATGTTACAGTGCCCACCCCATCACCATTTTGCATTCTGCATCTGAGCATTCAAATCAGGGATGCAAAATGGTGCTGGTGGAAACAAAGGGCAGCATTTGGACATCAGACTATTCTTTGAGTCCTCACCTTCGTCTGAGTGGAAGTAATGAGTAATTAGTCCAAACGAGCAGATGACCATGTTGTGGCAGTCAGCATGTGTGTCCGTGTGTATGTATATATGTGTGTGTGTGAGCGTGTGGGGTGTGTGCGTGTGTGTGATGATGATGAGTGCATATCACAAACAGGGCTGACGTCATGTTCACTGACTTTTTCTGTGATTGTGTTACTATAATATTTCTAATATCTCAGTGAGCTGACGTTTGACGAAATGAGCCAGGAAACCACTGAATCCAGAAAAAGACTTCACTGAGAAGTCAGACTTTAGGAGCAACAACCAGGAAGCTTCAGGTGAAAGGCCCACTGAAGGTCACTCAGCAGTAACAGCTAATCAGAGATGTTTCACTAAGCCTGAGGTGTGTTCAGCCTGAACACAGAGGAGAGTTTCTGTGTGTGAACCTGTAAACCTGTGGACCCGACCAGGAGGCTGGAGATGTGTTGTTTTTACCTCAGCGCCCTGTTAAGGATTTACTATCTCCAAACTGTCCAGCCCAGAATTTCTATTATGTTTATTGGGTCCTACATGTCCACAAGTTACATGTATCTATCTGTCAGGACCCAGGATGGTGGATGATGGAAGTTTTTCATATGATTGAAAATATAACAACATTGGATGTTATCATCAGCACTCCTGTTCAGCTCAACAGCAAGCTTGTGCTGGTCCCATCTTTACAGGTCACATTCAGTCTGAACACACCTCCAGGACCTGGTCTCCCCAGCACAGACTGACCATTAACTCCACTGATATAAAAATCCAGAGTTCTGCTGCTCTGTCCCACGTCTAGGCTGGTGGACTTGCCAACTTTACCTGCATTGTAATCTACCCTTGGCCCTCAACAACATGCCCCTGGTTAACCCTGACCCTCCTGCAGAGTAGCTGTGTAACGAACAGCATCTACAACAAGAGCTACCTCACGTTCAAATTCTCTCCATAGGTCGACACAGTTCTTAAGACTTTGTATCAACATCAACTTGAAGACCCTCTGATGGTCACACTGTCCCTCCATCCAAATGAATGGGGTCTGGTGCTAAGTCTGGCTGTTGGACATGCTAACAGCTAAACCGTAGGAATGCTAGAGGAACGACATCATGTCTTCTCACTATTACAGCAAAAAACACACATCAGTCCTCACCCACTGCAGCCTTGATGCTCCAGCTCCGCCCAGAACATGTAGCTTTGTGGTGCCAACAACGTTATACAGACCAAGTGCCCCCACCCAACACCTTTCTCAGCTGTGCTGCCTTCTTATTCAATGTCAGTGTTGATGACTCATGAACTGATGTGCTCATTAGGACAATGTCCCATTGTGTCTCCTCCCTAACATCAGGGCTGGGGGTCAGAATCTCAAACCACCAAAAGGGGGACAGGAAATAGCATCACAAAGTCCTGTCTCTGCCAAAGTCCTGGTGTCTCTGCTGTGTCTTCATCTTTCATTTTGTCTGTTATTACATTAAACTATCTCCACAGGATTTGTAGACCAGATTAGCCTGTATTTCTTCACCTCAGGTCGGCTGCATCAGGTTTCATCCTGCATTTGATTTCCTGGTTTTCTTAGACCAATCGGCTGATTACGTGAAAACACGCAGCAGCTGAAGTTTTAGTGAAGTGAAGATACCTCTGTAACTAAGCCTTCACACGATCTGAGTGCCTTCGACTGGTCCCTTGCTGGCCTCGTCTCTGTGTCCAGTCAATGATTATGGTCAGACTGAAAGAGGCCAGGGCGTTGAAATTTGCTGTGGCTGGTCAGCCAAGGTCCCTGTTGATATTCGTGCTGTGTTTAAAACCCTCACAAAGCAAACAGACTACGAGCACTGTACAAGTCAACCACATGAAACCTTTTACATCCAGAAACTCACTGAGTCCCACCTGTGACACTGTCTTCCGTGCTATAATGCTAGTTAGCATGCAGTTACTTCCATTTTGACAGAATATATTAGAGGCTGCACCTCAGCAGCTCACCTGGAACACCCACGGAGCCAGATGCCTTCGTCCAGGCATTGTTTAAGTTTTCAGAATCTCGTCCACTGAGCTTGGGAACAAATTGTAACATGGTTTGATTTCTGCTGTTCTGCTGCCAAACTGCATCACAGCCCATCAGTATAAAGTTGCCTGGACTTTCTGACGCTGCCAAAGGGCACAGCACCTAGTGTCCTAATCCAGGGGCTCGATCCTCTAGAAGTGTGGTCCATCATCGAACTGAAATGAGACGGTCTACGGAACATTTCTGCCTTCCGTCACCAGCTGTTCCCACCTTTACAGCTAAGACATACTGGGTCTCTCTGTCTCCACGTGCAGCTGGTGAAATGGTTTAAAAATGTCATTTTTGTGTCTGTCAGATTCAGCCTGGACACAGACTCTGTACTGGATAGTGTCAGTTTTGTGTCTTGTTGCAGGTATGACATCAAAATAAATCCTTTTTCATTTTGTTTATCATGCTTGACGCACCTCTGCGCTCATGCGGCCGTGGCATGCGTCTCCGCGTGTCATGCAGGCAATGTCTCCGGTGTTACTGCAGTGACAAAAAGAGTGGTCCTGTTGCCGAGCAACTTTCTGTTTTCAGGTCCTTGGTATGAATAGTTGAACCTTCACTGTTGGACAGTACATGAACAGTGTGATCCTCAGACCAGTGTGGAGCCTTCATGGTCCAGGAAAAGGCCACATTGGTCTGGTCTCACCACTGTGACTGACGTCCTCTGTTGGTCTGGACTCAGAGAGGTCCGTGGTTTTTCCTAGATCCAATGTTCTTAACACGTTAAACTCCAGTTTACATGATGGAGCTAATGTAATTTTTAATCTTTAGTTGTGTGTGGCCTTGTTTATATATATATATATATATAGTTAGTTTGTAAGGGGGGCTTTGGCATACATTATGTCAATAATTACAGGGTCCCCACATACATAGCAAAACAAAAGTGTGTGTGTGTAAATATAACCAATGATATTAACCAAGTGTAGTTTAGCAGTGACCTCTGACCCCACTCCCTACAGTAGCTCTCATTTTATATCTCGTCATACTGTACATGTATGTGCAACTGAAGAAGTGTGTCAAAATAATCATGCATGAATAAAGTGACAGTCTGGAGCTTTTCTCATGATTTTATGATCCTTTAGGGTTTTTAAAGATGCTTCTGTAAAACATTGGGCTAAATTTTTATTGGAATATGAAAACAGCACAACACACCTGCAACATTCATCTCAGAAAATGTCCTATCTGCTTGTCTTCAGACGACCTCACGCTCATCTTCACCCCAGAGCAGTTTAACACTTTGACAGTGACGGTTGGAAACTCCACTCAGTCTGCCCTGACACAGAGCGACAATCACTCCACTTCGCCCTGTCAGACATTTGTGTTAAACTGTATCATAATTAGTACTTGAATTATTGAGTTCTGGCCAAAACCAGGCCACAGTGACCTTGACCATTGACCTTTGGACAACAAACTCAAATCAGTTCATCCTCCAGTCCGAGTGAACATTAGTGCTAAATGTAAAGAAGTTCCCCCTGGGTGTTGCTGAGACATCGTGTTCCATCACAGTTTCAAGTCTCCTTCACTCCTCCATCCTCCTCCACCCTTCCATTTCTCTCAGCCGCTGCTCCAGGACCTTCAGCTGCTGCTCCAGTTGAGCTGTTTTATCAACTGCGTTCAAGCCCTCCGAGCTCCCCACGCCCAAAAGGATGCACAAGCAAACAAGGATGGCCAGTCGCACGGCCATGGTTTCTGTGCCCACGCTGTGGTCTCTTAGGATGAGCCCAAAACAGGCAAGGGCCACACCAACTTTCAGCAGCCACAAGGCAAACCTCACAGTGGATGCGACCCATCGGAAAGCAAGGGAGATGAGCCAGTGGCCAATGAAAGCCACAATGACCCACTGCGCGACAAAGATCAGCCCGTCTGGAGTCACTTTGCTCAGGGGGAAGACAACTGTGGACAACAGGAACACAAGAACCCAACACTGTAGTATCACTGTAGTGTCTCTGTCTTTGTACTGTAGTGACACTGTAGTTATAAAGTAGTTACACAGTAATGACACTGTAGTGACATTGTAGTTATACTGAAGATACACTTAAGTCATACTTTACTATCACTGTTGTACTTTAGTGACACTGTAGTGTCAATTAGTCTATAGATTATTACAGACATTAACTGACACAAATGGTGGAGGAGAATAAAAATGGAGACCCAAAGCTCCTGTACTTGTCATCACATGCAGCATCACAGAGCTGCTTACCTGGGACTCCAGCAGTCTGCAGGAAGTGGGACACATACTGCAGGAGCACGTTAAGACCACCGGCCAGACCATCTGCAACAACACCCAAAACCTGAGAGAAAGCCTGGGGGAGAGAGAGAGGTTTGTTCATGGTTAGCTAACTAAAGGTTAAGGCTAACTAAGACTGTGAACTACACCACTTCAGTCAGTCTGGGACTTTTTGATGAGCACAGCTTCAATGAAGGTTAATATGTCATTTACTAATAATTCAGTCATTTAAGTCATTCTTAAAAACAAGGTCTCCTCCAGCAGACACTTATTTTAAACTGATCCTCTGGAGAAGATCTGGTCCAGACTTGTAGACAGGGTCTGGAGACTTTTCAGACCCCAGAACTTCAAACAGTCGACATGTAAACAAATCAGTCCAGGAAAAGAAGTGATGTAATTACACGTTTGTTTAGACTATTAGAAGAACTGAAGGTTCACTTTCTAATCAGAGCTGATCAATGAAGCCTTCCAGTCAGTGACGTATGATCCATTAATGAAGCTATGCTGACCTATCAGAGCTCACGGTGAGGACACTGGGACCAGGAAGTGACCTCCTCATGTTTCTGACTCAGTACTGTCGTCGATGAGATCATAAAGTTTGGGATCGTGATCAAATGTTCTGACTCTTTCAGTTGTTCTGGTGAATAAAACACACGCTTCTGTTCCCGCGTCAAACATTCAACACACTTGTGTTCCCGCCTCCCTCAGGGCGATACACACGGTTTAACTGACGTTAAACGACATTATTTTAGCCTCTGACCTTCTGTACCGACAGCAGCGTCTGCTCCCCGGCCAGCCTGCCCAGGTAGGTCCTTCCCTCCCCAGCCATGTCAGACAGGGCTGCCAGGAGTTCCTGGATCATCCCGGAGCGACTCTCAGTCACTGTTTCGCCCGACACAGCGTGGAGCAGGGCGCCGAGCAGCCACGGCCACAGCCCGCTGAGAGAGAGCATCCTGACAGCGGCTCCTGTCCGTGACTCTCCTGAGGACGACGCGTCGGTAGACGGTCACCGAGGAGCCACAAAGTTTTCCCAACAGGATGTGGGAAAACTTGGTGGTCCGAGTGGAAAGAGACGCCTGCCTCCTGCTGGGCTCAGTCTACAACATCTGCCTCTTCCTCGGGTGGTTTACGGCAGTTGACGTCCCTTAAGTTGCGTCACTGCCCCCTGCTGGTTTCAGTCCCACGTCACAACCTGGTGATGAGCCTGAGGGTCTGACCAATCAGAATCCACTCATCATGATTTTCCGCTTTCATTAGTTCTCCAGCAGCCGAGAGTGTTTTCACAGATTTTGTTTGAATGTTGTGGCTTTGTGATGGTTTATATATTTTATTTAATGTTTTTTTCCTGGTGATTAAAATCATGACTTCGATTTATTCTTGTGTGATCGCTGTGATTGAGAGTTGGGTCATGGGTCATCACTTGGGTGTTGACCTGATATCCTTATGGAATATATATATAGAGAGAGGGCGTGTTCTGTGTTCAGTCAATGCTGCTCTGAGCCAAGTTTTCATCAGTCCTTGTAAAGGTCCAAAAGAGGCTTCCAAGGGACCAGCCCATCCTCCACCTTCCCCTTCACTTTATTAAGCATGGACTAATTTTTCCAGCTCTTCAGTTTTCCAATGTCTTAAGATAATTCTGGAAGCTGTGACAGATCCTACCATGACAACACAAAATACCCCTTTTGATACATCTGGTATTTGAGATCTATCCCCTTATAAACACACAGCAGGAGTCAAAGGGATGTCGTTCATCAGTCTCTTCCTATAGAGTCTAGGTGGACTGTGGTCGTATCTATAATGTACATATGTATAATCTGACATCATGTGAACTTCTCTCTTGCTTCCTTTGCATATTTTCCACAATCTGCCTAGAAATCCCAATGTTTATCCTCTGTAAAATCTTTTTCCAGATCTCTCTGCCATGGCAGTTTCACATTGGAGGGTTCACCACTTATAAGAAATAGTTGATTTAAAAATTAATGAAGCAGCACAATGTTCTTGCAGCATGTTCAGATACTACATGATATGACTGAACCCAGATTTTATACTGTCCCTCTATTGCAAATGTTCCCAAACATTTTCGTAGGATGAAATTGGTGACTTGGTTCATCAAAGGACCTGAACTAGTCAATTTTATACAGATCCCCTACAGTGCATTTACTACTTGAATGTCACTCCCCCCAGCGGTGTGTGTTAGTGTGGACCAGTGTGTAGTGTGTGTTAATGTGGGTCAGTGTGTAGTGTAGGTCAGTGTGTGTTAGTGTGGGTCAGTGTGTAGTGTGGGTCAGTGTTTAGTGTGTGTTAGTGTGGGTCAGTGTGTAGAGACAGTCCCGGTCCATGTTTCGAGATAGTCCAGGTCCATGTTTAGAGACAGTCCCGGTCCATGTTTAGAGAAAGTCCAGGTCCATGTTTAGAGACAGTCCCAGTCCTGGTCACTGTAAAGTATATGTCTGTACTGCTTTATGGAATGGATAGTTATCACACTGTATAGTGATGTGTGTGGTTTTACACACCCATCATACACATAACACTAAACTACAGTTACAACAGTAACATCTGGGAAAAATGTACATTTTCTGTTTCATGGGCCCTTCAGTCGACTTGAAATGTCGACTGAACGGCCCATTGATGACTTAAGATAAAGAGGCAATTTGCATGTTAAAAGATGATCTGACTCTCGTGAGATATAGAGACAGACTTCATTCTAATTGCAAGGCCGTTAATAAATAATGTAGAATGTAGAATGAATACATCATTACAGGATAAGGGCTTCAGAGCAGAGTTAGGAGAAGATTTCCAAAATCCATGAGGGGGAAACGGATTTTGCTCAGAAGAAAAGAGACAGGACCCTAAACAAGATCAAAGAACTGAAAGTTGAAATTAAATTAGAGCAAAATAAATCAGCTGAAAATTATTCAGAGCCACTATATCAAGAACTATGTAGGCTTAAGTTTCAGTTGCATGAAATCTATAAGAAAAAATTGAATATGCTTTATACAGATTTAAAAATATTTTTTATGAAGAAACAAAAAAGCAAAACTGGATTTGAGCTTGACAAGTAAAAGAAAAGGATTCAGCCTGATGAATGTTTTTGTAAAATACTAATATAGACATAGTTCATCTGAGAGAAACACGAGAAACAAATCAAAGTCAGATTCATTCAACGGATGAATGAGCTTAAGTCACCAAATATATGAACTGCCTCACAAGGTACACAAGTAACACACACTGCACACTACACACTGCATACTGCACACTAACACACTGCACATTGCACACCAACACACACTACAAACACTACACACAGTGTCCAGTTAGTGTGCAGTGTGGACCTGGACTATAGCTAAACCTGGACCTGGACTCTGGGTCTGTAAAGTGAAGCCAATGCTGAAGAGCTTAAAACCTTCATTCTCTTTAATGACCATCAGGGGGCAACTCCACTGGTTGTTAAAGATTGTTTCGAAGTCTATGGGAAAATGTCTCTATTTCTCCCTTGATTTATTAGCTCAGTAAATGTTTTCCTAATGAGTTTATGGTCTCAGTCTCTAGTTCCAAGTCTTCAATACAACACAATGTTCATTTTTTTTTTTTAAATGATGGTCCATTTAGAGGAAAATAGGCCATAAAGCAGGGGGATGAATTAGGGGGTCTGGCTACTTTGTGATTGACAGACTGTACCACCCAATCAGGATAGGGTACAAAGCAGGTCAGATCCACCCCTCAGTCCTCCTCAGCTCCACCTTCTCCTCCAAATATATATATATATATATATATATATATATATATATATATTCAATTGTTTTCAAAAAACCAAGATGGCCGAAAAACAAATTACAACTTGGAGGCTTCAGAACAGCAGCTCACAGACTGATGGGTAAATCAAATCTGTGACAAAGTTGAAGTGATTGACTTGTTTTGACACGTTAACAAGGATTAGATTGTTTTAGTGGCTTTGTGATTCAGTGTTGTGTCAAGTCCATAAAAGCAACATAAGCATATAAAGGTTATGATATGTATTATACTCCTAGACCAGACCTGCTCTTTTATTTTTGAGCGCTTAGCCTCGTTGGTACAACATCCTTGTCCTACTTAGAAGAAGCGGAACCCAGTTCAAGATCTTTCTCTTGTCACTTGATCCTCAGCCTTCTCTCTCTAACTTATTCCCCATCACAAACTGCTGCAGCCGCTGTTCTTTGTTCTTTGTTCTCCTGCTCCGTTTGAATGCAGCTCAGTTATATTCAGGACACGATCATGAAACTGTCCTCCACTGTTCAGTTTGCATTCAACCCTTTTAGAGACAAGTTCAGAGTAATGAATAATCTGGTTGTGGGCACAGATGAGTACAAGACTAAGACAGCAATGATGGAGACTTCTGTGAGACTCACTAAGTGATTCTGCAGTAACTCAGAGGTCCCAGGGGGCGCACTCGTTCCTGCTCAGAAATGAGGCTTCGTGTGTCTGAGTAAACAAGGAGCAGATTTTCCAAAATCACTATGTGTTTAGTCCAAAGTTCCCTCGTTGTGTTTCTCTTGCTGAGTTGTGCCAATGTTTGTTTTACTCGTCCAGGGTTCATTGACTATTCAAACAAACTTAAATCTGGAAAAGACACTCACCTGGAGATGAGCATTAGGTTGTCACCGGCCCAGCGCTCCCATCTTTATGAACGAGGCTTGTGTCAAGGTGAAGGGCATCAAGATGAAGTAGAGGGAAGCAGATCTCCCTCATGTGTCTGTGAGCAAGACGGTTAAAGCTACATGCTTTACGATACATGTAACAGTGTCTGGATAAGCTCAACTAGTGTCAAAAAGCCAGGAATAAATGTCAGTGAACCTCTGTCCCCTCAGTGTCATGGACATAGAAGGTGTCTCCAGCCCAGTGCAGGCGTAGCTGTAGCTTTTTATCTCCATAGCTTTGTATCTATATACAGTCCTGTGCAAAAGTTTTAGGCAGGTTGCGAAAAAATGCTGTAAAGTAAGAATGCTTTCAAAAATTTAAATAATTGTTTATTTTTTATCAATTTACAAAATTCAAAGTGAGCAAACAATACATAGAAACAAACAATAGAAAAATCTAAATCAAATCAATATTTGGTGTTTCTACCCTTTGCCTTCAAACCAGCATCAATTCTTATAGGTACACTTGCACAGGGATTTTGTAGGATTATAGTCAGGTGATGATCAACCAATTCTACCAAACAGGCGCTAATGATCATCAATTTTTCATGTAGGTTGAAACACAGTCATTAACTGAAACAGAAAGAGCTGTGGAGGCTTAAAACTGGGTGAGGAACAGCCAAACTGCTACCAAGGTGAGGTTCAGGAAGACAGTTTCATGTCACAGGTCAAACACCATGGCAAGACTGAGCACAGCAACAAGACACAAGGTAGTTCTACTGCATCAGCAAGGTCTCTTCCAGATAAAGATTTCAAAGCAGACTGGGGTTTCAAGATGTGCTGTTCAAGCTCTTTTGAAGAAGCACAACGAAACAGGCAACGTTGAGGATCGTAGACGCGGTGGTCAGCCAAGGAAACTTAGTGCAGCAGATGAAAAACACATCAAGCTTATTTCTCTTTGAACTCGGAAGATATCCAGCAGCACCATCAGCTCAGAATTGGCAAAAAGAAGTGGGACCCAGGTAAACCCACCTACTGTCCACAGATGTCTGGCCAGAAGAGGTCTTCATGGAAGAGTTGCAGCCAAAAAGTCAAACCTCCAACATGGAAACAAGGCCAAGAGACTCAACTGTACACGAAAACATAGGAACTGTAGTGCAGAAAGATGGCAGCAGATGTTCTGGACTGATGAGTCAAAATTTGAAATATTTGGCTGTAGCAGAAGGTAGTTTGCTCACCGAAGGACAGTGAAGCATGGTGGAGGTTCCTTGCAGGTTTGGGGAAGGATTAGTGGTGTCCTCAATGCTGAGAAATACAGACAGATACTTATCCATCATGCAGTACCATCAGGGAGGTTCTAGAGTTCTAGAGTAAAAAGTCCTTTACTGACACATGAAAATACAGCTGTTTCCATTTGGTGTGCAAATCTGTGAAACATGTTGACACCATGAAACCAGCTGAGTGTGTGTGAATCAACCCCCCCCCCCCCCCCCCACACACACACACACACACACACACACACACAGAGTCATATACAGACACAGCTCTATATATATATATATATATATATATATATACACATATGAATATATATATATATGAATTTTATTTTGTATGAAACAAACAAAACTGTATCAGTTGAAATGATGAACATATCTTTTCTAACACTGTGTGAACAGAGTTTAAACAGCGCAGATGATAGTTTGGGCCACACATCCTCCAAAACTGACAGAGAGGAACTGAAAACTGCACTGACATCAAATCGGCAGAAGCGTTGTTCCTGCTGCAATGACTGATCAGTTCATGTCGGTGGGTATGAGTGCCTGAGGGGTGGATGGAGCAGCTTGAGTGAGAGACTATAAAAGACAGAAAAGAGAGAGAGTCAGCACCATTTCTTCGACTGTAAGGATCAGTCCTCTTTGACTTCACCGTTGGGCTTAGCCAGTGCTCTGTGACATCACAACTAGGTGTGGTCAGCAGGGGTTAGACTGAATGAGATTGAAGTGTGTGGTTTTGAAGAGAAATTACTGCAAAGAGAAATCAGTCATATCCATTTTCTCTTTATGTTTTCAAATCTTCACTAACTGAGCTTTTATCTCTCATTCAGGTGCCAAGCTAGCAGGCTTGGCAAGTAAATGGGATCAATCCTGGGATGAGCTCAGAAACAAGAGAAAACTAAAAACACATGTTGAATTTCTCCTTATTTTCTAGATAAAAACACTGTAAACCATAATAACCAAAAACTTCAACACAGAAAGTTACACATGTGTTTGTGTTTCTAGAGCTTATTTGAAGTTTCTATCTTTATCTGATTATCTGTGTTTGAGTGTGTTGGTCAGCTGTGTGTGTTTGAGGGTGTCATCAACTGTGTGTGTGTGTGTGTGTATGTGTGTGTGTGTGTTTGAGTGTGTCATCAACTGTGTGTGTGTGTGTGTGTGTGTTGTCGACTTACAGTGTAATGTCCGAAGCTGCGTCTCTGTTTGAAGAGCAGGAAGCAGAGGATGGCAGAGACAACTGTATGGGCCAGAGTGAAGAGAAGCAAGGATGACTTCACTCCTCTGCTCAGCTTCTGTGGTACACACACACCACACACAGACACACATAAGGACACACCACACATCACACACACACATACACAAATCATTTCCCGAAGAAGATAAACAGGGATTATCTTGATATTTATATTTAATGCCAGAAATGAAAGGGTTAAAACTGTGAACAGTTAGTTAGTTATTCAGATTCTTCCATTTCCTTTTCCCTCATTGGTTAGGACCCCACAGCTCTGTGAGTTTGTTTAAGAAGTGGCAGGTAAATTAACCAATCATGTTTGATCTGCTGCTCTGAGCTTCCTTAAGGCTCAGGACCAGAGCTGTCGCACAGAGGCGTCTTTCCTCCCCCTCAAGACCACTAACACACACAAGGGCCCCAATTTAAAAAAATCAGAAGAGGAAGCCTGATGTTCTCCATGTTCTGTGGACTAAAGGAGAACAATGGAGGAACAGTCAGATGTCACCACCTCTCTAAAGGTGGAGACTCCTCTTCCTGTCTTTCTGGTTTATGATGTCACTAAATCTGAAATGTGGGATAGATTTGTGTGAACAGATCAACAATCCCTGGGTAAATGTGTCGAATGTAAATATAAAACACCTTCTACAAAAATTAAACCAAAATATCTTACAAATATAAAACTGATTTGCAAATACACAACAAATTACACAAACAGAATTACCTGAGTTCATTTACAAATAAATAATCAGCATTTGTGCATATTAACAACTTTCAAACAGTGACTCAATTTTCTTTTTGTGAATTGAAAAATAATCCTCTCTATCACTCCTATTGGCTCCAGTGGGTGATGTCACAGCCAATCAGAGTGTCTCCTTCAGAGGCCTAGCTGTCAGCTGCTTGTAGCCAAAGTCAATGGGATCAATCCTGTATTTTTCTGATCTCAGAGTGAGGAGAAGTTGCTCTGAGTTTATTGTAGTGACAGAATAAAGACAGAGAGACATGGACAATAAGATATTTAGAGCATTAGAGGCTTTGGAGCTGATTTTTCATCATTACTGCTCCAAAGAATGAGCAGAACTCAGATCAGATAAAGAGAGAAACTTCAAATCAGCTCTAGAACAACACAAACACATGTGTGTGGAACCAGTCTACCACCCATTACTCCCATTAAGCTGCCTGACTCTCCCTGCCTTCCCTCCCACCAGAAACTGCCTTCATTAACTCCTGCACACCATTTCCATCTGTGCATATTCTGTATTGTTACCTGTTTTCTTGTCTGTATACAACATCTATTGCCCGTCTGCCCGTCCTGGGTGAGGGATCCCTCCTCTGTTGCTCACCATGAGGTTTCTCTTTTTTTCCCTGTTAAAAGGGTTTTTTGTTTTGAGTTTTTCCTCAGTCGATGTGAGGGTCTAAGGGCAGAGGATGTTGTTATGATGCTATGTAAAGCCCTTTGAGACAAACTGTTTGTAAAAATGGGCTATACAAATAAAATTGCCTTGCCTTGTGTAACTTTTTGTGTTGAAGTTTCCTTTGGTTATTCTGGTTTACAGTGTTTTTATCTAGAAAATAAGGAGAAATTCACTGTGTTTTTAGTTTCCTCTTATTCTCTGAGCTACTGTCCCCTATTACAGTGAACAGAGTCTTTATTGAGTCACATATATAATTATCTGAGGTTGAGCTTATTCTGAAGATGTGGAGACTTGGGGACATTTTTTAAATGGTCAACTTTGTAAGGAAAAACAAAGAGAAAGAGAAACATACACAAAGAGAAGAAAAACAGAAAAGACTGAATGTGACTCTGAGAGGGTTGAAATAATTCTCAGATCATTTTTTTGTTTGTGGAATTTGTTTGTGTATTTACAAATCAGTTTTATATTTGTAAGGTAGCTTTGTTTTCACTAGATTTCAGTGCTGTAAATGTCACCACAGTAAACTTTAAAGAGGGACATGTGCTGTCGCCTGGTCTTCAGTTGAAAACACAGGAGGACTGAGCAGACTTTTCTCTTCCTCTTAACTCATCATAATAAACTTTAATAAAGACTTCATCACTACACAGGTCTTAACCTGGCTCCTTCATTACTTGTCCTACAGATAAACTGTTGTTTGGATGATGGCACGGTGACACAAAGCAGAGCTGACACCAACCGTAGCGTAGTGTTTGTTGTCACATCTGCTGTGTAGCACTTTGACACAGGGCGCCTCGGGGTGCTGGCCCATGTCCACAGAGTAGATGATCACAGCCACCACTGACAACACGGTGGATGCCACGCTTGCCACCAAACACACCTGCAGCTGGGAAACAAACATTTCACTTTTTTAAACACAAATGTAACAGCACTGGGTCATGTGGCCAGCAGATGCAGCATCAGTCTGTTACCATAATGACCTGAGAGGTGGTAACCCTTCATTTCCTGGTGTGTGTGTGTGTGTGTGTGGTCTACAGACTCACAATCTTCATGGTGCAGCATTTGTCCAAGATGATGGCGACCACTCCCACCGTGATGAACTGGGAGACAAGAGGACTATGTCACAACATGAAGATCTGAAACCTGCTCAGCTGAGCAAGACCTTCAGTCCGATATGAAGACTTTTAGTTCCCATGATGTCAGAAGTACACACACACACGCACAGTAAAACACAAACACACAGAACCATTTAAGGGGTTTAAAGGCCCCAACTTCAAAAAATCAGACGAAGAAGAAGTCTGATATTCTACATGTTCTGTGGAGAAGAAGAATCACTGAAGAAGAATCACAGTCGGATGTCTCCACCTCATCCTTTCTGGTTTGTGATGTCACACTCACCATGAAGCCGCTCCACCAGGGAACTCCCAGTTTGATGACCTCAGTGACCTCAGTGAAGTGCAGAGGAATGGAGTAGGTCATGACCATCAGCCCCAGCATCACCTGACTCACCTGGCACACATGCACACACACACACACACGCACAAAATGGTATGAAGTTGCACGTGACCAAACAGACATTGATAGAGGTAGGCTGCTTCCAGTCACATGCACACACACACACACTCACTCCTAGACATTTAGGCTCTCCTCTCTGGATGGCAGAACGCAGGGCCTGCTGTCTGTCTATAAGCTTCACAGCGTTCACATCCTCCAGCACCTGCACTGTCAGATCCCTGGAGACCGCCACTGCCATGACCTGGAGACAACAGCAGAGTTAACGCACACACCTGTCATGGCCAGAAAAACACTGTTCCCTTTACATCAGGTATGATGGCAGGAATCTGGTCAGGTTTGCTGACAATGCTTGGTGATGTAATCTGATGAATCAGTGAGCAAAGTAAAGATGGAAACGGCCGGTTGATGGTGCCGGGAAAAGTCGACATTTATTGGTGTGATCATCATCTGCAGGTTTATTGTAACATCTCATCAGAGATGGTGTTTTTTTATGGCACCTCAGTAAATCTGGTCCCTCAGAACAGGAACATTGTCATATAATGATATTATTGTATTTAAAGTTTCAGATATCAGTAATGCTGCTGCTAAACTACAGAACAATTTTATTTGTCAAGGTTCAATTTGCAGGAAGCCAAGCAATGAAATGAGGGCAGCAGGACAGACTGTGCAAAACAACAACATTAAATAAAAAATCTAAAAATTCTATATAGAGAAAAATATTCCATGACAAGAAATATTATGATATCCAATATTAATATCAGCCTGATCCTGTGAATAAATGATGAGATTTTAACTGTAAAGTAGTCACTGTGGGTAAATTTTCACTGATAGGACAATTACACTTGAACATTTTCTAAACAATTATTATGCTTGAAAATTCTTGGTCTTGTTTTTTGAAACCAGTAGAAACCATATTTGGCGGAGAAGGTGGAGCTGAGGAGGAGTCAGGGGTGGAGCTGACCTGCTCTGTACTCTATCCTGATTGTGTGCTACAGTCTGTATCACACAATAGCCACACCCCCTGATTCATCCCCTTCTATTTTCCTCTAAATAGACCATCATTTAAAAAATGAACATCATGTTGTATTGAAGACTTGAAACTAGAGACTGAGACCATAAACTCATTAGGAAAACGTTTACTGAGCTAATAAATCAAGGAGAAGTAGGGACATTTTCCCATAGACTTCAATACAATCTGACTTCTTTAACAACCAGTGGAGCCGCCCCCTGATGGTCAGTAGAGAGAATGAAGGTTTAAGGCTCTTCAGCATTGGATTCACTTTACAGACCTAGAGTCCAGGTCCAGGTTTAGAGACAGTCTGTATGACAAATGAGGTCACAGGTGGTCTGTCAGCAGGATGTTACGAGCTTATCATCAGGTTCTGTTGCTAGGCGACATCTCGTGGTCATAGTGATGAAGACAGGAGCAAAGGGAAAATTGCGGTGACATAGTTAAAAGAGTGACAAAGTCCATGTCAGGAGGAGGTTGAGGTGGATGAATACGACAGGAGAGCTGTGTTTGATTCCCATGTGAAAGTAGCAGTTTGTTATTTTTATTATCGTTGTTGTTGTAACCATGACAACAGAGATCGTCTGATGTTGAGGAAGAACTTATTTTAACCCAAATCAGCATCTCTTCCTGAACCTGACCAGGACATGACCATCACTATAGTAACTATGGTGATAAAGGTAGGTATGTATTTGTGATGTAACCATGACCGTAGGGTCAGGAGACATTGCTGCTGGTTGTATCAGAGGGTTGTTGTTGTCCAGGTTGTTCAGGAGCATTTGTTTGATTTGTATCTGAAGGTGTCAGGTGTGGTCAACACTATGCTCACATGTAAAATCAATGGGACTTAGAGGGACCTCGTCTTCACTTCGACTTGTGACAAGGACCTGGGTCCTTGGTTTCTTTGGATCTGGTCCTGACTACATGTATCCACAGTGAACACACTGAAGCCCGTCAGTGGGTCCTTTAACGGTGAGCCATCATGTATCCACAGACAACTGAGTCACAACTAAGAGAGAGTAGACTAGTGTTACACTCTGTTACAGTTGTCACTGAGGATCCAGTGATCCAATGGCACAGCACAAATCAATGCTACAATCAAATCAACACACAGCGGCCCTTCACGGGAGGGCCCTTCACACACCATCTCCCTTAGAAGAATTGACTCCAGTCAGGGATTTAAGCAGCACAATAACCAAGACTGATTGCGCACGAACTTCGAGGGCTGCGATCAGTTTACGCACACGTTACGCACACACCGACTGTATTGCGTAAATATGTCGCTCGTTTGACTTTGACTACTGAAACACAAATTTGTGTCCTGAGGTAGTTTGACCACGAAATCTCTTATCAGGTCATGCTGCAAAGTCTGAGACCTCACACAGTCTAAACATCAGACTTTCTCCCTCTGACGTCAACACGATGCTTTTAGGCTCCAGTTCGTTGTTAGAAACTCCTCAATGTCGGACTCCTACCTTTTTTATCTTTAGGAAAGTTGATGAAGTTGTTCTCCTTTGCAGGCTTCGATCGACCGCTCGTGCCTCCCTGCCTTGACTCCTTAACGGGGGGGGGGGTTCTGTTCTGTATCTGTGGTGTGTTCCCCCAGAGCTCCTCCTTCGCTTCCTCTCCTGTTTTCGTGAATTCCTCAGATGATTTTGTTGTCGGGATTTTTCACCGTTAGACGTTGATCTGGACAGTCTTTACTCCGTATTACGCACAGATCGGCTGGTATCGTCAACAGACATCCACATCCACAGACATCCCACTGCTTGCAGACTTCTAGTGGAGGTAAGGAAGTCTCTGCTCTATGTTCTGAATATTTGAATGTTAAGGTACCTTTGGCACAGTGTGTGGATGTGGAAACAGACTGTGATACCAAGTGCCAGATCACCGCTTCACTGGTGATGCTGTCGCTGCCTTTTTTCCCTTGACACTTTCACATAGTGGTTCATCTTACTATTTGCCTCAGATCATCATCAGCTGAATAACAAATCTGTTCTCTATAGCTTCACAACAAATAACAGCTGTGTGTTGCTGCATGCACCGTGTCTGCACCTGTATACATTCAGCTGTCTGTACCTGTATGTACCCTCTCTGTACCTGTATGTACCCAATTTGTACCTGTATGCACCCTCTCTGTACCCATATGTAACCTCTCTATACCTGTATGTATCATCTCTGTACCTGTATGTACACAATCTGTACCTGTATGTTCACTCTCTATACCTGTATGTATCATCTGTGTACCCGTATGTACCCAATTTGTACCTGTATGCACCCCCTCTGTACCCATATGTAACCTCTCTGTACCTGTATGTACCCAAGCTGTACCTGTATGTACCCTCTCTGTACCTGTGTGTATACTTATGTCCTTTACCCTGTTTACAAAAATGTCTACCCTGTGTGTACCATATACTCTCTGTGTGTACCTATATGTACCCTGTGTGTACTTGTATGTAATCTGTGTGTACCCATAGACTCTCTGTGTGTATATACCCTGTGTCTATCTGTATGTACCATGTATGTACCTGTATGAACACTGTGTTCATGTATCTATGGAATCTCTGTGTGTATATGTATATACCCTGTGTGTACCTGTATCTGTATGTACCCAGTGTCTATCTGTATGTACTCTGTGTGTATCTGTGTGTACCCTATGTGTATCTATAGAGTCTCTGTGTGTATCTGTCTATACCCTGTGTGTATCTGTAACCTTACCCTCTCTGGTCTTGTGTGGTCATGATCCCTGAGGATCTAGATGTTGTTAGTTAGTTATAGTTACTTGGTTGGATGGTTAGTTTGGTTAAGGATATAATCCACTTGTAAACCCTGTCCCCCTAAACCCCTGAACAAAACATCCATGTTGACATGTTTTTAGACCAGAAAAGGACAAAATGTTCCCCTCACTCCAAAAGACCTTGTCAGTTTATTTCATCATCACCCTAAACCCCCCCCCCCCCCACACACACACACACACACTCACACACACACACACACACACAGCCCCCACTCTTCTCTCACTCTCCCTGCCATTTTCCTCCTTCTCTCATCCTCCTCCGACCACATCTGCTTCTCATCCCCCAACATTCCTGCCTTCCCTAAGAGGATTCTGACATGTGGTTTTGATGAACTAACACTCTCATACACTCTGTCTCTCTGGTCCTTTGTTTCTTTCTTTCACTACCTCATTTTACCCTATTTCACAATCACTTCCTCCCTGTCCAAACAGATACGCTGTAGAAACACACATGAATGCACTTGATCAAATACAACACACATGCTACTTACTTCTACTGTACTACTTACTTCTACCTGTGCCCTCAGCAGTGGTGTGTCCCATGACCATGTGGCCTGTCTCTGATCTTCTTTGGATCTATTCATGTCTTTTCGTCCAGTCTGGTTCTCTCTCTCCCTCTCTGACTTTGGTTTGCAGTTTTAAAGCACTGTTCTCTAACATTAGCATTTCTCTTCCTGCAGTCAGACTCTTTTTAATGACACATTTCTTTTTCATCAATTTAACATAAAGTAACCAATATCCTTGAAGCTTTAGGGTAACACAGGTGCCCAGGCTGGTTTGTCTACTGTACCGTAACATCATGGTGTTGTGGAGAACCACAGCACCATCGAATCCATGCCTCCGTCATTAAGTAAAATGATGCATGTAGTGTTCAGACTTGATGTTGTAGGAGTTTGGGAAGAACCAGTAACAGTCATGAAGTTCCCAGCTGTTTTGACAGGGTGCCAGGGACTGAGGCTCATTGGATTTGTGGTTCTTTAACGCTATTTAAACAACAACCCAGGATAATTTGCAATGAATGAAGTGAACTCTGCAACATCACAACTCAAGTCACCACTACACTCACAAATCACCCTGCTTACTGCAACATAAATCCAAGACAGCCTTTTAGCCATAGTGGTGTAGTTAAGTTGTCAGAGCTGTGCTCACTCGATGGCTCTCTTCTGTGTGAAAGTTATGCTTTTATGTAAAGTGGTTGCTATAGCAGCTGGTGCTGTTTACACTGCATTTCACATGTTGCTCCTTCAGCCAGCATCCTCCTGTAGACTCTCAAGACTACGTCCACACTACTATGATTTCATTTTGAACCAGTGCCTAAACAAGGACGACATCCAGTGTTTGAGCACACCCTCTTTCAGCATCCTACGAGGGGAAGAGGATGGAGGCAGTCTGGCTTCATGGTGAATTGGAGTAGCAGGATGCTGCAGGGTGGACCTGTATGTCATCTAATAGGGCTGCGTTAGAATGGGAGAGGCTTAGGTGGCTGACTCCAAGTCACTTTTGCAACCTCAGACCACCACTTCAACCCAGTACAACTGCTGTTTGGTTGTCAAGCAGGAGGAAAACCATGGACAAGTGGAGGTGTCCCACATGACTATGGAAGGGACAAGAGGGGTTGTTCCATCCACAAACAGCCAACTCCAGAGATGCAGTAGGAGAAACCAGGAGAGCAGAAGAGGGTTGGGAAGAAGGAGAGGTTCAAGAGGTTCTGAACACTAGCAACCCAGCTGCTTTGCCTGCCTGTCAAAACAGCTGGGAACTTCATGACAGTTACTGGTTCTTTCCGAACTCCTACAACATCATATCTGGGTCACAGGGTCTGCCCCCAGTCCATAGGTAAGTCTAAGGGTGCAAGATTATCTTAAGCATTGGATTAACCGATGCAGAAAAGTATGGACAAAGAGCATGTGTTCAAATTACTCCTAGCAGCCAGGGTCTGCAAGCAAACAGCATGGTTGGCCACCCAGCTGTTAACTTGTCCTTAATCCAAATGCAGCTCCTTGGCTGGAAGTATAATGTCCACAACCCTTTCTCAAGGCCCTTGAAAAATCCTTCATGGCCTGCCAGTGAGGTCTGCGATCTTGAAGGAACTTGGATAAATCAAAAAGATAGATAAAAAGGTCAAAAAAGAGCAACAGGTTTCTGAGTTGCCACCGTACTTATTGATTGGTGGAGCATGTGGATCATGGCTGGAACTGACTGGATCTCTGGCAGGGCAGCAGGGGCAGGAGCAGCTACAGCAGCTGAGGGCACTTCAGGATTGAGGTGGGCAAGCGCTTGTGTTTAAGTAGTGTGTGTGTTGATAGGTCATAGTCGGTCATAGTCGGTCATAGTCGGTCATAGTCGGTCATAGCGGCTTGAAAAGTCACTGGTCATGGTGGTGAAGCTGCTTCCCCAGAGATTAGAGGAAACTCACACTAGTAACAGTCTGCCAAAGGATCAATGGCTGGAAGAAACTTTACATTACAATTAATTTTACTTACAATTGTCAGACACTTTTATCCAAAGCAACTCACTATGAGGGACAACTGAAAAACAGTGCAGTAGAGGCCTTGGTGTAAGTATTAACTTCTACATCTAATAAATCAGTGCAGGACATCAGAAAAAAAATGCAACAAGTGAGTGAGTTAGACATGTCAAGATTTTAAGAGCTATAAAGGTGCATTTTCAAGACAGGGGGAGTTCCCTGCTCAGATAGGATTCAGGAGCTGGTCCACCATCAGAACCACAGACAAGAACAGTCTGGACTCAGATGGTCTGGTTTCAGGGACAGTGGTGACAGACCTTGTTCATCAGAGGAACAGAGGCTGAAGCAGCATCAGGCTGAAGGACTGAGTTCAGGTAGATGGTTCAGACCCAGAGTCTCTGAAGGAGCATCAGGGACTTGAACTTGATTCACACACTAGTAAAGGTGGCTGAGCAGCAGACTGATTGAAGACTAGACTGGCTGCTGGACTCTGGACCATCAGTGAGGGTTTCACTGAGCACAGGAAAACCTGCCTGAAGAGCACTGCAGGAGTCGAGGAGAAAGAGAGCAAGACCTGGACCAGGAGGTGGTGGAGGACTGAGTCAGGTCAGACCTGATTCTCCTGGTGTTGTACAGAACAAAGAGAAATGACTGAGACACTGAAGAGTCTGACTGGCTGAGACCACCAGGTGAGTTGTAGAGAGGTTTAGTTGAAGGTGGCATTCCTTCATCATGAGGATCTGTCAGAAAGACAGACTGAGACCCGCTCAGAGACAGTGAGGTCCTCAGGTGGAACCATAGGTAGAGCTGGGTGTCGTCAGCATAGCAGTGAGATGACACATGAAGGAGTCTGGTAAGGAGGTAGCTACATGACAGTAGTGTTTCAAATAAAACGGGAAATGAGACAAATATTTTCAGAGAACCGAAATAGTGTTCGGTTCCCAGAGATAAACAAAACAATACAAGATTAGTAACTGCTCACTCAGAACAAGGGCGTTAGCATTCAGGAGCCACAGACATCCAGTAGCAAACAAATTAACAGCATCTTGGCAGTTTACTAGAAACTTACACTAGAAACCTAACAAACTGTCCTATAACAATAAATATATCAGGACTATTCTGATAATTTATGTATTTCCACCCTTATTCATATACACAATGATGACAGACAGTCAGTGTCATGACAATGTATCGTGTGAGTCAACATCAGCTTCCGCAAACAGGTGAGATTCTACCACAGACTGTCTCTAAACCTGGACCTGGACTCTGGGTCTGTAAAGTGAAGCCAATGCTGAAGAGCCTTAAACCTTCATTCTATCAAATGACCATCAGGGGGCGATGACCATCACTGGTTGTAAAAAGTTAGATTGCACTGAAGTCTTCTCACTTGATTTATTGGCTCAATAAACGTTTTCCTGATGAGTTGTCTCCCTCCAACACTACAGAACTTTACACACACAGGCTGCTTCTTTTGATGACGGGATCAGGTCTTGAAAAGTCCATCAGAGTGAAAATTTCGCAATGATGTATTGTTGTGTGAATAATACAGTGGTAAAAGCCCTCGTTACCAACATCTACTGTTGTATCTAATGCTAGTTTCCTGTGTTGCAGTAAAATGCCAGCAGCTGAGCCCAGGTTGTATCGTCTCTCTACTTGGTTTGACCCTGAAACTGCTGGGGTGAGCTCAGGACTCAACAGTGTTTGAATTTAATGTCTAACTTAAAATCACTAGTTCTTGAGCAGGGCATGATGCTAGCTGTCTGTGTCTGTGAAGGTGATGACCATCCTCCTGGGGCTGTTCCAGGTGGTGCTGTCTGTCCCGCTCGCCTATGCCGATCAATCTCTGCCAAAACTCTTCATCCTGCCACTTGTACTGGGAATTGTAGTATGTACTCACTGACCAAGCACCGTAGAAATCATCATTGACCATAAAGACAATTTTAGCAGCAAAGAATTTGTGATAATGTGGGGGAAACAGGCCAAAAACACCTGGGCAGAAAATACAAGGCTGACAGCCTTTATCACTGTGTCACTGGTGAATCAAAATGTTTCTGCTTCTTGAGCTCCCCCCACTGGTGACTGAGAGCAACAGCATTTACTGTCCTCCTAGTATGGATACACACAGTCAATTTATAAACTCACAAATATATGTTGCAAATATAAAAAGGATAATCAAATACACAAACTAATTCCAGAAGTAAAAACAAATCTGTTTGAATTGAATTCATTCAATTTATCTACAAATAAAAGTGTGAAATTACAAAAATCTTTTACAACTTTGTGAATCAATTTTTTATTTGTGAGGGGAAAAGATTTTGTGTGTCTCTGTTCTTGTAAATTTGTATTTTTAACACAAAGAGTTTTGTAACTTTCCACTGGTCTGAATGGAAATTAACACAAAAAGATGTTTTTGTGAGGTTACAGGTTTATTTTGTGTTTTGTTTATGTTTATTATATTCACAGGTGACACGTCAATGTTTTCGATCGATTAAAACAAATCCACCTGGTAATAAGTTGGAAAAAACTAAAAAGAAAATTAGTGAAACATATCCCTTCACTTTACTAAGCTGCACGTTTCACTGGAAATGGAAATGTTTTTTGCTCAACTAAAATTGTTGGCTCCGTAATCTTGCGTCTTAAGTGTTTGTGTGTGTGTGTGCAGATTGTGACAGGAGGATCATTTACCATGGCCAGTGAGAGGAACCCCAGCAGACACCTGGTCAGTTCTCATAAAAACCTGGTGCAAAGGCTCATGGGAGATGGTGTTTTTCTGTTGGTGATGAAGGTTCTGATGTCAGAACAGTTTAAATATAACATAATGCAAACATACAAGTTAACGGACTGATGGTTTTCAAGCTGTCTGTCTGTCTCCCCCCTCCCCCCACAGCTTAGAGGATGTGCCTGCACTAACATGCTCAGCCTGCTGGGGGCGCTGCTGGCCTTGTGCTTGTACTGCTACAGTCTGACCAGTGTGAGCAGTGAGGAGTGTGTTTCTATTCCAGTGGACGATGATTACAGACTCTCATCCCACAAGTGTCCAGGAGAGCATCTGAAGGTGGGTCAGCAAACAGCTACTCCCCTCCACCTCCTTCATCTTTTCTTTTCCCCTCCACCTCCTTCATATTTCCTTCAACCTCTACTTAGTTAGTGCTGTTATCTCTTTACATCTAATTACTTTTCTCTTATTTCTGTCTGTTTTCCTTTCTCTATTTTTACTCTTTTCTTTCTCTCTTTTCTTCCTTTTTTTCTTGTTATTGAGACCCATGATGTCAGAGATAAGGAGGATTGTATGATTCTGTCCTATGCATAGATTTTATTCTATTTTATTGTAAAGCTTTATGCAGCCTAGACTATGACATCATGCTTCAGTATGTGATGCGTTTCCTGTCCTTCAGGCGTACTGCTGGAGTGTGACTCTGCTGCTGCTGCTGTACGACACTGGGGCCATGGTCCTGAACTGTCTCCTGTCTGTATCGGCCCTCAAAGCACTCAAAACAGACTGACAGACGCAATCACACACTCACATGCAACTGTCAGCTGTACAACATTTCAATCTGAAATAAAATGGCAGAATGATATTCTGTCTCTGATTGGCTGGAGAAAGTGTCCAGTAAAACCAGTTTAACCTCCAATGACCAAACAAAACTAAATGATAGACTTTGTGATTGGTGAAATAACACACACGTACAAGTTTACTGAAGATGTATTACGCCGCTGAGTCAGTCCACTGATTCCTACACTGTAAAATGTCACTATCAAAAAATAAACACAGGGTTCATCTGTTTATGTTACGATGTTTTCATATTTGAAAATGGTTTTAATTCCAGCATCTGTGAAAATAGTTCCTATGTGATGTTGAGAGCAAGGAGCCACTCTCATGTTTGTACCTGAAGATATGGGGCAGGAGCCAGGAGACAGTTAGCTTACTTTAGCATGAAGACTGGGAGCAGGGAGAAACAGCTAGCTTTGCTTTGTCCACAGTCCACAACTTACTATCATGTCTAAAGCTGAATAAACACATTAACCCCCTCAAGGCTAGACATGAGGCTCTGACCCCCCACCCACCACATTACACGTTTACACCTTTGAATGCAGACTGATATGTTGATGTCCATCAGGAAGGAGAGGGACCATATTTTAAATATGTGTCACCTACAGATGAAAATGTGTTTTTTTGTGTCACTGTCTTAAAACTCAGTCCCCTGATCTGGGAAGGCTCCCTGGCAGTGATGTTGGGTGGGGGTGGGTGTGCCTTTGGAAACCACCAGTTCTTTAGTTTTCCCCACGTTGATCTGGAGGTTGTTCCTCTGGCACCAGTTACAAAGTCCTGCGTTAGTCCTCTGTACTCCCTGTTGTCCACCGAAGAAATAAAGAAATGTTCTCAGATGAGCAAGACTTGCTGCAACTGGCTAAAATTGTTTATCTAGTTATCTAGTTTAATCACTTAAATCACTCATTAGCTCTTGGTGAACAAATAATTAATGTTGAAAATCTTTACTGATGTACTGATGATGCAACAACAGTCAATGGAAACCAAAATCATCAACCCATGGAGACTGAATTCACAATCATACTGAAAATCAAAGTAAAAAATTTAAATCACAGCCTGAACCAACACATAAAGTGACTCAGTAGTGTGTGTGGCCCCTGTCTGTATGACTCCTAACAATGTCTGGGCTCCTGATGAGACTGTTGATGGTGACCTGGGGGATCTCTTCCCAGGTCTGGATCAGGGCTGTGAGCTCCTGGTCTGTGGAGGTACTTGGTGACTTGGTGTATCAGATGAACCTATTCATAACTTCTAACAGCTGTAGGTTAAAATAATAGAGGAAGCAATAATAGTAGCATAACTAATAATAATTATTGTAGCAGCAGGTGTTGAGCAGGAACATGGTGGCAGAGAGAGACAGAGAGAGAGAACAGAGAGAGACAGAGATGAAGAGAGAGAGAGACAGAGACAGAGTAACACAGAGACACAGAGAGAGAGAGAACAAAGAGACGAAGTGAGAGGGAGAGGACAGACAGAGAGAGAGTGGGAGAGAGAGAGAGAACAAAGAGAGAGACAGAGACAGAGAGACAAAGACAGAGAGAGAGAACATAGGGAGAGAAACAGAGAGACAGAGAGAGAGGGAGAGAACACAGAGAGAGAGAGAGAGAGAGAGAGACATAGAGAGAGATGGATAGAGAGAGAGAACATAGAGGGAGATACAGAGAGAGAGACAGAGAGAGAATAGAGAGAGAGAGAACATAGAGAAAGGGGGATACAGAGAGAGAACATAGAGAGAGAAACAGAGAGAGAAGTGGAGACAGAGAGAGAGAGAGAGAGACGAAGTGAGAGGGAGAGAACAGACAGAGAGAGAGAGTGGGTGAGAGAGAGAGGCAGAGACAGAGAGAGAGAGAGAGAGAGAGAGAGAGAGAACATAGAGAGAGAGACAGAGAGAACAAAGGAATAAAAACAAACTACGGGAAAGGGAAGACATAAAGTTAATGACATGTAGTAGTGTGATATAAATGTATGAAGGGGAAAGAGAGAGAAAAGGTGGGTCAGAGGGGGGAGAAAAAGAGAGACAGAGAGACATAGAGAAAGACAGAGAGAGGGATAGACAGAGAGAGAGAGAGACAGGTGACCAGTTTGTCCTCCATCAGTCTATAGCACCATAACTAAGAGATGATTCAGCTGATCCTGCTCTAACTATTAGCTCTGTCAAAGAGGACAAAGAGGAGTTTGAAGCCTAATCTTAAATGTAGAGAGGGTGTCTGCCTCCAGGACTGACACTGGGAGCTGGTTCCACAGAAGAGGAGCCTGGTAGCTGAAGGCTCTGCCTCCTGTTCTATGCTTTGAGACTCTAGAACCACAAGTAAACCTCAATTTAGAGAGAGTAAACTACTAGGACAATAGGGAACTATGAGCTCTTTGCTACTATGAGCTTGGTCATTAAGGGCTTTGTATGTGAGGAGAAGGATTTTAAATTCTTTTCTGGATGTTACCAGGAGCCAGTGCAGTTAACACAAGAGAAAAGGTCTCTTCTTCTACTTCCTGTCAGTACTCACACAGCAGAAATTTGAATCAACTGAAGGCTTTTCTTATTGAGACATCCTGATAATAGTGAGTTACAGTTGTCCAATCTGGAGGGAACAAATACATGGACTAGTATTTCTGCCTCCAGACAGGTGGTCATAATGTTATGGCTGATTGGTTTAAATTTATCTGTCCTACTTTAACTTCAGAAACAGAGACACTGTAGATTTTAGTAACACCTGGAGAGATGGAGGTGCTCTGACTCTATTGCTCAGTCATATTTTTGATGTCTGTAAGTTCCCCTCAGGTGGTGTTGTGCAATGGTTAGCACTGTTGCCTCACAGCAGCCTGGAGAGTTTGCCTGCATGGGTTCTAATCATGTTCTCTGGCTTCCTCTGAAGAGCCAAAGACCTGCAAGTTTGGGTTAATTTGTGACTCTAAATTGTCCGTATCCCATCTGATGCTGATCTATATGTCAGCCCTGTGATAGACTGGCAACCTGTCCAGGCTGTGACCCCGCCCTCGCCCAATGTCAACTGGGATTGGCTCAATCACCTTACATTAAAAGCGTCACAGTGGTGGTCATACCTGGCTGTCTGAATGCTGTGATAGATTACAATACAGTGTGTACAGGTGTTGCTGATATTGCATAGATTGACAACAGTGACTCCGATGTCACTATTTCAGATGTATTCGCTGAGCTTTTCATCATTTCATCATCTCCTTATGTCATCATCTCATGTTTAACTGTCATTCATTAAATCAAATTAATAGGAATGCTGTCCATCAACTCCGAGCCTCAGTGTAATATAGAGACTTTACCTTTATTGGATCTTATACCTTACATGTGCTCATTAGGCTCTTTATTGGACCTGTGTTTGCTGCTGTTATCTTTACATACGTAGTTTGTATATTCTGATCAGTTCATTGTCATCTATGTATCCCTAAGATTCTGGCAGATGTTTTCATCAGGAGCTGATAAATGTGTGTTTTTCTACCTGTATCCAACATACTAATTCCAAACAAAACCCTAAAGTAACTAAATACAAACCACTAATATTAATAACAGCAATTACAGGCTTTCATACTGGGTGGATTCTTGTTAAAGAGCTGAATGTCCACTCCCATGAAAAACCTCGGCTAACAGATATAACTGTCAAATGTGCTTCAGAAACAGTAATTAACAGGCTTATTAATGGTCAAGACATTGATCAGTTATTCATGTCATCTGAGACCAGCCTCCTGTGAGAGACCTTCAAAGGTTACGTACTACAGCTAATGGATAGAAGCCTTCTGCTAATGCTTCAGATATAAGATGTTAATTACAGAGTCTGGGTTGCGAGGTTGTGGAAAATCCTTCTTTGGCAGACACTTGGTGTTTTTTAGACCTGCCTACTGATCATCTGGCTGCAGAACATCTGGACCGGACAAACCCTATCTACAGACTGATCGTTAACATTTATAACTACAGACATATTGTGATGGAGCAGCTTAACCATGGGTTCTGACTGGCTATGTGTGTCTGCATTTACAATATATACAATATATTTTGAAGTGAGGAAGCCTGTTCTGTTCCATCAGTGTGTCCTGTTTAAATCTAATGCAGTGGTAATGACATGTTGGTTAACCATTAAAACTACTGAGTGTTTCATGCTGTTTCATAATCCATCTGGTAAGCAGGTAGATACGTTAGTAAGACATTAATAAAAGGTTTTGATGTTAATAATTCTCTCATGATAGTTCCTGCAGTTGTAAATGTTAATATCAGTTGTAGCCTACAGCTCATTCTCCGGTCGGAACGAGGCCTGGTCCTGGTGGGGGCCGGTCCTCCACCCCAGCAGGGTGACGGCTGGTGTCCAGTGAAAGCAGAGCTGCAGGGACACTGACTGGAACATAACCGTCACATACTGTAGGGGTTTCCCTTATATCAGCTGAACACAGGACCCCTCCATTACCCTGCCGCGCGGGGGGTAGCGGGGGGAAAACGGCCACAGTTGAAATAACTGATTACGAATACATCGACAAACCGTGGATATTTAAAGTGTCTGAATGAGGAGTTCACCCCAGTTCACCGCTGCTGTCTTGGGTTATTTTTAATTTTGCCCGAACACCCCTGCAAACCACGGTAGGTGGATGGTTCCTGAAATGGCGGCGGTTTCTGTCAGTGTGGAGTGAAACTTTCTTTTTTAAAGCTAATATTTGGCCCTTTTCTAGCCCGCTGTGTCGACAACGGCCGTGTGTTCGGTAAAGTAAGACTTATTGGGGCACAGAGGTGTGTGGTGGGGGTGGTTATGCCCGAGTGGCGTTTGTCTTGGCTCCGTTTTTGATCGGCAAACCGCTGGGCTTCCCTCGAAGTTGACGGTGGCCGAGTGCCTGACATTGCGATCATTCCGACTGTTGCTGTCATCAGATCTCTCAACGCGGAACCGACAGCGGAGACCGGAGATCGCCGACTAGCTAGCTTGTGTATCGAGTGAGGGCAGGTCGGAGATCCGGAGGCCGTGTCACGTCAGCTGTGAGTGAACAGAGGTGGTGTTGGATGTCACCACGGCGCAGTGTCAGGCGGGATTTGGTTTGCTAGCATCGTGTAAGTGCCAGCTCATTTTCAGCCTCTCCACTGCCCAGTGAACAGCCTGTTCTGCTCCGTGGCCCTTGAAGCTCACCTCCACGGTGCCTTCACAGGATGACTTTAATATGCTAGCTAGCTGTTAGCCAGCTGTCCTAATGTCTCGTTACCACTTGTATTGATAGAAAAAAACAAAAGCTCAAATTTGGCACAGGCCACCTACACAGTGGGAACTTGATGGAAGAGTAGCTGTGGGTGACGTGGTTTGTTTTGACAACGATGGTCTGATAACTCAGTGACTAAAAATCGTCTACTCAAGGGTGGGGGGTGGGTGAAACGAAGAAGTTAGGCCTCTGACTATTCACTCTGTTTCCAAACAGTTTTTAACTTCTATTTCCTGATTCCTTTGTGACAAACAGCCATCCTGGCAAATCAAATGGAGAAGCTCCAGGACTTGAGCCAATCAGAGCTACAGGAGCTCCTGGACAACCCTGAGAGGGTGGAGTCTATGGCTCTGGAGTCTGACGAGGTAAAAATGATGCTTCACTTTCCACTGAATTTTATTTTCCAGTCTGTCCATCAGAAAAGCTAAACTGTCACATGAAAGGGTTCTGTGAAATGTCAGGGGTTTTATTTAGACATCTTGAAACAAGGAGCCTCTCAGTGTCACTAAAATTACACCACACAAACCACAAACCACTAAAACTACCATATTGATGACACAATGATTTAAAACACCAAACTGAATTTCTGTCTCAGCATCATTCTTCCTGGTACCCACATTAGCCCTATTAGAGCCACATTAAGCCTTTTATGTTTTTTCCTTCTAAAGTTTTTTAAAGTAATTTTAAAAAAATGTCACAAAGTCTAAGCTAAGCTAATTATATATGTGACTCAACAAAGACTGTGTTCACTTTAATAGGAGATAGTAGCTCAGAGAAGAGAGCATTGCTGCTTCAGTTTATCCATCCATTCTCATCCTCCATCTTTGATAGTGATGTCTGGAGTCATGTCTCACTCATGGAACACTCCTATTGGCTCCAGTGGGTGATGTCACAGCCAATCAGAGTGTCTCCTTCAGAGGCCTAGCTGTCAGCTGCTTGTAGCCAAAGTCAATGGGATCAATCCTGTATTTTTCTGATCTCAGAGTGAGGAGAAGTTGCTCTGAGTTTATTGTAGTGACAGAATAAAGACAGAGAGACATGGACAATAAGATATTTAGAGCATTAGAGGCTTTGGAGCTGATTTTTCATCATTACTGCTCCAAAGAATGAGCAGAACTCAGATCAGATAAAGAGAGAAACTTCAAATCAGCTCTAGAACAACACAAACACATGTGTGTGGAACTTTCTGTGTTGTTTTCTTTGGTTATTATGGTTTACAGTGTTTTTAGCTAGAAAATAAGTGTGTGCCATAAAAATGTGTGTTTTTAGTTTGCTCTTGTTCTCTGAGCTACTGTCCCCTATTACAATGAACAGAGTCTTTATTGAGTCACATATATAATTATCTGAGGTTGAACTGATTCTGAAGATGTGGAGACTTGGGGACACTTAAAAAAACTCACAAAATCCTGAATGTGGCTATAAAAGGGATAATTTCCTTTAGCAATATATGAATTAGGAGGTCAGCACTGATTCTAACGCCATTAAACTATTTACCATCTTTGTTGCACTCTCCTGCATATTGTGGTGTTCAGTAGTGATGGGCAGTGTATTGACCTTTTAACAAATATTAATAAGACCTGAACAATGAATCCAAATATCAGGTCAATATACAAATCACAGGAGCTGCTTTTTTTTTTATAGCATGATGTTTGTTGTGGTGCTACAGAGATGCCCCAGACAACAGATCATATTCTCCAGACCTAAAGAAACATGTTTATTTGATACAAGACTCAAAAAATATTACATTATCATATTTATATTTAAACACCCATTCCAGCTTAAATCACAATATCTACCAAAATAATCACAATATGATTGTTTTGTGTAATGTACAGCCCTAATATTCATTTATTTTCAAACCAGATATGATAACAATAATAATAATGTTGATGATAATGATAACGATAATAACGATAACATTTATAAGCAGTTTACAAATTGCTTTGACACACAAATCAGAACAGGTAAGACAAACAAAATATATAGTTTGATGTTGATTTTATGTAACCTGTGTCTTCTGTAAAGATGTGCTAGTGTTTGCATCTCTCCTCTCTTACACTCTACTCTATGCAACCCCACCCCCACTCTAAACCCTGCCTCCACCTCACACTGCGGAAGAGCCCAGTGGATGAGTTATGGGCACTGCCAAAACTGAGCAAGGATTGAAGACTAGTGTCCTGTTACACTTTCCTCCTCTGAACTGCATGAGTCTCTGCACGTTAGGAAAGACTGTACAGTGGTTCAGTTACATTTTGCCATCTTTATTATTTGTACAGCTGAGTATTTTATTAATCAGAAGGGGAAATCCTGTAGTCCTGCAACTACCTGTCAGTAAAATAAGCTACGTCCTAAATTTTCCATACCTTTTAATCCTTAATAAAATGTAACCAGGAGAGTTGTATAAAAATTCACAGGTGTATGGGAAACTAGCTATAGAGACCAAAACTGTTTTGTACCAAGATGACCTCCATCGAATCTAAGGCCATCATTTTCCACATAATCATCAACTCAGGATCTGTGAGTAACTGCAGATTGTGGCTGATAGTCCACGACTCTGCAACCAGGTCCAGGACAACCCAATAACTCATCAACAGACACTGGACATTGGTGGACGGCAGGTGGAACTACAGACACACAGAGCAGCTTGAGAGGCATGTCTGTGATTGTCAGTAGCTGGAGAGGCCTGTCTGTAATTGACAGTTACCCTGTTCTTCTTCTAGTGTTCATCGTCTGCCAAAGTAAGATGGTCCATGATATGATATATATCGCCCAGACATAAGTAGATATATTGAATATCGACTAATCATTAAGAGCAGTCAGTGGGTGTGGATGGAATAGCAGCTGTAACCACACCTAGCAGTGATGACACAGTACACTGACCACACATCCTACTGCAGAGTGTCCCCTGTCTATGGGGGAGAGGTGTACTGACACTTGTGTGTCAATGTTAAAGCCATATTAGACTAAAAACACTAACTAAGCCTAATTAACCTTAACTAAGGGCAGAATATGAGACAGGCAGGAGAGAGACAGAGACAGAGAGGATTTGCGTTGGAGCTGTTTGTTTGGGGGGAAAATTCAGCAAATACGTTTTGACTTTGTGTCAATTGAACCTTTTTATTATAATTACTTTATCGTGTTACATAATTTTGGTCATATAGAGGAAGTTGTGCCAGAAAAAAAAAAAAACAAACACTGACATGGTAAAAAAAAAAAAAAAAACATATCAAGGGAAAATGAAAAGATACAAAATGTTAGATACAGCTGAAATATCTCTGGGACTCTGGGTTAAATATTTCACTGTGACAAATAAAGCCAGAAATCTAAAAAAAAAAGAAAAGCTGTCTGATTATAGAATAAACTCACCCCTTCACACAAAACGCAAAAAGTGAAATGATAAACCCTGATGATGATGATTCCCCCCCCCACTCAGATCCAGAACATTCAGCTAGAGAGAGAGATGGCCCTGGCATCCAATCGCAGTCTGGCCGAGCAGAACCTGGACATGAAGCCTCGTCTAGAGTTGCAGAAGGAGGCCCTGGTGGAGAGATACTCTCAACTGGAGGCCGTCAGAGAGACCTACAGACTGCACTGTTCTGTGAGAGGTGGGTGAAATATAAGATCTCACAACATGTAAAGTGAGTCAGTCAATAACATTTCAGCATCTTCTCCTGGTGCTGACTGATGAATCCTGTTTTCATCATCATCAGTATGAGAATACTACAGTAGTGAGTTAAAATGCAGATAGGAAGTCTTTCTGTGTGTAGACCACATCTTATTTTCAGCTTGAGGTCAAAAGTCAACTTCACTGTGACATCAATGTTCTGTAAAAACACTTCTGGTCACTTTAACAGGAAATAGACTGTGACCATGTTTCCAGGCCAGGACAGCTGATCTAACACTGTGGCGGAGAGACACAAAGGAGCTGGACAGGTGCTTCTGAAAAAATCTGAAAATTGTGAAAAATTTAAAGTGAAATATTTCATCCTTTTTTTGTTGTAATTCGGATGATCAGCTCATGAAGCTCATGAAGATCAAAAGTCCAGTGTCTTGGAGTTTGGTTAAATGACCATTGACACAGAATAAACACCAGGTATCTCTGGGTCTTGTTCAGGACACACAGAGTGCTGACTGGACAGTTGTCCAGAAAACGATCATGGGCACCCTCCACAAGGAAGAAGCCACAGAAGGTCATGGCTGAAAGCTCTGGCTGTCAGATGCTATATTCAAGATATTCATGGACAGTTGACTGGGGAGAAAGTGTGAACAAACAACAATGAAGAAGCCTGAAGAAGATCATCAAGGACTGAACCTGGAGTTCAGACATCTTGGTGCTGGTGCTAGTCCTGGTACCAAGACTCTCCTAAAGCAGAGACAACAAAGAAGAGTCTGCTCAGATGAAAGGACATTTTCATGTCCTGAGTAAATCAAGGTCCAGAGTCTGGAGGAAGGGTAGAGAGCTGCATTAAGTCCAGAGTGAAGTTTCCTCAGTGGGTGATGATCTGGGTCCATGTCATCTGCTGCTGTTGGATCAAGTCCAAAGTCAATGCAGGAGACAGTAGATTTTAGAGACTGTGTGCTTCATCTGCTAAAGACGCCCACTTCCTGTTCCAGCAGGACTCAGCACCACAGAGCCACAACTACTGCTACTAACTGGTTTGACCACAATGTTACTGGTCTGATTGTCCAACTGGTCTGAGCTGAACCCCACAGAGAATCTATGAGGAAGGGGAGCAACAGTTGACCAACAATCCAGACAAGCTAAAGGCTGCGATCAAAGGCTTCGATTGGGCCTCAGCAGAGACACAGGATCAGCTCCTGCCCTATTTATTGATGAGCTGTATGGAAGTGTTTTTAATTTAAAGTAGAGCCTGGTCAGTCCTGTTTGTGGCCTGCAGGCAGGTCTCTGGCCCTGAACTGTAACTCCTGTGTTCTGGAATGCATCACAGAGGCTGTTTTTATTATTATTATTATTATTATTATTATTACCCCAGGGTGACATCAGCTTGGTTACTCTTCACCTGCCTTCAGGTGATGACACTAAATATGTGTATTTATCACAACCATCATCATCATCATCATCATGTCAGAGGTGTGACACTGTGGATACAGACTGACAGTGGTTGACTGGTTCAACAGTGACATCACTGCACACAGGTCTCAGCAGAATCCTGTGGCATGCTGGGATATATTTTTATCTCTCTCTCTCCATCTCCTCCTCCTCTTCCTCAGATGGGATGGTGGGTCAGGTGTCTCCAGAGGCCTTGTTCTCCAGACTACAGGCAGAGGGCAGCAAAACGGAGGCGGAGTCAGAGGTCAGTACACACACACACACACACACACACACACACACATACACTGTGGACACTATTTAGTCAGTAGGTCATAACAGTGAAGAGTAAGATGTTGTAATGAGGTCAAAGGTCAAAGTAACAAATTATGGGATTACAGAGTCCTGCAGGGACCACCAGTTTCTGTCGACCACCCCTAATGACATCATAACCTGATTCCGCCAACAGCCAATCAGATTCCTCCAGTGTCTAGAAGATTTCTGATCCTGACCTAGCTTTAGTTCAGCAGGATGATCTTCATGAATGAGCTTCACCACTTTCTGATGTTTGAAGCCTGAATACAATCAGCAGCAACTAATGCTAGGCTACAAACCAACAACACCACGGTCACATGACTTCACTGTCACCGCCTCTAAACTTCACCTTGTTGTTTAATTCAGCTCTGAGCTCTTTCCTTTCATCTGACAGTCAGTGGGTTTGTAGAAACAGGTCCTGGTCTGAACAGCTGTTAGACAGGAACTCTGCAGTAACGGTGTGTGTACATATGTGTGTGTGTGTGTGTGTGTGTGTGTGTGTGTGTGCGCGTGTGTGCGCATGTGCACAGGCTCTAGCTGATGAGTTTCTCGAGGGCTCCCTGTTGCTGGACTCCTTCCTTGAGCGCTTCCTCTCCCTGCGCTCCCTTGCTCACAAAAGACGAGTCACAATAGAGAAACTCCAGGAGATCCTGCGACAGAGGAGTGAGGGCAATCCCATGGCATCATCTGCAGGTATTAGCCAGGATCCTGCCACCAAGCCCTCACCATGGAATCTACAGACAACAACGGCAACAACAACAAATCAGCAGCAGCCGAACTCCAAACCTCAGTCCTCCACTTACCAAAACGCCTCTCAGCCAGCCTCCTCGTCTGCAGGGTGTCCTTCTGGCCTCGCATACAGCCCTTATCCCGTGTCCCCACCCAACCCCCCTGCTGCAGCGGCAGCAGCAGGCTCTGGCTCAGCCAATCCCCCGTCGCAGTTCCCTCCGTACCCAGGTTCTGGCTCACCTTTCACCTCTGGAGGGAGCTACGCCGGCCCCCGCCCTGCATTTGGGCCTCCAGCCACGTCATCCTGCCCTTACCCAACCCAGCCCTCCTTCCCCGCCCCACACCCAGGCTCAGCATTCGGCCAGTACACCCCCAGCCACCTCCAGAGCGGCCCTGCGCCCTATCCAGCCTCTTACAGCTATGGCGGCTACAGCTACCCAGCCGGGCCCCCTTTTTCCAGTTCTCAGTCACCGACGGGAAGACCCGTCTACAGACCAGGATATGGAGTTCCTCAGCCGTACTCCTGAAAACACCACTGCTCCACATTTACAAATTCTTCTTCTCAATTCTTCCCTCCTTTGCTGTCCCCCTGACTCACCCCTCCTTACCCTTACTCCACATCCTCCTCTCGTCTTCTTACCTTTTCTACCCTCTGTCTTCCCCCAGAGGTGTCTCGCTTTATTTATCTTTGTTGCACTATTTCTCTCTTTCTCTAAATATCAGTCTGTTGATCTTTCTCTCTCCCTTTATTTTCCTTTTCCCTTTCTCTGTCACACCCCCCTCCACACCGCCACACTAGTCTCAGGTTTTTGCCTTGTCTTTAAACACTTGTATCTGGTTCATACACTCACTTTGCCCCCCCGTTTGTTGCTATTTGGCAATCAGAAAACCTTATGAACACACAAGTGCACTCCCCCGAAGACAAATACACGACAGAGACCAGTGACAAAGTCTGTGATTCATGAGCAGCAGCTGTGGTGGAGGGTCCGTGTCCTGGTCTGATGTCATGAGGGGAGGTGACACAGTGTTGGCTACAGTCACCTGTGACTCCAAAAACCAGTCACTTCACCAAAGACCACCACGCTCTCTTTAGTTTCCCCACTTTAATGTTAATGGAGCTGCAGTTGTGCGGGGGGGCAGGGTCACATCCGGGTGACCTGCTGTAGCTGACGAGCTAATCGCTAACACTAGCATCAACAGCTGATGTTTTCTTCTCAGGATTGTTAATTTCTCAGCAGAGAGAGAGAAAGTGTCCTCACCACGGGGTGGGCTCACAGAGCAGCGGAGTGACAGAGGGGTGGGGTCACTGAGGGGTGAGCTCTGGAGACAGCATTCTGCAGGTCAGAGCCTCCTGAGGTTGAACCTGCAGATTGAAGTTGCTGTGGTCGAGTCTTGGTACCAATGCTACTCCACCTGGTTGTCTACAAAGCTGTGGCTGCAGGCCATGCCAGCAGGTCAGAGGTCAACAGGTGAGAGGTCAGCTCAGCTTGTGCAGGAGACCTGCTAAAAGCTGCTGTAGAAATCTCAGTCTGGTCAAGGACCTGTGGAGTTCCAGAGCTGCCAGACGACAGGCTGGGAAATGACCCTGCGCTTGTTCCACATTCAAGATACAGAAACCAGTTCAGTGTTCCTGCTCTTTCAGCTGTGTGTTGGTCTCCTCCAGCTCCTGAAGGGATGTCTGACCTGAGTCAGTCTGCAGGTGGAGGACTGAGGCTGGACACCACACCATGCCAGGCGGCTCTGCGGTGCATGTTAATGTCTGTGGGTTGTCACTGTGGGTGGCGCCTCTTACCTGTCATAGTCATAAATCAATAATTACTGCATGGGTCTTTAGTGAAGCTCCGCCTCCGTTTGTAGTGAATTAAAATTTGAACCTGCTTAAAGGTGTGTCTCTGTTCCTTTAGCCAGCTGTTAGTTGTCCATGCTAAAGTCTATGTTTGCCTGACAACATAATGACAGAGGGAAGCGGGTGTGGCCTGTAGCTGATGGTCTCTGATTGGGGGGTGGCCTGTTGTATGAAGAGGAGACAATCGAAAAGTCAGACAAACATAGACAGATGATCTGAATCCTGTCATAACACAACCATTGGAGACACCAACACAGGCCGACTTGCTTAAAACACACAATCTAACTCTGTTTGTGTCCTCTATCACTCTTCCTCTCCATCACTCCTCCTCTCCATGAAATGATGATTGAAAGAAGCAAGTTAAACTTCTGGGTTCAGACTCAGTGATTCATATGATCTGTGAAATATTAACGTGATCAGTTCTGTCATTGATCAGTTGAATGATGTTTTAGTTCTTTTAGCACTTTATTCTTATCATCACTACATGTCCCCCCAGTACAGAGCATTGTGGGGGGCTTCATTGTCTTCTCTGACCACAGTTCATCACAGACCTGTGCTGTGTTCTCATGGATACACAACAGGTCAAAGATCAAAACATCATGGTTTTTGTTGAGCAGTAAACTGAGTTGAAGCTGAATACTCCTGATGGAGAACAGGGATGAAGACACTGGTGAACGTCCATCTTTCCTGTAGCAGCACAAACTGTGTCCCTACACCCTTTGATCATCACCATGACAATGCAGTACTGCATGAAGACTGTGTCTGCTGTCAGAGTGGAGAGAGAGACACCAGGACCAGAGGAGGAGACGATGGTTCTACAGCAACATGATGAAAAACTGAACCAGATGATGAAGACCAGCACGGCCTCCAGACGTGGACCCCATGGACCTGGTTTCTGACCACATCAGAACAGCGGTGATGATCCTGTGAAGCATAACTTGTTGAACGTCAGTAGCATCTCAGAACAGACTTTACCTTGCAGGAAGTACTGATGTTCACAGGAGTAGCTAGCTTAGTAGCTAACAGCAGGAGCCTGTCTGAAGTGTTGACTGTGTCCACATCAGTGACTCACTGAATATGCTGGTAAAGACAAACTGCTCTGTCCAATCAACAGCCTTCAGTGGAAGAGCTTCATTCTGTAGAAAAGAGCTGGTGCTTGTTGGTGATGAGATGAATCATCTGTCAATCACAGGTTAACATCAACCAATCAGACTCTGCAGCCTTCCTTTTTTGTTCACCACTAATACACGAGTAAACATGAGTTCCACCTGAGACACACGCACACACAGCTGACTTAGAGGCGACACATCAAGGTGACTGCCCACTTCCTGTCCAGCCCGAATGATGTGGTGTGTTTGTTTTGAGGACCTGAGCGTCCCACACAGAGGGCGACAGTAACAAGAAGAAGCACAAAGGAGAAGTTGTGTTTTAGTCCAGAGTGAATCTGACCCAGAGAGAAATTACATTCAGATGCTTTATCTGTTTTTCTGATAATGAGGATTTAATGATGATGATGATGTTGACTGTAGATTGTTAAAGAGCCTCTTTTGTTTTCTTTCTCATTTTTTGGTTTGTGAATAATTAAATTGAAATTGATCTGAATGAAAACTGAGTCTTCACTTCCTCTTAAACAGAAATCAGTTTGTTCCTGACTCTTCAGGCCTCACAGCAGGGGGCAGCAATGTCTGCTGATTATGAATTTATTGATCCAGAAGTAAATGCATATTTTTACTTCAGCTTCAATCAGCTAGTCCAGACTGATTGAATTGAATATTCAATGTGACCCTGCACTGTAGTACTTGTCAAAATTGTTACTAATTGATGATTTATTAATTTTCTATTTATCCCTAAATGGTTTCCTTTCTAAACATGTTATATTAACAATAATAATCATATTTGATATTAGAATTTAATATAACTTGTCTATAGAACTTTAGAAACAAGCAAACTGAATTAACCTACAGAAGAAGAAATTTAGGAGGAAAAGAAGCTCTACCCCTACATGATGAGAATCATGGGAACCAGGTGAGATTTACAGACCAGAACATCTGCACTCTGAACTGAGGCTGAGTCTGTCTCCACACAGCTGATCAGTTTAATCAATCATTGACACTGATTGACCTTAAACACACCCTAAAAAACTTAAAACACATTGGAAAAAAGATACTGCAAAATGTAAAAAACACTAAAAACTTGCTGTTGAAATTACACACTGTGAAAAAGTGTAAAAAATAAAACCACTGTAAAAAGACACTGAAATACAACAACACTATAAAAACATATACTGTAAAAACAATGTATACACTAAAAAAAAACCAAAACATTGTAAATAAAGCCCTTAAGATTACACATTTTACTTTTCTCCTTTAGTCCAAGTCAGAAAAACATTTTTAATAAATACACTAAAAAATATATATAATCTAATTTACAAGCTGACAACAACAAACTGATTCTGGTGGTTCAGCAGAAAGTAGTGAAAGTCAAAAACAGAAATGGAAGATTTCAAAGGTTTGACTGATGAAGAGGAGGAAGAGACCTCAGCACACAGTGGATCACCAGAGGACATATCTAATGAATGAGGGACTCTCTCTCCGAAGCCTGGAGGACTGGAGGTGGTGATGAGGACTGAATGATGAGGAGGTGGAGGTGGGTCACGAAACCTCTCTGGTCCTGAAATTACAGCAGTGAGAGAGAGGTTTGAAAATTTCATATCTCACATGTGATTGGCTGAAGGCCACTGTGTCTGGCTGTGCTTAGTGGAGCTCAGAGATGGAGGGCAACTGAGCCTGTGGTCAAGGAGGAGGTTGTCCAGACTGAACTTCATGTGTGGGTCACCATTTAAAGGTGAAGGTTGTCTCTTAAAGTCAGTTGAGAGCGAACAACCTGGGTGACGTATGGAGCTCTGATGAGAAAGATGGAGAGGGAGGAAGAAGAGGAGGGGGAGGAGGTGAAAGTCTATGGGGTTTTTAACATCGTATGGGCCGTAAACCAGAGAACAAGAGTGAGGGAGGTAACTGATGAGTCAGGAGGAGAAGATATTTCACCCATGGTGATGTGTCACTCCTCCCTCATAAACAAGGTCCCACTCTGCAGTACAGGCTAGAGACATATTGTCCTGGAGGGGTGGAGCAGCGCATCATTGGACCAGATAAACGAATGAATAAAATGAATAAATACATTATATATTTCATCATCTTTTCCGAGAACAACATGGATGATCTTTAGTTTCCACATTTCAGAAACAAGATTTTAAATCTTAACAAACTGGTGGGATTTTACAGGATAAATGGATGTTTTCATCTTGACATTTTATATGTTTTACATTTTCCTTGTGTGTTATTCTTTTACTGTTTGTTATAGAAACTCAGTTTTTGTCCATGTTCAGGTCAGATTTCTATCTCAGTGGGATTCACCTTAATAAATACAACACAAATAAGTACTTCCAGTTAACTTGCCAAAATTTTAATTATTTATTAATTTATTATTTATCAATTAATATTAATAAATCACCAACATATGGTCTTCATTGATTTTATTAATGCATAATTTTTTTGCCACTAAACACAAAATGTGAAATACACAACTCATAATTGTTTATTAGACAGAGTATGTACAATAACTGCATTTTAAAAAAGAAAACACTTCCACCTCATGTCATTATAGTGGCTTTAGTCATGTAACTAACTGTCCATTCATTCATGTATACTGAACAAGCTATTTTTTTAGCTAATGCTAGGCTAACTGAACAAAGTGTGTGGCCAGGCACATTCAGAGACTTTGTCTTGATACATAATTAAACAAAAACATGTGATGTGTATATTATTTACTCATTTATTTATTTAAATATATACTATTCTATTAAATATACACTATTCTTTTGACTTTATTTGAACATATGTGAGGACGCACATAAACACACAAACGTATGTATATTTGTGTTTGTCTGCTGAAATATTTTATATAATATATATTTTAAATAATAATAACTAAATGTATAAAATAATTTGTATAATATGTAATACCTAAATATTGAATTACTCTCTCTCTCTCTCTCTCTCTCTCTCTCTCTCTCTCTCTCTCTCTATATAT